>OX596251.1:2818320-3418320 GCA_951394255.1 Polyploca ridens | reverse complement strand
TATGTATGTATGTATGTATGTATGTATGTATGTATGTATGTATGTATGTATGTATGTATGTATGTATGTATGTATGTATGTATGTATGTATGTCTATTTCTTTGTGCCGCCCTGCAGCCTAAACGGCTTGATGGATTTAAGCATATGAGGTGTCGTTAGATTCGTCTTGACTGGGGGAGTGTCATAGGGTATATTATTTTTATATGGCGCCTAAGAATAAAAAAATAGGGGGGGTATTAAAAATAAAAGTTTCGTTATTATAACAATATGGGTATCAAATGAAAGCTTGTAAATAGACCATTCCATATATGTATATATTGTAATACTTTTGTGCTACCGTTTTCACGTAAACTTCAAAAAACCACGTTTAATGCAAGGACAGTAGGTACTGAGAGTTCGCGATGTTTGTTAGCGTTCCTTTACCGTACCGCTCATTTACTTACTAATACATACAACTCTTTCTGTATAAAACTAAAAAGTCTGAAATAAATTACATTATTAAAAGAAACATTAAACCCGACTGCGTACTTAAAACATAAATGACAACCAATAACCTAAGAATGTATTTTTTTGTAATATTTGTTTATCCCCGACTGCAATACCTCATAAAATTCAAGTTATATTCAAAATTCTATAGATTTAAGAGCTTGTTTTTCTCTTTTCAGTTAATTTATGTTTTAAGTACGCAGTCGGGTTTTTTGTTTCTTTTAATAATTTAATTTCCGCTGAAAAAATGTTTTTAATAACGGGGAAACGAGACGTTACCATTTGAAGGCGAATAGGTACGCTAGAGATAAAAAGTCAAAATAATGGTTAATGAATAATTAATTGTAGATAAATAAAATAAAATAAAAAAAGTAGATTTAATTACCTCTAATAACAATTAAACTGTAATATTACAGACTTATTACAAGCTTTTATTTAACTTGCAAAGTATGTAACTATGTACGGGTGTATTCCGGGGTTCCCCGGATTTGTCGTAGTTTAGAGGGCGTCCGGGGAGCATCCGGGCGGGGTTTCTTTTGTGTTCAGGGTTTAAAAATTTCGAATATGAAGATTCTGTTTTGTAACATTTAAAACTTCGTAACAAAAATATCAAACCGCCTTCATAGTACACTAAAAAGTATGAAATAATTCTTATCTGACACGGTTTTGAAGTCAGCGAAAGAACATGACGTGTTCTATAGAAAATATTTCGCTTTTTAGTGTCTCAAGATTTGTCACTGACCGAGGATGAGTCACAACCCATCTTGGTGTAAAGTTCTCATCAATACAAATTAATCACGTACACAAACACCAGGTATTGCTGTAAATCGTTGAGGAGTTCCCTCGACTGTCTTTCGGCTCCATCATCAGATCGACTCCAGACCTTCATTAAATAGTAGTGCTTTAAAATACTTAATGAAAAAAATTTACAAACGCACTAGTGGCCTCTACGATTTTCGAAGATTCCCCACGATTTCTCTGGGATGCCATCATCAGATCCTGGTTTCCTTATCATGCATCATGGTATCACTCTTGGGATATCTCCTTTCCAACAAAAAAGAATCATCAAAATCGGTTCATAAAGACGAAGCTATCTGCGACCATACGTAAAAAAATATATACATATATACGGTCGAATTGAGAAACCTACTCCCTTCTTTGAAGTCGGTTAAAAATTATTATAAAACATGACAAAATTTAATGTCTTTGAAAATAAATAAAAAGTTGATTTATGACATTTTGAACTGTTTTTTATTGTATTAAGTTTTAAAAAAACCTGTTGATATGTCCGGGGTCTGGGCTCCAAATCCGGGGTTTTCACGCGTCTTGTCCTGGTTGCTGCTAAATTTTAGAGATGGCAAGCCCATTCGGGTGAAATCTTGCAAGTTGAATATCACCCACTTCCAGTGGTTGGATTGACTTGATTTTTGGTATACATTAGTATATTGGATGACAATGCAAGTGCAGTCATCAAAAAGTATAGACTGTAAAAAAAAGCTTCTACTAAAAATTAAATTTTTAACAAGAAGCTTATTTTGTTTGACATTAGAACAAAAATATTGTATGCTACTGATTTACATTCATATGACATGGATCAGAAACCCTTAAACTGAGGTCGTACATATTCTGAGCGATTTGAAAAAGACATCCTTTCTTGGATTGCAAAATAGCTTCTTTAGTTTTCGTCATCGACTTCTTGTTGTAGTTTCTTTGTATGAGTAGTCATTTCAAAGAAATGTAATTAATGCGAAAAACAGAAAATAATATTTTCGTACCACTTGCTCAAAAAAGTGACATTCTATGCCACAAAAAGCGAACATAACAATAGTCATTTTAATCTGTTAAAAAACAGGGAAAGAAAATTGTACTGAAGTTCATTCATCCTCTAGGGGGAGAATGTGATTTTTTGGAATACTTACCGAAATTTATACTGAACTACATCTGTGTTTATACCATTGAGTTTGTATATAAAAGCATTATACATCTTTTTGAAAAAGGAATACGCAAATCAACTCATCAATAATAAATGTACCGAACAAAAATGTTACTCTCTCTATCAACAATTGGACCAATGTTTCGAATGTTAACTTTTACTTTTAATTGTCATTATTTTTAATAAATGCTTATCTCATATTATTATTGTGTAATTTTTTTCGCAAATGGTACGAAGAGTAGAGTATTTTCCTCGGTGATAAAGCTGTCTTAGTCTTAGGTGAACTTAAATCCCTCGCTACACTCAGGACTCGTCTTAAATCCCTCGCTTCGCTCGTGATTTAAGTTTTTAACACCCTCGCTACGCTCAGGAGTAAACCTCGAGTCCTTCGTTACGCTCGCGATTTAAATCGTCACCCGCGACAGAAGACACTGCTTTATTCCCTTGGTTAATAATCTACTATATATAAATGGAAGTCAAACGCAAAAAAAAAAAATGAGCGTGGGGGTAATTAATCTCACTATCTCATCTCACTAATATCTCATCTCATCTCATCTCATCTCACTATCTCACTATCTCACTAATGTTTGTGAGTTTGTGTGTTTGGATGTTTGTACCACAATCACGCTTCAACATCTGAACGGATTTGGATGAAATTTGGCATACAGATAGAATATGTTCTGGATTAACACATAGGATACTTTTTATCCCGGTAATGTGTTCCTGTGGGATGATTTTCAATGTTTATTTATTTGAAGAACTATAACTATATAGGTATATATATCCTACTGTAAAATTTGGTTGGATGGATTTTGTTACTCAATCACGCCAGAACGACTCTGTATGAAATTAGATACAGAGATAGATTATAGCCTGGAATAGCACATAGGTTGCTTTTGAAAAATCGCACGGTTCTTATGTGATAGCATAACAATTATATCCCACAGGAACCGTGTATTTAAAAGGAGTTTCGTTGAAGTTCGTGAAATTGATCCAAAAAGCTCGGAGTGCTCAACAAAGCGAAGCAGTACTTCACATCGAGGCAAAGGCTGCAACTTTATAAGTCGCAAGTACGGCCTCATATGGAGTACTGCTGTCATCTGTGGGCGGGAGCACCTGGATACCAGCTTGCGCCTCTAGACTCGGTTCAGCGACGTGCTGCTAGAATAGTTGACGATCCCGAGCTCACAAACGGTTTAGAGCCCCTCAGTCTGAGGAGAGACTTTGCCTCCTTATGTGTATTCTACCGCTTGTACAACGGACAGTGTTCTGAAGAATTGTTTAAGATGATGCCCACGGCCACCTTCTACCATCGCAACTCTCGCCATCGACAGGGAGTCCATCCTCACATATTGAAACCAGAATTGTTTCGAACTGTGCGGTCTCAAAGGAGCTTCCTTCCGCGGACGCTCAGATTGTGGAATGAGCTCCCTGCCGTGGTTTTCCCAATGGAGTACAGCATGGGGTTCTTCAAAAAGGGTCTGAAGAGATTTCTGCAGGGTCGGCAACGCGTGAGTGACACCCCTGGTGTTGCAAGCGTCCATAGGCTGCGGTAGCCGCTTACCATCAGGCGGGCCGTATGCTTGTTTGCTACCTAAGTGGTATAAAAAAAAAAAAAAAAAAAAAAAAAAAAAAAAAAAAAATTGAGTTGTAGCGCAATTTCCTCAAGAAGGCTTGACCAATTTACACAGTAACAAAAAAGTCTCTGAATAGGTTAAAATAAAAACAAACAAATAAAAACACGACTAATTATGTCGTCGATTACAGTATTTATAAATATATCCTACTACTGGGAAAGTTTGGATGGATGGATGTGTGTTACTCAATCACGCCAGAACGGCTGAACGGCTCTGTCCCGGTCTTTTTATCCCGGAAAAATGCACGGTTCTTATGTAATAGAGTAACAATTGTAACATAAAGTTCTGTTCTCTAAATAGCTTAAAATTTAAAAAAAAAAAACTTAAAAATCCCACGACGTTGCAATCGAAAAAGGATATATGAAAATAATTTAAAATCCCCCGACTTAAAGTAGTAACTTTTTTAGGATTCCGTTAAAGTTTATCAAAAGGTAAAACACATCCATACATTTTATCCATGTAATGTGTTCCTGTGTGATGATTTTCAAGTTTAATTTATTTGAAGAACTATAACTATCCTAACTTAATATTATAAATGCGAAAAGAGTTTGTTTGTTTGTTTGTTACGCCTCAACTACTCAACGGATCATAATGAAATTTGGCATGCAGATAGTCTATGGTATGGAGAAGGACATAGTCTACCGCGGGTGAAACCGCGGAGGACAGCTAGTTAATATTATAAATGCGAAAGTGAGTTTGTCTATATGTTTGTTTGTTTGTTACTTCTTCACGCCTCAACTACTCAAAGGATCATCATGAAATTTGGCATGCAGATAGCCTATGGTATGGAGAAGGACATAGGCTACTTTTTATCCCGGGAACGCGGATGAAACCGCGGGGGACAGCTAGTAGACAATAAACGAGTCAGGCTTCAACGACTTATTTATTGACTTTCAAAATTGCAAGTCACAAACGGGGTACTGGCCAAAACCATTTATAATTATTTTATTTACTTACGAACTCGTCACATAAGTACATATTTACCCTACTTAATTATAGTAATGCCAGCGAAGTATTACTTATTTCGTGGTTTCAAAATAATCTATAGAACTAAAAAAGAACTACTTCATTTATGAATGAGGACAGGTACAAATAAGAAGTAAGTATTTAAACCATGGTTAAAAAAATAACAAAAATATGAATCGTTTGAATTTCGAAGTACAAAAAAGGAACATTTTTTTCTTAGTATTTTTTATAAATATATAAAACTATTCTATATTCAAAATTTGAACCAACCTTAACTTCCTGAAGCTCAAATGTTTCGTAATATTAATTCTCCACATTGTAATCACTACGACAGACTACCACTGCACTACGCTAGCTGATAAACACTGGCAGACTACAAAATGACGGTCACGCAACATGTACAAATACAATCTTATCATGCATGATAATTGTCATGTTATTACGGCCGTAGTTATTCTTTGGATGATACTAAACAGCATCAGGTTTGCCTTCAGACTGGTCACTAACTTCAGTTTTCTCTAACATTGAATTGCTAATCACGATAACTGTATTGACCGGGCAAAACTAGCTTTAGTTAATTTTTTTGTTATTTATTATTATGTTTTTACTCGACTGACCCGGAAGGAGGGTTATGTTTTTCGAGTGTATGTATGTATGTATGTATGTATGTATGTATGTATGGATGTATGTATATATTTACATCCAGCAAGACTTTTGGCTTCATGCATGTTGTGCAACATTACGGCATCCCCGTGTTCTGCTTGATTTTTTTATCATATCTTTGCGAATGTTGCTTTATTTTTTAAATACCTACTCAGTGATATATGTCACTTTCCTATAATATTATTTTTCACGATATTCTTCTTGCAGTTATGCCCAAGCATTTCTGAACCCCAATCCATGATGATGAGTTCTAGGCTTCCTGGATATATTCACCATGATTTATCCAATGCGCCGACTTTTTTAACTCTAGTGAGGTCGTTGTGCCTAAATGCGACGTTGCCAGCTTTTTATTCAATTTTGCATCTCTTTTTATGGGCTATCATATTATTATTGCTTATAAGTAGGTACAAATTCAAAAGCTTGTAACGGTTTTTACAGATAACGTTTTTCTCGAAGAAGGATGATATTACGGTAGTAGGTAGCGTGGAAAATCCTATAGTTCTTTTCCCCAATCAATAATTAGATTTTCTCAATAAATAAGTAAGTACTCGATGGATGATTAAATTAAAATTTAACTCAACTGAAACAATTTAGGATAAAAGGGATACGGTGTGACATTATTTATAATTTACTTGTGACCCAATGACTCGCCTCGCAGAAAAATCATATTATACAAAACCTTTTCTGCTAAAAAAGGTCTGTAAATACCTGTATTCTGAGGTTAATGCTGTGCGCGTACACATGGGATGGTCCCAAGTAACACAAACATTGTGTGTAAGGCTTTTTATAATGAATAGCCAAAAACTATAAAACTTTAATAAAAGCCCATACGTATATTTTTATTTGGAGTCCAAGTAATATAGTTATCGGACTTCCGTATATTACTATCGAGCGTCCGTATATGCTATCGGGCGCCTGTATATAGCTATCGGACATCCGAATTTGCTTGTAATCAAATGTTTGCTCAGAAGAAGAGGGAGACCTAGCAAACGCTTAAGAGTTCACTTGGTCGCTTATGAAAATAATTTGAGAGGAAAATTTTAGCAGGGGGATGGAGTAGGTTAAAGAGAAAAACAATAAGTACTTATTAGTGTTGCGTAAAAGTAGATAATTATATCATTCGAAATCTTTCGTTCCTATTTTGATATTTACTTCTTTTTTTTTTTTTTTTTTATACGACTAAGTCGGTAAACAAGCATACGGCCCGCCTGATGGTAAGCTTCTATGTCGTCTATCAGACTCCCGTATATTGCTATCGGACGTCCGTATATTGCTACCGCACATCCGATTATAGATATCGGGCGTCGATGTTTCCACTTCTTAAAACTCAAAGATGGTGTAATAAAAAATCGCATGACGTGTTCTATAGAAAATATTTCGCTGACTTCAAAACAGTGTCAGATAGGAGTTATTTCATACTTTTTAGTGTACTTTGAAGGCGGTTTATTTGTTTGTTAAAAAGTAAATTTTTAGTTTCATCTATATGAAATTTATATGGGACCATTTCGGTATAAACCCCTTTCGAACAAAAAAATTATCCGCCATTTATTGAATTCATTTGTTACAAAAAATGTGATAAATGACGAACCGCTCGACCGATTTTGTGCAAACTTCACATAAACCATCTACTAAATAGTCCGAACAAAGCCTAAACATTTGGTTTGGATAGGTGAGCCCGTTCTTGAGTTATAAAATTACAACGAAAAGTGGCATTGATTTTTATATATTTAGATATAACCATGATTTTGATAAATGAATTAAATTGTGCAATCATTGTACGCCTGTTGCTAACTTGTGCTTACATAATAACGACATCATAAAAGGAGAATGGGCCATCATTATCCAGAAGAAGAGAGAGACCTAGCAAACGCTTAAGAGTTCACTTGGTCGCTTATGAAAATAATTTGAGAGGAAAATTTTAGCAGGGGGATGGAGTAGGTTAAAGAGAAAAACAATAATAGTGCAGTAGAATTAGATAATCAATTTACATTAATTGTGGTACTCATGATTTTTGGCATATCGATAAAGTTCTGTATGGATACGACTACCTTAAATTCGCAACCGATTTGGAAGTGCGGAACATGGTGAAAATTGAGAAAAACTTTGATATTGAATAATTCCTAAACAAAAATTGTGGTACTAGTTGCGAGAATACCATGTCTTTAGAGAACCATTACCTACCTTCTCAAGAAATTGGAACCGGTTGCGAAATACGGAACACATCTAAACTTAAAAAAGTGATTTTTCGCCTTTATCTCCTAGGCAAAATTTGTGGTACTAGTTGCGAATTCATTGGTAACTTGTATTAGCCTATTACACTTAGTTTTAAGTTTGCAGCCGGTTGCGATATACGGAACCCTAAGAAAATATTTTTTCATAAATTCTACTTCCAGCAAAATTAGCGTATTCTGTTTTATTACTTATATCATATTGGTAGGTCGACTTCTACCTACTTTGTGATCGCAACCGAAGAGAACATTACGGAACATAGTTTTTTTTACAAGTAAAATGTGCGCGTATTCGTGTGTTACGAAGGGAATGCGGGCGGTGCGGGACGGCGGGAAAATTCCTGCGTCTATCCAATCTGTCGTCTTTTTTGCAATGCTAAGTAAGAAAGTTCTTTATTTTTATAGGTAACAATGTAAAAAATATCGAAAAGATACAATATCGACGTATCCTACGAAACGGGGCGTAGCTGCAAAACAGCAAAATATCAGGAGAAGGTTTGTTATAAAATAACATATAGTTAATATAGTCAGTATCCATTATCCAATGAGACGTTTTCTTTTCATAGAGTTTTATAGAGTTGGTTCAAAATACCTGTCAAATCGTGTACTTAAGGTTCAAATTAGTTCGAATTATCAACAGTTTGACAGCTAATTTCAACCAAACTCTATAAAACCCTATGGAAAGAAAACGTCTCATTATCTACACGCATCAAAAAAGTTTGTGATCTCTAGCAAAAGCTGTTTTTTTTTAATTTTACTTTATCAAGAAAAAATGTTTACGTTATATCTCTTTTTTAAATAGAAATACACTGTTTGAAATTCTTTTTTAATAACATACAATAACAATATAATTGTAACATTTTATACCCGGGAGTGCGCGGAAATCGAGGATACGGGACCATAAACAAACAAGGGGAAGAGATTTTAGATTTCGGGATGAGACATAACCTTGCCATCATTAACCCTCCGCGCGCCTTATACAGACCGTTTGTTTTTAAGGGGAAACGCGGCCATTGTGCGCGAAATGCCACTGTGACGTATAAGACACAAGGTTTAATACTAACTGTCATTTAGTTACTGTTCCATATAAATTTTAACTCTAGCAGGTCTTTCTTGTCTGGTCGTGCGCGCGACCAGACAAGAAACCAGAACACTTAATCACTTGTAAAAGTTCAGGACACAGTACACAAATAGATTATATTCTGGAAGATAGAAATCTACTTAGAAATTTTAAGGACTGTAAAGTTATCCCTGGCGAGGCGCTTACTTCGCAGCATATAATCTTGGTAGCATGTCTAAAACTACCTAAACCTATAAGAACGGTCACAGACAAAACCCCGAAAATCAAATGGGGACAACTTTACAGCCCAAAAGGTGAAGAGCTGTCTATCGCCCTTAAACAATATCTGGAGGAGGACTTGAACAATGATTACAACAACAACGCCGAGCTTATGTGGTCAAACTTTGCATACACCTGTAAAAAAACCCAATCGTCCAAAATCTTAGGAGTCTCAAAAGGAAAACTAAGCAATAACAAGGACCCAAGATGATGGAATGACGAAGTTAAAAAAGTTGTAAGTGCCAAAAGGGATCTTTTTAAATTATGGCAGATAACACAACTGGAAGATGATCGCATTGAATACAAGAAGGCGAAACAACAAGCGAAGCGCGAAGTAGCCCAAAGTAGAGCACAATCTAAAGAATGTTTTTATAGCAGATTGGAAGATGCAAAGAACGAAACTGAAATCTTCAAAATCGCAAAGCAGCGACATAAGTCAGCGTTAGATATTAAAATTAATAAATACATCCGTGACGAAAACGGTCAGCTGCTTACATCTAACGAAGACATTAACCAAAGATGGTGCCAATACTATGCAGAGCTTCTTAACGAGGAATTCCCAAGCCAGCAACAACCTATAATAAATCCTACGGCTGGACCAGTGCTGGAAATTAATGTTGCGGAGGTGAAAACCGCAGTCTCGAGGATGAAAAACCATAAAGCTCTTGGGCCAGACGAAATACCCTCTGATATCTGGAAACAGATAGAACCTATAGGACTTGAGTGGCTCACAAGACTCTTCAATGCTGTCTTCAACTCCAATATGATCCCAGAATCATGGCGACAAAGTTACATAGTGCCCTTTTATAAGAACAAAGGTGACGTCAGCGCTTGCGGGAATTATAGGGGCATAAAACTTACTTCTCACACCCTAAAAATAGGGGAAAGAAAACTGAACGATCGCTTCTTGAACCACGTTGTCATTTCTGAAAATCAGTACGGTTTTATGCCATCAAAATCCACAATCGATGCTATCCAAACAGTCCGAATAATAATGGAAAAGCATAGGGCCACCAGTGAAGACTTAAACCTTATCTTCATAGACCTTGAGAAGGCGTTTGACCGGGTGCCACGAAACCTGGTATGGCAAGCGATGAGATCACAGGGTCTAGCGGATTACTACGTAGCCCTAGTCCAGGACATGTACCACAGGAGTAGGACAAAAGTGAGAAGTTTGAGCGGAGTGAGCAAAACCTTTGAAGTCAAAGTCGGGGTTCATCAAGGTTCCGCGTTGAGCCCACTACTCTTTAATCTGGTAATGGAATATCTCACCAAAGATATCCAGTCTCCCCTACAATGGTGTATGTTATATGCAGACGATATCGTGCTCATTGACAAAAGTGCACAACAACTGCAAATTACTCTCGAGCAGTGGAGGTGCGCCCTGGAAAGCAATGGACTCCATATCAGCAGAAGCAAGACCGAACATCTGGAATGCAATTTTAGTGGCGATACCACCATCTCACACACGATCTATATCGAGGGAGATTCAATTCCAAAGGTATCCCAGATCAAATATCTCGGAGCGATGCTGACGGCTGATGGTAACATTGAAACCGAAGTCACCCACAGAGTCAACGTTGCCTGGCAAAGATGGAGAGCTCTCTTGGGTGTCCTCTGCGACACAAGAATGCCGATCAAAGTGAAGGGAAAAATTTACAAAACAGCTGTAAGACCTGCAATGATGTACGGTGCCGAATGCTGGGCCATAAAAAAGGCGCATGAACAAAAACTTCACGTGGCCGAGATGAAGATGCAGAGATGGGCAGCAGGTGTAACCAGACTTGATAAAGTACGAAATGAACACATCAGAGGTAGTTACCATCATCGTTAGTCGCGACCATCTCAGAAAAACTTACAGAAAGTAGGCTTCGTTGGTATGGCCACGCAATGAGACGTCCTGAAGACCACGTGGTTCGGCAGGCTCTGGCCCTACCGAAATCAGAAAAGAAAAGAGGAAGACCCAAAGTCACATGGTGGTCTACAGTAACCCGCGACTTGGAACTAGCCCAACTCACAGTACGGACAAACCCAGGACATACCATCCTGGCGCATGAGAACGAGGAGAGCCGACCCCAAATAATGGGATACACTTGGAGGGAAACTCCTAAAGAAATTTCAAAAATATAACTGTCTGAATACACCTGGGACCACTGATTGATCGGTAAGTCGCTAAAACTAATCGTTATATCGCACTGAAACACAGAACGCGATAATCTCGAACTGTATCTTAACTTTGCTTTTGGACCTACGGCCCGATATGCCCCTAGAAAAATTTCACTGAGCCAACATATTGTAAAAAAAAAATCAAAAAAACTTGATAATTCGAACTAGCATAGTTGATGAAAGCCTATCCATTATTCGAAGCTCCTTGAGGATCAAGTTATTGATGCAGAAGGCCATCCACAGAATTTTCAGGAGGCGTCTCCAGCACCATATCTCCATTGCGTCGATTTTCCGACGACCTTGCAATCTAAAGGACCAAGTTTTAACTCCAGAGAGAAAGATTGGAAAGACAAGGCATCTTATAAGTCAAACCTTTGTATTAAATAAATAAATATCCTGGGACATTCCTCACACACGGTCATCTGATCCCAAACTAAGCAGAGCTTGTACTATGGAAACCAGATAACTGATATACTACTTTTTGTTTGTAAATACATACTTAATATACATAATTACACCCAGACTCAGGACATACAGACATGTTCATGCACACAAATGCATGTCCTGTGTGGGAGTCGAACCCACGACCTGCGGCGCGTAAGGTGAACCTTAACCAACTGCGCCAACTGGCCCGTCCGTTTTCCTGGTTATCCTTCTACATACAAACAAAAATATCTTCAGCTTCAAATATCTTTTTTTTTATACCACTAAGCTGGCAAACAAGCAGACGGCCCGCCTGATTGTAAGCAGTTACCGTAGCCTATGGACGCGTGCAATACCAGGGGTATCACTCGCGCGTTGCCGACCCTGAAGAAATCTCTTCACGCCCTTTTTGAAGAACCCCATGCTGTACTCCATTGGGAAAACCACTGCGGAGAGCTCATACCACAATCTGAAATAACTAGCTGTCCCCGCGGTTTCATCCAAGTTCCCGGGATAAAAAGTAGCCTATAATACTCGGGGATATCATATTAGTGATGAAAGAATATTTCGAATCCGACTGGTAGTTCCAGCCCGTTTGACAAACAAAAAAATTCCCCTTTATTATTTTAGCATAGATATTAGTATAGGTAGATAAAAATTTAAAAGCACGTTTTTCTTAAAAAACAACAAAGCGTCAAACATTTTGTTCGATAGTAAACTTCGTATTTTGTTGAAAATATATCCGGCTGACGAAAAAACATATCAATCGAGCCGTACCGTGAACCGTTAGTTGTCGTACTAGAATGGAGAATTTAAGGAACAAAATACACCTAAAATATATCAATATTTTCATAAAAATAGTCTTAGCATAACCAGGAACCAACTAACACACATAATTGGAAACTAATGTTTTTTTAATCAATCCTGAAAACTAGCTGTTTTGCAGTTACGCCCCTATTTGTAGGATACGACGATATTGTATCTATTCGATACATTTTACATTGTTACCTATCAAAATAAAGAACGTTTATACCACAGTTTTACCATAAGGCATTTGCTGTGTTAATACTTAACAGTGAAAAAAAAACTACCGATTTCGAAACACGCGGTTTTTTTTAAAATAAAAATTGAATTAATGGCTTTGACTTTGACTTTTAATTTTTGTAATTCCTCAACGCTAGTCCTGCCTCCCGCACCGCCTGCATTCCGTTCCTTCATTCGTAACACGCGAATACGCACACATTTTACTTGTAAAAAAAACTATGTTCCGTAATGTTCTCTTCGGTTGCGATCACAAAGTAGGTAGAAGTCGACCTACCAATATGATATAAGTAATAAAACAGAATACGCTAATTTTGCTGGAAGTAGAATTTATCAAAAAGTATTTTCTTAGGGTTCCGTATATCGCAACCGGCTGCAAACTTAAAACTAAGTGTAATAGGCTAATACAAGATACCAATGTGTTCGCAACTAGTACCACAAATTTTGCCTAGGAGATAAAGGCGAAAAATCACTCTTTTAAGTTTAGGTGTGTTCCGTATGTCGCAACCGGTCCAAATTTCTTGAGAAGGTAGGTAATGGTTATCTAAAGACATGGTATTCTCGCAACTAGTACCACAATTTTTGTTTAGGAATTATTCAATATCAAAGTTTTTCTCAATTTTCACCATGTTCCGTACTTCCAAATCGGTTGCGAATTTAAGGTAGTCATATCCATACAGAACTCTATCGATACGCCAAAAATCATTAGTACCACAATTAATGTAAAATGTTGCTTAATTTTGAGCTAATTCTACTGGACTATAAGTACTTATTAGTGTTGCGTAAAAGTAGATAATTATATTATTCGAAATCTTTCATTCCTATTTTGATATTTGGCTTCTATGTCGTCTATCAGACTCCCGTATATTGCTATCGGACGTCCGTATATTGCTACCGCACATCCGTTTATAGATATCGGGCGTCGATGTTTCCACTTCTTAAAACTCAAAGATGGTGTAATAAAAAATCGCATAACGTGTTCTATAGAAAATATTTTCTATAGAAATTATCCGCCATTTATTGAATTCATTTGTTACAAAAAATGTGATAAATGACGAACCACTCGACCGATTTTGTGCAAACTTCACATAAACCATCTACTAAATAGTCCGAACAAAGCCTAACCATTTGGTTTGGATAGGTGAGCCCGTTCTTGAGTTATAAAATTACAACGAAAAGTGGCATTGATTTTTATATATTTAGATATAACCATGATTTTGATAAATGAATTAAATTGCGCAATCATTGTACGACTGTTGCTAACTTGTGCTTACATAATAACGACATCATAAAAGGAGAATGGGCCATCATTATCCAGAAGAAGAGGGAGACCTAGCAAACGCTTAGGAGTTCACTTGGTCGCTTATGAAAATAATTTGAGAGGAAAATTTTAGCAGGGGGATGGAGTAGGTTAAAGAGAAAAACAATAAGTACTTATTAGTGATGCGTAAAAGTAGATAATTATATCATTCGAAATCTTTCATTCCTATTTTGATATTTGGCTTCTATGTCGTCTATCAGACTCCCGTATATTGCTATCGGACGTCCGTTTATAGATATCGGGCGTCGATGTTTCCACTTCTTAAAACTCAAAGATGGTGTACTAAAAAATCGCATAACGTGTTCTATAGAAAATATTTCGCTGACTTCAAAACAGTGTCAGATAGGAGGTATTTCATACTTTTTAGTGTACTTTGAAGGCGGTTTATTTTTTTGTTAAAAAGTAAATTTTTAGTTTCATCTATATGAAATTTATATGGGACCATTTCGGTATAAACCCCTTTCGAACAAAAAAAGAATTTTGTAAATCCGCCTATATATGACGGAGTTATGCCCGAACATACATAAAAAAAAATACAAACATCTGAATTGAGAACCTCCTCCTTTTCTTGAAGTCGGTTAAAAACAAAGTAGATGCATTTTTTTAATATTTCAATTAAGAAGCTGCTCAAAATGCCTGCCTTCGTTAGAAATACATAGTTGAGCTCTCAAGGTTACGTTTCGGTGGACTTTCTCTAGAATCTTGGGGTATTGAAAATATCGCCAGACCTTTTCAAAATCAAAATCAAAAAGTCATTTATTCAGTTTAGGCCCTAGTAAGGCACTTATGAACGTTAAATTGGTACATACAGTTGAATTTACCACCGGTTCGGAATACACTTAAACTGAGAAGACTCCGGCAAGAAACTCAGCAAGAAACTCAGGCAAGAAACTCAGATTTTTTCGGAGATTACCTGCTAAATACAAACTCACAAACTTTACCTCCTTATTATATTAGTATAGAAGTATAGATTCAGTCACAGACATAAAATATAAGTTCAGTACACTATTATATTAAACCTACTAGCTTCCGTCATTTAATTTCCGTAATTTACCTTGCAGAAAAATCATATTAAACGAAACCTTTTCTGCTTAAAAAGTTCTTGGAAGGTGCTGACTAACTTTTACCATGAATGAAAAAACTATAAAGCTTTAATAAAAGCCCGTACGTATATTGTTATTTGGTGTCCAAGTAATATAGTTATCGGACGTCCGTATCTTACTATCGTGCGTCCGTATCTTACTATTGTGCGTCCGTATAAGGGTCGTTTTCTCAAAAATGGTCTTGTTGGAAAAATATGGTATAAATATTATTTATAGAAATAATTGCAATCTAACAGCTTTAGTGGGGGGTATGGATATAATTTTTTTATAATCTTTTAATATTGTATTAATTTATACGCTATTTGATTAAATACATTTTATTTTTCATGAGTACTATTTCACTTTTGACTACTATTTTTTTTCCGATCCGTGACCAAATATTTATGAACATAAAAGGCTGAAAAAATCACATTTTCGATAAAGACAGGTACAATTGTACCGCGAATACCGCGGTGCGATAATTCAACCGAGCATACGAGAAATAGAAATTGAGAAAGCTGGCAACGTCGCGAATTCGCGATAGCGGATGCCAAAAACGCGGCTTCTTCGTCAAAAATCACCAAGGTATACGATTGTAGATATACGCGCTGCAGGAGCGCCACACATCTGCTGCGAAAACTTTCGGAACCTTTTAATATACAATTGTAATCAGTGCATAGATTTTTTGACGTCTGTCGATTTTTGTTCTATAGCTACCGAGGACCAAAAGGACGCAAGTGCAAGCGAAATAAAAAGTGACGTCCGGTATGCGGACGTCAAATGCTGGTGGAAGCCAATTTAAATGCACTTTTTTCTTCAGCGGACTTCAGTTTGCCTTGCGGATGAATATATGTATGTATGTATGTATGTATGTATGTATGTATGTATGTATGTATGTATGTATGTCTATTTCTTTGTGCCGCTCTGCAGCCTAAACGGCTTGATGGATTTAAGCATATGAGGTGTCGTTAGATTTGTCTTGAGTGGGGGAGTGTCATAGGGTATATTATTTTTATATAGCGCCTAAGAATAAAAAAATAGGGGTATTAAAAATAAAAGTTTCGTTATTATAACAATATGGGTATCAAATGAAAGCTTGTAAATAGACCATTCCATATATGTATATATTATAATACTTTTATGCTACCATTTTTACGTAAACTGCAAAACACCACGTTTAATGCAAGGACAGTAGGTACTGAGCCGTTACCATACGTAAATCACAGATTCACGATGGTTGTTAGCGTTCCTTTACCGTACCGCTCATTTACTTACTAATACATACAACTCTTTCTGTATAAAACTAAAAAGTCTGAAATAAATTAAATTATTAAAAGAAACAAAAAACCCGACTGCGTAAAACATAAATTAACTGAAAAGAGAAAAACAAGCTCTTAAATCTATAGAATTTTGAATATAACTTGAAAAAATACATACTTAGGTTATTGGTTGTCCCCGATTGCAATACCTTATAAAATTCAAGTTCGTCGTATAAAACAAAAGTCTTCATTTTAAAATAGTTGGTGATAGATTTTTTCAAGGTCATGTTTTCCGTGGCTGGTAGAAGTGGAGCTACATTTCTTGACTGTCATGGCTCAAAACGGGTTAGAATAACACTTGAACAAACATGTTTGTGCATGAGCATATCTATTTGTTCTGAGTCTAGGTGACCTATCAATGTACTTTTTATTGCAGATGAAATTTAAGGAAGGTAGAGCATAGCATTTATTCGCTCAAAGAGCAGCTCGAGCAGCTGGGGAGGTACCTAAACCTTACAGAATACCGCAGCCAAATAACTTTATGTTGTGCAAAGTTGTGTTCCTGCGAGTGAGTAAGGTCGCCAGAGCTCATTGGGAAGAGGAAAAGGTCGGTAACGCGTTAGCGATGCTTAGTGTGTTACAAGCGTCCATATGGCTACGGTAACTGCTTACCATCAGGCGGGCCATGTATGCTTGTTTACCGACTAAGAAGTATAAAAAAAAAGATTGAAGAATCCTAGAACGTTGCCAATGAGTTGCCACCTTATACAGGTCGTTGTTTTGGTCAGCGACGAGCGACTCAGGGTCGTTAATACAAATGATACTAGTGCTAAAAAAATATAAAAAAAATACATTATTTTTTTTAATATTAAAAATAAAAAAATTAAAATTTTGAAAATCATGTAATAAGCTAAAGTGTAGACATAATACTCAACGGGAGTAAAAGGGAGGGGCGATGGCGGCTTACGCCTAGCTCTAGTCTGTGCACCTGCCTAGTAACCATACTTTGCGGTAATTTTATTTCAAATTGAATGAGGTATTTCTCAACATATTTACAGTATTTAATGGAATTAAGTCCATTTTTGGGGAATATATATTTTGTACAACCGCTCCTGGGTCGCTTGTCGCCGACCAAAACAACAGCCTGTATAAGTCTAGCAGACGACTCCCTAACCTTATACCGGATGATTTCGGATGGGTATAGTATACCGAAATCTGTGGATAGAATACACCATTACCAATAATCCTGCAAAGTTTCAGCAGTCTAAGTACTACTAATACGGAGTAAAACCAAAAAAATATTGTGTAAAACCTCTAGTAAAAACCCTGATCAGCGCTGGATAACACTATCCAAAGACTTGATAAAATATCTGGATATTCAAGATAACCTACTGTTTTGTGTGTGTTCATTATTTTTGTGTTGTCCGGGGCACGCAATTGTTGTCAGTGCGATTAGAATGTAAATATTATGTAATGAATCTAAGCTTGTTTTGAAAAGAGTAAGGGCGGCCGCATACTATAAGAAATTTTCTGTTAGAAAATTTCGGACGCCCGCCGGAACCACTCCGCACACCTATCAGAAATTTCGATCCGGCGAGTTTGAGCTTAAGTACTTATTACACCGTCCTATTTTTAGGATCCTAACTAGGTTCCTAACTAGGAAATAGGAAGGTGTAATCGCAGTTAGAACAGCTTCTGCTTCCTAGTCAGAGCGATCCCAGTTAGGATCCTAGTTAGGATCCTACACTAAAAAGTGTTAAATAATTATAAAATTGAACCTGAATATATATATTCTCTGAATATATAATATATATCATTCAAATATTGAACTTAATTACAAAAATTGCTTACATTTAGGCCCTTACGGGATAGACAGAGAATATATTCAGGTTCAATTTTATAATTATTTAACACTTTTTAGTGCAGGGCTTTTTAAAGCGTGTTTTTTAGTTTTTTTAAACTGTAATTTATTTTTTAGTCAACATAAATTATTCATACCATTTTATTATGTTACTTAACCATATTTTCACCCAATATCAATTTATTTCACATTTATAATGAGTATTTAGCTTCAGTGCCTACTCTTTGACTCCACCAACAAACTCAGAAAACCATATTTGGCCAAAATGCACATAATACGATTACAATACGCCCAAACACGGCTAGAATACGATGCTCCGCTATGGGGTTCCAGTGCCAACCCTCCGACTTCATCATCAGACCCTGAAAACTACACATGGTCAAAATTCATCTCACGACATTTCCAACAACCCCAAACACGGCTAGGATACGATGCTCCACTATGGAGTTTCTGTGCTAACCCTCCTACTCCATCATCAGACCCTGAAAACCATATAAGGTCAAAGTTCATCTTACGACAATTCCAACAAGCCCAAACACGCCTAGGAAACGTTGGTCCGTTATGGAGTTCCAGTGCCTACCCTCCTACTCCATCATCAGACCCTGAAAACTATACATGGTCCAAGTTCATCTCACGACAATTCCAACAAACCCAAACACGGCTAGTATACGATGCTCCACTATGGAGTTCCAGTGCTTACTCTCCTACTCCATCTTCAGACCCTGAAAACCATACATGGTCAAAGTTCATCTCAAGATAATTCCAACAAGCCCAAACACGGCTAGTATACGATGCTCCACTATGGAGTTCCAGTGCTTACTCTCCTACTCCATCATCAGACCCTGAAAACCATACATGGTCAAAGTTCATTTCATGACAATTCCTACAAGCCCAAACAAGGCTAGGAAACGTTGCTCCGTTATGGAGTTCCAGTGCTTACTCTCCTACTCCATCATCAGACCCTGAAAACCATACATGGTCCAAGTTCATTTCATGACAATTCCAAAAAGCCCAAACACGGCTAGGAAACGTTGCTCCGTTATGGAGTTCCAGTGCCTACCTTCCGGATCCATCATCAGATCAGCTCGATGGTACCAAATTATTGTATTGTCATCGGTACTTGATAAGTGTGCAAAATTTCAGTTTAATCTGAAGTCTGGAAGTCGATGAAAATTACGTTCGAAGATTCCTTTACATACATTCATACAAACATACATACCTACATACATAGATACATACATACAGGTGAAGCTAATAAAAGCGTGTTAAAAAGAGGACGTGCACTTCCTTGTGAAGAAATCATTTAAAAATCATCATCTTATCTCGCGGTACAGAATGAACGCGTGCATACCACACGGGGCGTCCACTCGACAACTGATGCGAATTTCGGATAGATGTGAGGGGTCTAGTACAAAATGTATGGAGAGCGCGCCATCCGACATTCTGATCAGAAAAAATTCGGACGTCCGATGGTTTGCATCCGGTGCTCATCCGAAGCGGACGTAAGACACGTCAGAATTCGGATAGTATGCGGGGTCTAGAACAAAATGTATGAGAAACGTGCCTTCCGGCGGGCGTCCGAAAATTTCTGACAGAAAATTTCTTATAGTATGCGGCCGGTCTAATTGCTGCGTTTATTGCCGGCTCTTCTCAGCAAATGCAACCTTCCGAACCGGTATTAGAGTCGGATTTTTCATAAGTGCCTGCGAAGGTCTATTTGAATAAATGATTTTGAAGAGTTTAGACATTCTGAAGGAAACAGTGCGAAAATCTGCTTGACTTACATTGGACCTTGTTTTAGTTCGACTGAGGAACTAATCGCAGATAGGAATGTAAACATATCAGTTATCAGTCCACGTCCATTAATTCACCGCTAAGATAAGACGAGCGTAGGATTATATGGTTATAAGAATAAAGGAGTACTATAGCATGTAAATTGTAAATCAATAACATCTATATACCGAGTGTCCCATAACTCAACGTCAAGTGGATACCGGGCGAAAGGCTAGTCCATATACCCCCTCTAGTAAGCATAAGAAAAATATCCGTGACACGTAGTTAAGTCATAGAAGCCATGTTTTGTAAATCGACACCCTAGACATCTTCTTTTGAAACTACTTGATTGGGGTAGTGTAGTAATTTTTTTAAAACGATGACGTGCCATCTTTGGCTGGTATAGTTTTTCTAAACCATTAAACCAATGGGATATTTTTTTTTATGTTGGATTAAAGTGTTTTCAGGATTAGAATTGTGTTTTTATAAATCTTTATTTACAACAAATATGTACAAAATACAATCTATATATAGAAAATTTCCTCAAGCCTGCCGCTGCTTCCGATTAACGGCAGGGTTCCCAGAAGGCTGGCAGCGTTTCCTCTTTGGATAGCCAAGCTGACGCGTTGGCGGAAAAAGCTCCCCGCCCGCTGGTCTCCGGAGGTCTCGATCAATTTTGATGACAAGGTGCGAGCAAAACGGCGAGCTTCGGACCCCCACGGTCCCATGGTCTCGACCGCAAAAGGTACAAAAATATAGTTGGGTCCAATCGATGGATTAGAAGATATCGGTGACAGTTCACTTTTGACAATTATAGTCATGCGCCTTAACGATATCCAATCGATTTTTTTGTCGTATCGAGAAAGTTAATAAAGAAAGTCTAATCGATTTTCATTTTAGTGCTTTTATTTTCCAAATTATATTTCCTTATCACTGTCTTACTGCTTAATACCGCCTCGTGTGTAATTACCAACTCTGCACATATGTATCATACGGTACTATTATCGTTGTTCTTAATTTCAGATAATTATTACAGGATTTTTGAGAAATTATGTTTGTTAATTGATATTTACCTAATAATGTAAGAATATTCTCTCTCTCTGATATCGTACCGATATATCGAAATTTTTGGTAATTAAAAATATTTCGCTATTGATAAACCAATTCAAAAATAATCGATATAACATATATCGATACTTTTTTGAATTTCCCTGTCGATCAAGCATTGTCAATCACTATAGGTCAATGTTCCGTTTCATGCAGCAAGTATTTTAAGTACATCGTATTTCTTAATTTTTAAAATTATCAAGCTATAGTATTAATGTGCTGAAATTGTTTCTTAGTTATATATAGCGATATATATTGTATTTTTGCAATGATATAAAATGGATATTAAAATATTTTTTGTAAAATATTATATTAGTTACTCGCAAGTAGTATGAGTGAACCGGAAAATGTGAACTGTCACCGATATCTTCTAATCCTGAAAACAGATTAGTCATTCTGATCACCTTTTACTATGGGACCAATAGTGAATACTCAAAAAAATTTTTTTTTACTTTTCTTACAAAATGTCAACCTTACTCGATGCATTCAGCATGACTAATGCAACATAGTTTTCGAAAATATGCCATCTCGAAATCTCCACCCAGTATAAAAATAAAACACTTTTAAGAAACTTTTCTTATTTCTAACCACTTACCATGCTGAAACATTAAAAAGCATTTTATATTTTGTCAAGTGTAAGACTGTAAATACCTACCGAGATCTTTATGGACAGAGGCATCCCTGGCAATCCACGCTAAGTACGCGGCGATGAGTAGCTACAAAGCAAAACTAAATTTACGCTCGTAAGCTTAGATTCATTTTCGTTTGCAGCGTCTCAAAAGAGTAGGCTATTATAGCAGTAGGTATTGTCAATTTTATATGGAGTGATTTATCTGTTACGTAGTAACTATTTAATAATCTATGGTATCGTGTTATCTACGCGGTAAATGACTCTAAATGGATTATTGTGGATAGATATGTTGTAGGGGACGCGATCCTTGTGGTAAGACTGGTGAATAATAACTTGAAACACTTTACAATAGTTTATTTATGATAAATCGAGAAGCTAAATGAATGCGACCGTCTTACTGACCGAAAATGTACTCACTAAAATTCTTAGGTATATTAGTTGTTAGCTCAGCAAACGGTGTTCGATTGAATTTGCATCGAACATAATGTTTACCTACCTACCTGAGAATAATTCCTCAGTCGAACTAAAACAAGATTCAATATTTGGCACGCAGATTTTCGCACGGTTTTTTTCAGAATTTTTAACTCGGATGTTACGAAATTTTACCCATGTACCGTAGGTGGATTAATTCACTCAACTGTAAACTGACTCAATTCCACCACGGATTTGTAGAAGTTCTTATTCTTCATTTCCTATGGTGATGGTGATGAACGCACAACTCAAACTGCAGAATCTAGAAGTATTTTTTGCACAAAGGGTTTTTCAATAACGTACAGTAATACCCAACTGATAAGGCGCGTCGTGAATCTTCGTTCGCACAGAAAAGAAAGTATGGCCCCGAAGATTAACAAAAGATTGCTTAAAACTTACAATCAACCATAGATCACCACTGTAACGTTCATAATACACTGCAGCTGTTAGTTCCGTCTCACTCGCAAGTCACGCCTCTCCGCATGGCGCGCGCTAACATGGCGGCAGCTGCCGACCAATAGCGGATTGCCGCGCTTTGTGAATGTACAAAAAGTATCTTCTGCGCAAGTACATCGGTAAGCCATATCAGTTGGGTACAACTATACTAGGCATCCGCTAAGGGAGGGTTTTTCACGGGCCAAGCCGCCCCGAGGCGGAAAACCAGTACACACTTATATAAATTCTCAACTACCAACGATGCATTGAAGATAGTGTCCAACTACTGGACAACTGCCTTATTAATTTGGGCAAATATTACACCTATGTCCATTTTATAAAACTAAGCTACCACGGTCAAGCAAGTATTCTTTTTGGTATCTGATCTTGGTGGTGGTTGAATCGAGGCCGTGGGACGCCCCCCACTCCTCGCCGGAAGTGGCGCGTGGGGCACGCGACGGCAGCCCCCCCTGCTTGCCGCCCCTCTTGCCCGCCAGCGCCCCCTTTGTGACGAAACATGCAAATTTCCTCGACCTCCTAAGGCCACGATACCAATCTTAGTAAGTGGAAATGCGTATGTATATTTTCCACCTTCCCGTTTTCTCAAACAAGGTCGCGAGGTGAAAGATCGCATTTTTTTTACTAGGTGCAATATTTTTTTTGTTACTCTTTCGTATGAAAAGTAAAATTTGTACGAACTTATTTCGGTATATTGAACGAATTGAAGTGGCTTACTAAAAGTGAGAATAAATTTAAAAAAAAATGGTGATAAATTCTGTGTGCAAGATAAAATTAAAAATTCATGTAAAACATACCATTTGATTTTATTTTCAACGACAACTAGCGACCGACCCAGTAATACAATATGTGAGAAAACTCCGTAGTAAGTCCGCAACAAACAACATATTAGAGTATTAAACTAGTCTAAACAATATTCATAACCGTAAGAGTAGGTATATTTACACAATAACAATGTGCCATTTTCTGAATTAATTCCACATTTCATACGACCCGCTTGAACTAGGTGAAACCAACAAATTTAAAGTGCTTTTTACATTTCATTATAGAACTGTAACTTATATATTTTTCTAATGATACTAATGTTATTAGTACCTATGCTAAGGTTCTAAATTATTGGATATTATATAACAACTTTTTGACACCATTGAACTTATTCATAATAAAGTTATCAAACGTTGATTAGCTAAAATTCCGAAGTCTTTATCTGACAGGTGACATTTGGTGATCGAAAGAGTGAGACGGGGTATACTATTACAAAGAGATTATGAATAAGGGGGTAAGTCTTATAGAAAGCCCAAATATAGCAGGATATGTAAAAAGGTTATCGTAATTATTTTTAAAATCCTAACTAATATATTAAAATTATAAATGCGAAAGTGAGTTTGTTTGTTTATTTGTTACTCCTTCACGCCTCAACTACTCAACCGATCATCATGAAAGGCACGCAGATAGCTTATAGTACGGATAAGGATATAGGCTACTTTTTATCCCAGGAACGCGGGTGGAACCCGCGGAGTCCCCCGCGGTCTAGTAACAATAAAAAATACTGGTTTTGTCTCTTTTTTGAAACCTATTCTTTGGTTAAGACTAAGGGATTCGGTGGTAGAGTACTTTGTTGCCTGATTGGCTACCAAGTTCGCCTTGGTACCAATCTGTCGCCAAGTATGTACCGGTCGGTGTATTCTCACAGTTGCATTTTACATCCAGTTGCCTTTTTTATTTGACACGTTAGCAACACCCCTGGCCCCCAATTCTCGCGCTTTCGACATCGTTGTTGAATAGACATTTGGCGAAAAACACATGGCGGGCTTCTGTCAAAATTTATAGTTTTTAAGATATCCGCTATTTTTCGAAAAATGTCTAACTAATGCGACATTGATGTTGATGCGAATTGGGCCTCTAATTTCCTGATATATTTAATAAATAATTTAAAACTTATGCGGCGAAACCACGATCCAGTTATAAGAAGAAAAAGTTTCTAAAATTACTCTTCGAAAAACAAATGATAAAATGTTTGATGTTCACATGCGATCGGCCAGCTCCTCATAAAAAGAAATGATTATCCGGTTCATTCGATGATACAGATGATCGTGAAATTGCAGGCGCTGTCGTAAATATTGTATAAGTTTATTTTATAATATAAACATAATTTTGTTAATTCGATATTTATAGTTATACTCGTTATATATTCGGCAAATTGTTTTATGGTTTTGGTATTATGTTGAGTATCGATTTCAGACTATGTGACAAAAATGCCCAATATTTTTGCCGGGTATTAAACTAATTGACGGTCTTTCCTCTTCAGTATTTACTAACGTAAAAAAAACATAAATATGTTTCGTAGCAGCCCTTCGAGGTAAAAGAAATACCAAAAAAAACATGAAAAATCGTCATTTTTAATCTAAATTAAAATAGAAAGGGGACTTTGAATCGTTCGAAAAATAAAATGGGTCAATGCATGGGACATTCTGAGACATCGCCCGTGTTTAAAGTTTGTTTGTAAATCCAGCCCAGCGCACCTGCCGCCGACTTTATTTACTCGAATCATGCAAGAAGTCGGCTTGAGCTACGCAACGGTACCGCAGTCATGGTCCGCCCGCCCTACGATTAACATACCCACTCGCAAAACTCAAATATGCTTCGTGATCAGTGTAGTGCTACTGTGATACTGTAATGTGAGAATGTCGCAAGCTCCCGGCGGCAAGAAAGGTGGCAAAGGCCCGCC
Organism: Polyploca ridens; assembly: GCA_951394255.1. Lineage (NCBI taxonomy): Eukaryota > Metazoa > Arthropoda > Insecta > Lepidoptera > Drepanidae > Polyploca > Polyploca ridens. Next base: position 3,392,752 of record OX596251.1, on the reverse strand, counting down.
CAAGAAGCCCGCGGATGAAGACAAGATTCCACCAGCTAAAATCATCGAGGAGAAAGATGAGACGTCATCTAATAATGGAGATAAGAAGGAGATTAAGGAGCCTACTAATGGAGTGGAGAGTTTGGTTAAGCCCCCGAGTGCGGGGGTCAACATGCGGGAGGTGGCCGCGAAGATCCTGGTCCTCGCGCAGAAAAGTGAATGGTCTGCTGTGGAACAGACCCTCAAGGTGTTGGAGAAGTTGGTGGCTGCTGGTGGCGAGGACACCGTCACTGTGCCCATGGCTGGGATCCTAGACCCGGTAAATATTAGGATGCTAAATTTGAATGCTAATAAGACCTATATTTCGTTGAGTAGTTGTTTTTTTGCTACAGGCTTTTTTCTAGTTATGTTCTACTTTGACTCAAAAAAAGTATTATTGATTCATAAAAGTGAAAAGTACACCTATGTTTTTCAATCATATAGCTCAATTTATAGTTTCGTAAGTACCCGAATCATACATAACCTTAAATCACATCCAAATCAGAGCTTTCGGTTCCCTAACGTGCTTATCTTGTTATTGGCCTTGAACAAAACACTTATATAAGAAAGAAATGCTTCATATACTAAGTAAAATAACGGACCATTAAAGCTATACACTTAGAAAAAGCAATATTTTCTGGTACAACCAGAATTTGACCCTGAGACGGCATGCATCTGTTTAACTGAATTTGTATAGATTCGGTACACTTAAGTATTAGTGGATTATTGTGATTTGTATCGTCGTTGATTCTTTTCAAGCCCTATTATTCATGTAGAGTAATTGTGCACCTAGCGGTGTGCTCCGGTAGTTGGACCAACTTGGACTATTAGGTGAACGAACTGGCACCTATTCAGCCTTTATTAAAAGAGAGATTCATGACAACTTTTTTGAAGATTTAAAGCTTTAGGTACACATAGAAATACTAACTTTACCCCCCCCCCCCCCACTATCCCCTATTTACCTCCTTTGGAGTGGAATTTCTAAAAATCCTTACTTTATAAAGGGAATCTGCGTGCAAACATTTCATGTTGCTAGCTCTAGCGGTTTTGACTGTGCGTTGATAGATCTGTCAGTCAAGACAACCCTTTTTATGTACACAAGTTGTACCTACTTGTGATAATAATTAACATATGTTTAGATTGGAGAGATTACATTAAAAGCTTTGATAATAATCAAGCGAAGTATCTACATGTGACGGGTTGATAGCAATTGTTTTGTATCTTCTATGAGCAACACGTGATTGGTTGAAAAATGGTACAAATGGGATTTATAGCAGTGGGTGGAACGGAGTAACTGAGAGCAAGATACTTCGTAGGCTTTGTTAGTGTCGGCGTTACGTTGGCAATCTCCTTTGGTTTTATTAATTAATATCTATAGGCGAGTCGATAGTCACCATCAGCAGGGCTATTTTAAAACGCTCGGATTCGATATCGGAAACGGATTCAAAAACTACCGAGGCGATATTCCGCAATTGCTTTTTTAATTTCCGAATTCGAATATTTTTGATGTTTCTTTACGGCAATATCAATTCGATTCATCGAAAAGTTTTCAGATATTAAAATAGCAATTGCTGAAATTCGCCTCGGATTTTTTTGAATCCGTTTCCGATATCGAATCCGAGCGTTTTAAAATAGCCCTGCAGGTCAATATTATCCGTTGCTAGTCAACCTTCTGAGAAAAATACTATTTACTCTAATCCGGCGTATTTTGCTTTGAACTAGTTTTACTTGAAATGGATGATTTCACTATTGGCGTTTCCCTTTGGTGTTTCTAATAACCATAGTTGGTGACCACTCCACCACACCATCAGGGAGCCAAGTCTGCTAAAATGTCATACTGACACGATACTATTGCAATTCCATTATCATTGAGCCGATGTGCGCAGTCTACTAATTCATAATGGTCTCATAATGAACGAAAAGAATTTTAGTACAAAGCTTTCAAAACTGACAACTAAAAGATTATTGTGCCACGATTGTAGTTTCGGTGGAAAATCATCGGAAAGCTATTATGGTGCCATTATGACGCTATTGTGCTAGTAGACTACCCAAACTGTAAAATGTCACAATTTTGATACCACTGATAGTTTATTGGAACACAATTGTAATAGCAGACTTGGTGGCATGTCTGCCAGTTTGCCAGCCATCTGACAAAAGAATAAAGCCGGTCAAGTGCTTGTCTGATTCTGACTCGTGCACCGAGGGTTCTGACCTTCCTTATATGTCTTGGTTTGGGCGTAACTGTTGTAAAAAACCGGACCGCATAACTAAGTTTGTTTGTGAAGGATTTTTTATTATACCGAAAAAATTATGCTAGTTAGAATCATAGTTTTATTTTTTGAACAAGATCGAACTGCAAAACTTGCAAGTCTTATTTTCATTATCTGACGAATAAAGGGTGCGAAGAATGTCTAAGGAATCCAAATCCTAACTAATATTATAAATGCGAAAGTGAATTTGTTCGTTTGTTTGTTACGCCTTCACGCCACAACTACTCAACGTAACATCATGAAATTTGGCATGCAGATAGCCTATGCTACTAGCGATACTTTACTTACCCGCATTCCCGAGGGATCGTATGTTTTCCCGAGATACAAAGTATCCTATGTGTTAAGCTAGAACATATTCTATCGGTGTGCCAAATTTCATCCAAATCCGTTCAGTAGTTTTTGCGTGAAAGAGTAACAAACATCCATACATACAAAATTTCGCGTTTATAATATTATATTAGTAAGGATAACATAATTATATAGCTTTTATACACGTCTAATACAGCTAGAGTGGTGAAAATGCAAAATGATAGATATTTACATTCATTTATCATTTACAATGGCTGTTAAGTGCACTTCTTGCAGACCTTATATATTTTCTTATAACGTTTACTCATTCTTCAGATGTTTATTTAGAAATAAATAAAAGTAAATTATATAAAAAATACACAGGAAAAGAAACTCGTTAAAGTGCCTCCTATGCTAAGCGATGTTGTTCAACGCAAACCGACATAAAAACCCCATAAAAACTTAGGCCTTCAAAGGAAACCGAGGAATCTTTACTCAATCCGAGTTTTGTATCATTTTACATTCTTACGATTTTCAGTAGTTTTCTATGCCAAATAAACTACTTTTTAGCATGAAAGCGAACGTAGGAAGTTTAGAAAGGCCTTCAAAGATGTATGCTCCCATATTTATTGGAAGATTTGTTTATATTCATGACCAAAATAGTCTAGTGGTCATCGTCGTAGTTCAAAGATTTTTGTAATATTTCACACTTACCTTTCATTGCTAGAAATGTTACTATCGTATTGTGCCGTAATACACATACTTATTCATGAGCATTTTGTTTAAGATAACTTTAATCTCATTTCGTGAAATTTAGGTCCCGGTAAGGCACTTATGGAAGGTAGCGTCTAGCTCCAGAACCGGTTTGTAAGACATCTCCAGCAAAAAACAGACACTGAAAAAAGGTATCAGAAAAATTCAAATGCCTGCCAATATTAGGTAGAGGAGGTCTTTTGTTTTAATTAAAACAATATAGGAGCTATTATTTTGTATAAGTATTAAAATAGCCAGTCTTTTTTTTACTGTTTAGAGGCCCCAATTTCACCATGGTGATGATGTGGCCGAAGGTGGTAAGCACACAAAGCTTAGAAGAAACTGGCTCTTAAATGCAGCTGTCGGAACACATCTATTAATTATTATTATTTCCATAACTTCTTAAAGTTTTGTTATTATCATGTAAAGTTTTTAATCAATACAACATTTTCATGATCTTAATTATCATTGAATATGTATCAACATGATTAGTGATTAAATATCGGATTTAACAAAAAAAAGTACAAAAATAAATTAAATTTAAAATTACTGTTACGAAAAGCGATCTCTTCCACACCACCTTCAGGAATGAACCCTTTTTATTTGTAGAGATCGTTACATACAAGTACCTTTACTGACTGTATTTTTGAAGATGCCAAAATTCCCACGAGTAGGCTCTTTTATTGGATAGTCCGTAATCACGACACAAATTTACTATTATTGGAGTTTCTCAAAATTTTGTCTCTATTATGCTTAGTAGGGTGTTATGTTTTTATTACGAACTGCATATATGTTTCTAAAGTAATCAATTAATACATTTAAAATGAAAGCCGTAAAACATATTTTCAACTATGTGCAATTTTTATAATATTTTTAACTTTTTAATTTGCACTAACTGATTATGCCAGACTTCATAGATATCACAGATAATTTTAAAATAATAATAATCTAATTCATAATTCTAATAATCTTGTATCTAATTCATATTGAAGTCTCCTCTTACCAAGTGTACTATACAAAAACTCTCCGACAAAAAAGTCTTGCCGCGAATGAATAGTCGCCTAGGCCATAAGTACATACCAACCTTACTGTTATAGTTACTCAATTATATTTATAAAAACATATATATGCGAAGACGAGGAATCCTAATTTACCGTGAGGCAGTTTTTTAACTAGTACGGAGGGTAGAATACTAAATCTGCAATTATAATAATATTTTATTTTCATTAACAAAGTTTTTACAATTATAAGGTAACAGGAGTCTCCTTTTAAGCAATTAATGCCTGTACTAGGAGACTCCGCTCTTCCATAACTATAGCTAATAATTACTAAACAAAAACGAAAGCATACATTTGTGTAAAAGAGATTTACAGAAACATTTATTCCAACGAAATAATATGAATAATTATATTATTGCAATTAGCTTTGATACTTCGTTTGTATTAAAATGAAATGTTGTAGACTTAAGCCACAGACTACGGAGGACATATTCTCGCTAACAAAAAACTGTGTCTATGGAGTCGGCCACCTGTCACGCACATCCTACTTGGCTATTCCGCGGGAAATTAGACTCTGTCGCCGTTTACACAGAGTCGATTACTCGCGCTCAACTAATGTGTGAATGTGTGCGTGCCGGCTTGTACGTACAGCGTGGTGGCCGACTCGAGTGACACAGTTTTTTGTTAGCGAGAATATATCCGACTTTTTTAAATATCTGTGACTTAAGCTAGTTGATGTTTTTATTTCAATAAAGTTATTATTATATCTCTGGTTATACTGATAAACAAAATACTTATCTATAAATCAAATTCAATTATGCCTTTCACGCTTCTACAGTTCACTCAATAACTAAACAGCCGTTGCAATTTTCCACTGAAAATTCAACTCGACTTTCTCATTATACTTTCCATTATTTTTTTACAATCGCGTAAAGAATAGGGAGTCAGACTGTATGTTCGATATCTTGGCAACCAATTGGCAACGGATCGCGTGCACGTCTGCCTCCATGAGACATCTTTCCACGTTTTTACTGCCTCTATAAGGGATCGTTTACATTGGATCGATCTGAACTATCGCCATGTATGATTTGTTTTGGTATTTCGTGTGGTAGCTAGTCGCATTTGTATTTATACGTCGCGTAGTGGTAAAGGGAATCAATAGTTCTATCGTATATTTCATTTTTATGAGGTAGAGATGTATTCTGTTGAATTGGTTCTTTTTGTTAATTTTGATAATAATCTTAATTGTAATTGTTTGACAACACAACATAGTTTAAAAATATTTTTAGTTGCACAATGCACCTAAAAAAATTATGTGATGGGGGTAATAATATCCCATCTTTAAATCCTCAAGTCAGTACGAAATAATCTCGCTGAATATTCGCATAATGGCGGCACCCATGTGCGATGTAGGTGTCATTATTTACTTTACATGTTATATTTTTTTAAATTTACATAATGGCAAGGTGACTAATACCCGGTTTTTATAAACAAAAACGATGTTTATAGTTTAACCGTTTCGAAAACGTTTTACGAGAACACTACAGTGCATAAAAGATTTACCCTAAAGCCCATCACAGACGTAGCTATAATATACAGGTGTTGTTTTGGTCGGCGACAAGCGACCCAGGAGCGGTAGTACAAAATATAATATTCCCCGAAAATGGACTTAATTCCATGAAATACTGTAAATATGTTGAGAAATACCTTATTCAATTTGAAATAAAATTACTGCAAAGTATGGTTACTAGGCACGTGCACAGACTAGAGCTAGGCGCAAGCCGCCATCGCCCCACCCCTTTACTCCGTCGTATTATGTCTACACTTTAGCTTATAACATGATTTTCAAAATTTTAATTTTTTTATTTTTATTATTAAAAAAAATAAAGTATTTTTTTTATATTTTTTTTAGCACTATTATCATTTGTATTATCGACCCTGAGTCGCTCGTCGCTGACCAAAACAACGACCTGTATATGTCCAGCTATAATATAAATTACACTGCAGGTTGGCGAAGTAACAGAAATATATATTATAGCTGCGTGTGTGGTCACTCAAAGATTAGTATTGAAAATATATCGTAATATGCCTTGCTATGATTTATATTAATATATATTATAGCTACGTCTGTGATGGGCTTTACTCATAAAACGTTATTTAACTAATAAACTGATTAAGTGATCACTTAATAACTTCAAAGTGTGCGAACGAAGATTCTCGACGCGCCATATAAGTTGGGTAATACTGTACAGTAGTAACCAACTGATATGGCGCGACGTGAATCTTCGTTTGCACAGAAAAGAAAGTATGGCACCGAAGACTAACGAAAGAATGCTTAAAACTTAAAATCAACCTTAGATCACTACTATAAGGTTCATAATACACTGCAGCTGTTAGTTCCATCTCACTCGCAAATCACGCCCCTCCGCACGGCGCGCGGCAACATGGCGGCAGCTGCTGACCAATAGCGTTTCCCGCGCTTTGAAAATGTATCTTCTGCGCAGGTACATCGGTAAGCCATATTAGTTGGGTACTACCGTAAGGCCGCTAATTTGCAAACATCGTCACAGGCTCAACTGAACGGTACCAAAACAAATCAAACTCCGATACCATCCATTCAAGCAAGATATTCTATTTTCGGAGGGCCCGCTAACCCAGGTCGCGCGTGCGGACTCAATTAAAATCTTAATTTCTTGAGTAGCGTGAGCAAAGTGTGTCAGGAACGAGTCGATGTGGTCGCATAATGAGTTGTAATGTTATACCTCACTTTGATTCAACACTCGTTGATGGAGCTCGTAAAGTTTTGATAGGCCTAGGAAAAGATATTTTTTTAAACTCATTGTAATTTTTATAACTTACTAGGAATGATTTGGTGGTAGATACATTCTGTGTTATTTAATTAAAAGAGTTGCTCTACGAAAATACTTTCTTATGTGAATTCAACCGTAATGAGTCCGCACACTTACACTAGCCGAACGCGTCGAATGAAACGAATTTAAGAATTTGTATAGTAAATCTTTTCTTTTGGAAAGGATTCGACGCGGGCGAGTGTGCGAGCTTTCATAAGATTTCATATACAGAATTCTAAAATTCGTTTCGTTCGATGCGTTCGGCTCTGATAAGTGTGTGTCCACCATAATTTGCCATGAGGCATTTAATTATTTACCAATTTTAAACAAAGTTAAACCAATAAAACTTCTTTCACTATGCAACTTTTTTTGATGTAATTTTAATATAATTAAAATAATACTGACTGACGTTATATTTTTTTAATGCATATAATTAGTTCGATATGTTCAATTCATTAAGACTTATGTATCATTGATTGATAGTCCATCCAACCATCAACTCGACCTTCCGAAGCCCCTTGAAAATAGACCAGGAGCGCTGGCCGTGAGCGCGCGTTCCTTACGACCCCTATTTCCGCTTCAGAACGATATTTTCACCGCCGTCCTACATAATTTCGGGTGTAATTCGAATATAAGGCGTAAAAATGACCGTTTGTGTGTCAAGGCTAAGAGGCTAGGAGTTTTGCGTGCCCGGCTGGCTGTTGGCTGGCAATCGATGAGAGATTTCCGACCTTGCTTCACCGCTACATCCTTGGGAATTGCTGACCTGTCTAATGTTTAGAAGGCCATTGGGTAGGGGTTAAGGTGGAAGGGGGGAGTCGTCCAAAAATCCTGATGATGCATATGCAAGTGTGGCCAGACGTCCTGTCGAGTTAAATAAATTATAGAGCTAAGTAGAGTAAATTATATCATAAAAGTGTATTATTAAATTAACTTAAGAAGCTCTGAACTTTAACTCTTGGTTTCAGTCTTTGTTTGTCGTAGTATGTGTCATCGAGCTTATGGATTTTTTGAGTTCCCTACAATCAAGATGAACTTCGTTGTCTATCTATATGTCACGCCTATTTTTCTTAGCAACTACAAGTGCTGATAAAAAATATGAAAATCATTGTATAGTTATTGCATATGAATTATTTTCTAATTGATTTATTGGGTTGGTTAGTTAAACATTAGTCGCTGCGCATAATGCTCCTTTACGTGAGTCCAGTCGTACTTAACAGCATTCTACACCATATTTTATTGTTCATTTCTATACAGATCGTTGTTTTGGTCAGCGACGAGCGACTCAGAGTCGATAATACAAATGATACTGGTGCTAAAAAAAATATTTTTTTTTTTTTTTTTTTTTAATAATTAAAATAAAAAAAAATTGAAAATCATGTAATAAGCTAAAGTGTCGTGACTTTACAAGTTGTCTCAAAAAGTCCGTGTAAAGTTTTAGTACAATGACCACCATTGTACTAAAATGAAAATGAAAATGATATTATATAAAATTACACGTATGAAATGGCTGTATGGTTGAAAAATAACCCTTGCCTATCCTTTTATGGATGAATAAACTACTACTACTAAAGTGTAGACATAATACTCAACGGGAGTACGAGGGAGTAAAGGGGTGGGGCGATGACGCTTGCGCCTAGCTCTAGCCTGTGTACGTGCCTAGTAACCATACTTTGCGGTAATTTTATTTCAAATTGAATAAGGTATTTCTCAACATATTTACAGTATTTAATGGAATTAAGTCCATTTTTGGGGAATATATATTTTGTACTACCGCTTCTGGGTCGCTTGTCGCCGACCAAAACAACACCCTGTATATTAATGCTTGAATATTTCAAACGAAATCAAATTTCATAGTTTTATCAATATTCGGTAGCTTATGTCTTTGACCTCAGTTTGATCTGCTCTATCAATCATTTTAACCTGTTAAAATGATGTAATATAAGTTATTTCATTTCTTCCTAGAATACAACAGCCATGTCAGACGATGAAGGAGTACATATCAAAATAATGTTGTACTTTTTCCTTCAAGCCCTAATTACATATGCAAAGGGTTATTTTTTGCTTGTAAAGGCAAATACCATCGTCTGTTAATCGTTGCTACTTCAGAAATAAATGTTCATGAATTATTTACGATTCAGAGGCTTTATTCAAATAGGCTACCTAAATAGGCACCTTACGCTGAAGAATGTCTTTGAATTGATTATGGTTTTAAATCTGTTTGGTAGACTATACTCTATTTCACATAGGATGAGTCGTCAAGGTCAAGGGTTTTTTACCAATATCTAGAGAAATTCCATTTGATTACTCTGAAATAATACTCACAATATTTCATGAAACTTCGATCTATCATAGTATTCCTTTATTATATCGAAATGAACATTGACCATTGAAAAATCTAATAAAATGCCATGTGTCACCGAACTCATGCTATTTGAAATCTACTATAGAAGTAAACTGAGCAAATTTTCCAAATACAAATTCCCGGGTAGGGTTTAAGAGTGTTATAAAAACATTTATCTTATTACTTTACTTTACTTTAGTTAGATTAATCTATTTAGTTAATAGTTTATTGCTTGATGATACAGATACATCTTAATATATAAAATGATAAACTGATTGTTGATATATCAGCCCACAGCCCAAACCGCTGGACCTAGAGATTTGAAATTTTGCACAAAGATACCTTATACAGTGGAGGCATCCACTAAGGAAGGATTTTTGGAAATTCCACCCCTAAGAGGGTAAAATAGGGGATGACAGTTTGTATGCAAGTCCGTCACTTTTGAAGTTAGGATCTTCAAATTTTGTGTTTAGGCTGACGATTGAAAATTAATGTGTAGTTATCTCAGCGTTTGTGATAATTCCACCACCGAACGGAAGAAAAGGGGGATGAAGTTGGGTATGCAAGTCCTTCAATTTCAAAGTAAACTTCACTAAATATATGATTATACGGTGTAGACATCCACGAAGGAAGGATTTTTGGAAATTCCACCCCTAAGGGGTTAAAATAAGGGATGAAAGTTTGTATGCAAGTTCGTCAGTTTTGAAGTTAGGATCTTCAAATATTGTGTTTAGGCTGAAGATTGAAAATTAATATATAGTTATCTCAGCGTTTGTGATAATTCCACCACCGAAAGAAGGAAAAGGGGGATGAAGTTGTGTATGCAAGTCCTTCAATTTCTAAGTAAACTTCACTAAATGTATTATTATACGGTGTAGGCATCCACCAAGGAAGAATTTTTGGAAATTCCACCCCTAACAGGGTAAACTAAGGGATGAAAGTTTGTATGCAAGTCCGTCAGTTTTGAAGTTAGGATCTTCAAATATTGTGTTTAGGCTGACGATTGAAAATTTATATATAGTTATCTCAGCGTTTGTAATAATTCCACCACCGAAGGGAGGAAAAGGGGGATGAAGTTGGGTATGCAAGTCCTTCAATTTCAAAGTAAAGTTCACTAAATGTATTATTATATGGTGTAGGCATCCACTAAGGAAAGATTTTTGGAAATTCCACCCCTAAGGGGGTAAAATAAGGGATGAAAGTTTGTATGCAAGTTCGTCAGTTTTGAAGTTAGGATCTTCAAATTTTGTGTTTAGGCTGACGATTGAAAATTAATATATAGTTATCTCAGCGTTTGTGATAATTCCACCACCGAAGGGAGGAAAAGGGGGATGAAGTTGTGTATGCAAGTCATTCAATTTCAAAGTAAACTTCACTAAATGTATAATTATACGGTGTAGGCATCAACTAGGGAAGGATTTTTAGAAATACCGCCCCTAATGGGGTAAAATAAGGGATGAAAGTTTGTATGCAAGTTCGTCAGTTTTGAAGTTAGGATCTTCAAATTTTGTGTTTAGGCTGACGATTGAAAATTAATGTATAGTTATCTCAGCGTTTGTGATAATTCCACCATCGAAGGGAGGAAAAGGGGGATGAAATTGTTTATGCAATTCCTTCAATTTCAATGAAAACTTCACTAAATGTATTATTATACGGTGTAGGCATCCACTAAGGAAGGATTTTTGTAAATCCCACCCCTAACAGGGTAAACTAAGGGATGAAAGTTTGTATGCAAGTCCGTCAGTTTTGAAGTTAGGATCTTCAAATTCTGTGTTTAGGCTGACGATTGAAAATTTATATATAGTTATCTCAGCGTTTGTAATAATTCCACCACCGAAGGGAGGAAAAGGGGGATGAAGTTGTGTATGGAAGTACACTAAATTTATTATTTAAGCTTATGGTTATAAACTAACGCAACGAATATCGGTGTTGTTGGAATTTGAACCCTTAAGGAGTGAAAAGGGGGATTAAATTTAGTATATGAAGTTCTTTATTTTCGGATTGAAAATTTTACAATTTATTATTTCGGCTTATGGTATTGGCGTATTGAAATGACTCGCCTAAACAACATCAGGAAAAAGAGAGGAATCGGTATTAAAACAAAAATCCGGTTAATACCAGCATTGGTATTCCTCATTTTCATGTATGGAGTGGAAGCGTGGACTATACTGGCCCGAGAAAGAAAAAGGATTGATGCATTCGAGATGTGGTGCTGGAGACGGATGTTGGAAATACCTTGGACCGCTAAACGCAACAACGCATCAATCCTATCGCAGCTCCAAATTAAAACACCATATGCCACCAACGTATTTTTTCGTATTTCGGCCACATGGTGCGCAAAGGCGATGAAAGTTTGGAAATCTGATCATAGTTGGGAACGGAAGGAAAACGACTACGTGGTCGTTCACCAACAAGATGGTCCGATCAAGTAAAAGACTTATCGTCTTCCAAGTTTAACAGAAACCAGAAGACAGAAACCAGTGGAGGCAGATCATTCGCTCTAGAAGCAAACCCGATGTTGACCACGATCCTCAGACATGAGGGAAAAAGAGATAAGGCCTCCAAAATTGTGCTGTGGAACTAGACTACAAGTAACAGCTCTCCGCCGCAATGTTATTGAGGTCAAAATATTTACTGGTTCTGCCAGAGGAGAAACAGTCTTCTTGCCGTGTATACCATTGATCCCAAATCACCTTCCGTTTGAATTTAAAAAATAACAGTTCCTAATTAAGGTTTGTAGTCACAGGGAAAAACTCTGAAATTTGCTAGAGTTGATTTGCGGCAGGACTGTTTCAGTTTTATGTAGCATCCTCGCATATGAGCTCTTAATCTAGGTGAACTTTTGTCAATATCACACGTAGTGGCGGACAATAGCCATGAACAAAGCTCTATATTGTTACAATGATTCATATCTAGAAAAAAGAAATAATCTACGCGGACGAAGTCGCGGGCTATAAAGCTAGTGTAATTATAAAGGTATAATATTCATTTTTCTATGACGTTCTGAAATAACGTATTTGCAGGGTGTAGTAGTTAACAAAATTATCTTTTTCAAAATGCCAGTCAAAACACAAGAATATATCATGTTCACCGAAAATAAATCCTATGTTATTGGGCGGCCCTCTGTGGCCGGCGCAACTTCAACGCAAGCATAGTCTAAAAACTTGTTGTTTCATCCAACGTAATGTTTGACTGTGAAAAAAGAGAGACAGCATCAGAGCCGTCGGTTATCAGTCGGTAAATGCCGCTGATCACTCGCGGCCGCTTCGCTAGGTCGTCATTCATGATTTCGCATATCATAAAACTTGTTCCAGGGGTTCAACTTCTTGTGAAAAAATCTTACAAGTTTGTGAAAAAAAAGTTATTTAGAATCTCCAATAATTTGCAAGCCTGGTATCTGAATGTTTTCTTTACTTTTACAATTTATAGGTACATTAGATATGGCCAAAGTTCAGGTAAAATTTGTGCAAAAAAGCTGTTTTTCGGAGGCTTTGACTGAATTTGTTTCACACTTTTTTTAAATTTCGCCTAGATACACGGCTAGATTTAGTGCACAAGATACTAATTTGTTCAAAACATCTAACGAAAAAAGTTTAACAACGCCATAATAAGTACAGAGGTTTTGTATGAAAAGTATGACGAATTGAGTGCTCTTAAGTTCAAATTATCATTCAGACATTATCTTTATAAGCTCGGGCACCTATTTCTATATCTCCGTTCTACTGGAACTTTATTTTAAAATGTATAAATGTGGTCCGAAAATCAGAATACAAATCACCACATTTTCGATCGTCGATCAGACGTGTGCACTGTGCTTTCAATTTAATTATACTGATTTATTTGAATATCAATTATATTAAAGAAATTGACGACAGCATGTATAAGGAACCTATGCAAAATGTCAAATTACTAGACTCGAATCTCAAACTCTCAAAACTCAAACATGCCTCTGTAAAGATATTACAGAGGCGTGTTTGACCGCAATCTTACCATGGTAAGTGATAATGTGGCCGAAGGTGGTAAGTACACAACGCCTAGAAAGAACTGGCTCTTCGAGCTTCTGGCTTGGCGACAGATTTTCAACTTGAGGTTGGTAGCCAGCCAGGTAAGTACTACAAAGTGCCCTACCACCGTGCTATGGTTTCCTCACGATGTTTCGAAGCCGAAGCTCAAGCTCATTGTAGGATTTGAACCCGGGACTTTTGTCTAGGCATCCGACGACACTACCACTGAGCTATCATTGCCTTAAACAACATCTACATCATATGTACCTACATCAGTAAATCAATCAGTTCTTTGTATGCTTTAAAAAAGAACTTTAAAGCAGTACGTAATCTACTATAGCTTTTTCCTAAAGTATCTATATGAAACCGTTGCATTCATTTCTTTTTTGAGCATGATAGATTGTACGATCTCGTGCTATGCACAAATAGTATCCACGAATTTTAGCATTTGCAACCAATTTTATAACGTCTGACAGGCCACGATACTTTCATGCATTCAGGTATGTCGGTGGAACCACGCCAAGTTTATAAAATGCTGCTTAAGGCTTCTAACTGTGGTTAATTGACTGTGAAATGCTATATTGTTTTCTTACAATTTACTATCTAATTTACTGCACGCGTTATATCTTGACATTTACTGTGATTTATAAATTACCTACATATTTAACTATAAAGAACAATACTATAGGTCATCATCTTTTGTGGACTTTTTTAAGTCCACTGCTTGACATAGACCTCTCCCAGAGCACCTCTCTCCTTGCCTGGTTTCTTGCCACCCGCATTCAACCCAGTCCGGCCACTTTTTTGAGGTCGTCAGTCCATCGGGCTGGGGGGCGCCCCACACTACGTTTGCCAAGACGCGGTCTCCACTCTAAGACTCATATTACACTATATTATAGGTGATTATATATATTATATGACTTGGCAGAATACATCAAATGAAAACACAGAAAATAATTAAAAATGAGGTCACAGTAGCAAACAGTAAAAAGTGTTTTCAATCAAACAACTATGTAGCTAACAAACTTGCATGATTCTTAATTTCTTTAGCCGCTACGGTCGCTGAAATTCAATGTAATGTGTGCAAAACCCATTTGAACAAAAAGCGAGTTATTATTAAAGAAAGTAGGTAAAAACCAATCACCGTAAGTAACGCTCGTTGAGCTATTATCACTACGTATAGAGAAGACGCCACACATCACAACTATGTTCCGTTCAAGTGAGGCCATCCGTTGTTGTAGAACGATGAATGAAACGCGTAAGCGCCCCGTGAAAATCACAGTGCATACGAGAAAAATACTCCTAAAAGCGTTCTGATTGCGCTACGTATTTCTACTGTCTGCTTAGACGACAAATTATTGTTTCAGCGCTAAAGAGAACTTTAGTTGATTCTTGAAAAATGGGACATAACCTTTGCTTATGATAGCTTCTCTATGCGTATAATAGCTCAATGGTAACGCTAGAAGGCGTGCCAGTTATTCGCGTTATAGCAATTTTCAATTACACAAAAGTTTGTAAAGAACTCCTGTAACTAACTGGTCAAGGACTAAACAAGGGCGCCCAAGACACAACATGTCTGACGTCAATGTTGAAAATCTACCAAAATTACACCGAAGCATGTAACCTCAATGCATATCGTATTTAATTTGACTCACCCAAATTTTATTATTAGCTAGAGTACCTACGTGAGTGGATCTAAAGCAAAATAACATATCTAAGAATTGAAATTTACCCAAGTAAATAGGGGTATTTTCATTATATACGTTCACTCGGAGCAAAAACATAATGGAATAAAAATTCCTCGGAAGAAATAAAACACAAAGCTACCTCTAATATTAATTAATTTTCGTTTTTATTCCTTCATGGTGTATCTAATTAAGACAAAAAGTCGATAAATATTACTACCTAGGGCTGATATAACGATTTTTTGAAATATTCTAAACTTTACGAGTTATTAGAATTTTTGTTCCGCGAAACGTTATCGTCAGTCTCATGCCAAGCGAATATTCGACATGCATTTGTTTCATCTGCCAGTCGGTATCTGCCATTTTTTTGTGGCTTTATGCGTGATATAAAATGAATAAATAAGCTAAAATCAACGTTCATCACGTATTGTATGTCGTTGATGTCTTTTCGTAGTGCGTGTCATCTACACGTGACAGTCAGACACGTGTAAATCACACGGAAAACCGGAAACAAAACTAGGTACAGTCAAAGGCATTTACTCAATTTAGGCCCTAGTAGGGCACTTATGAAGTTCAAAGCTACTGAAGTTACCACCAGTGCCCCGAGTGTCAAGAATTGACGGAAATAAACTCGTATTGCGTTAACTATTTTGTATGGGAGAAATTATAACCATGAGTATTCCGCTAGAGGCGCTGTGCCAATTCCTATGGAGAAGTGTCGCAAGCGTTTACGAACGTCAATTCTTTACACTCGAAGTACTGTTTGTAAGTCGGCCTTCAACTGAGAAGAACGGGCAAGAAACTCAGCCAGGTTACATTACGTTGCTATGAAACGATGTGTATCAGTTTTTTACTACGGTGATCCTATAAGATTTTGATAAAAGTTGATATTCTTATTCTGATTCTGATTCTTATTGGTTTGGTTTGGATAAGAAAGATTATGTATGATAGTGACCCCAAACGTGAGATACAATATTAATTATTATTGAAATAATTTGCATATTGCTCAATGGGAAAGAGGGAAGGGTAGGTAACGCGTGAGTGATACCTCGTGTGTTGCACGCGTCCATATGGGTATGGTAACCGCTTACCATCAAGCGGGCCGTATGCTTATTTACCAACTTCGTAGTATAAAAAATACGGGGGGAATTATATTAATATTGCTATTAAACGTTTCTTCATTGGGCCGACACGCACGACACGACACGGCACCGACCACATGCCGTCCATGACATCAGTGAATGCATAATTCTATGAGATTGTACTGCACGCTGTCTCACTGGGCCGGCACACGGCGGCGATATGTCGTCGGCAGCAAGTCGCCCACTGGTGTCGTGGCGGCATCTTTATGCATATACACACGCAAGCCTCCATTTAGGCGTGCGAGTGAACGGGCCTCCGCGGCTCACATTATTACCGCGTCGTGTCGTATTGTGTCGTTCCAATGAAGAACGTAGCTGCCGGAGTCGTCCGACGACATGTTGCCACCGGCAACGACATGTCGTGTCGTGTCGCCCCAATGAAGAAGCGCCCATTGACTCAACCTTTAGAAGAGTTTGTAAATGATACTACCTAATAGCAACTTGTGATATTTCTTCTTGCTGATATATGGACTTATGAATATCAGCAATTGATTCTACCACCGTCTATTTACATACTTAATCCGAGTTGTTGATTTAACCACACTACGAAACCGTAGGTAGCGCTACGAAGCTCTGGAGGTCTACTCTTATTCAACGAATAACGAAGTTTCGTCAAAAAATTCGCAAGTTTCCTACCACATTTCCTTTCGTTCCGAATATTCGATCGAACGAAATTTCTCTGACGTTTAGATTCTTCTAAACCTACTCTAATGCATGAATGTTCCGAACGAAAATTCATATTTGACAGCTGTTTGTTCGGAATTTTAACCTCAAATTGACGAAACCAAAAGTGTTACCTTAAAATTTTCGTTAGTGTGGATTTTGTTATTGTTTTTATGAAAATGGATGCAACAATGCTTTTAATCGAGGTTGCTTTGCGTTAAGAACGTTTAGAGCGTAGAAGGCACCGGCGGCGCCTGCGCAATCAACTAAATATAGATCAAATTCTCGACTTAGAGTTTGTAGGATAGTATGTGGAGCCATTATATATTTTATGTGGAGGCGATATTTTTAGTGTAAATTTTACAAATAAGTATATTAGTAGATGTACTTACATACATTTATATGTAAATCCAAAACAATAAACTTGTGGAGTGGAGACTCAAATGCATAATTATAATAATTCTTACGGAATGTGGGTCACGATTGCATAGTGGTAAAAAAGCATTTGGAATCGTTTTTGATTTATTAACAAAACACTTCACTTCACTTCTTATTTAAATACCACCATTCACACTTGAGAAACAAACTTCAGAAAACATTTCACATAATTCATATAAATACGTATGAATATACGGATATTTTTGATTGTTATACATTACTATCCATGGCATGCGTGAAATAGTACTCTACAAATAAGTCGCATAACAATCTCAGTGACAGAGTTTCATTCCATTCGTTCACGAAAGTTGTCTATGGTTCCGAACTTCATACGCGCGGCCGAAAATGAAATAGAGTAGGGTCGTTTGCGAATTTTCGTTAAAATTTCGTTCGTGTGCGAATTTTCGTTTCGGAGAAACAGAGTAGATCTCCTGTGCGTTTGACTCATTTCGTTAGTAAACACATGTAGCTGTATATTATATTCAAGCGGACAGTATTTAGTTTTGATTTCGTGTGACCCGACATCTAGTCATTGTTGATCGAAGGCTCTAGCGCGACACCGTTTGATCAACTATAAGATAGCTCCAACTATTTAGCTGTCCCGCGCGGTTTCACCTGCATTCCCGATGGATCACTTATGGATGGATCATCGGGATAAAAAGTATCCTATGTGTTAATCTAGATCATATTCTATCTGTGTGCCAAATTTCCTCCAAATCCGTTCATTAGTTTTTGCGTGAAAGAGTAACAAACATACCTCCATACTCATAAACTTACGAATTTATATACTAGCTGATCCCTGCGGTTGCACCCGCGTTCCCGGGATAAAAAGTAGCCTATGTCCTTCTCCATACCATATCTATCTGCATGCCAAATTTCATGATGATCCGTTGAGTATTTGAGGCGTGAAAGCGTAATAAACAAACAGAGTTACTTTCGCATTTATAATATTAAATAATAAATAATAGTATATAGTATATATAGTATATTATAGTATAGTATAGTATAGTATAGTATCGATAGTAGCATATATGTAGTAGGATTAGTATATGACGGATATATTTAAGGTTTTACTAGACGACTTAAACCCTCTTTTGTAATAAGAGAGTTTCTAACTATTTTGCGATGATTTTGCCTCGAAAAACATGAATGTATCAGTTAGGCTGACTAATACAATTTTTTTTCAAACAATGCTGATTCAATTTGAAATTATTTTAACCTTTCCAAAGGTGACTTCTTACTAATACCAAGTTTAGTCATTACTATGGTCATTCTTACCCCGAATCAAATCCAACGACTTCCGCCGGACGTGACTAAGCGGTAACCGGGTCACCGTCCAACGATGAGTATTAATCGACTAAAAGCCTTCAAATACCGGATATTGCAAACAACAGGAAATGCTGATGAAAGGCGATGCGGCAAAAAAATCAGGACGTCATAAAATTGGGTGTAGTTAAGCTAATGAAAGATGCATAACATGACATGTATGTAAATACATATTTACCCTTTTCGGTTTAAAACACTGTTTAAGTTGTCACGTAAATAACGTCACATTGGTGCAGATTCTGTTGTAAATCGCACTAAACAAATTTTAGTCACATCACATCTCTTTCTTACAAACATGATTGAAAAAGAATAGAATTTGTGAGGCCGATTACAGATGGACAGATAACTCTTTAGGCGCCGATCCCACTGACACGAGTTCTAGAGTTCCGAGTTCTGCATTCCACGTTAATTTTAAGCCATGTGGCGCCTTTGAAAGTAAAAAACGTGTATATGTGTAATCGGAGGCCTTAGCACGAAAATCTATCGCAAGCGTAACGTATTCGTATCGAGAGAGTTAACTCAAATTTGTATGGGAATGTGTCATTCGAATGCTGCCAAACCTTCAAATCGGTAGCACGAACAACTACGTTAACCTCACGTCACACTACGTAAACGTGGTTTGGTATATAATTTGAAATTGGAACTAATTCTGACGTATGGTATCGTCTACTCGCAAGCCAGCTAACGTAGACTTTGTCACCGTGATTTTTTCAGTGAGAGCGTTACGTGAACACCTCGCATCTAAGGTAGATATTTGGAATGTTTTTAATGTGTTCTTTTTTTAAGTATTAAGATTTTTAGTTGTATTTCTTTATTTATAATCTTATAACTAAATATGGTGAATCATTTAGTTAAAATTATTTTATTTTATTTTATTCTACATTTAATATAGTATTTAAGTTAGTTTTAACTAAAACACATTCAATTGGGGAGCCTCATGTATTGATTGACTACTATCCGAAAAAAAAAATTTTAGGCCATAATTAACCCATTTATTCTGAAACATCCTATATATACGTAATTATAATAAGTGTATAAATGTTAGGGGATGTCGATGGTTCAAGTTGAGCCACTCTTTATATGAAATCCCCTAAAACTGCTAAAACACAAATCTAGAAATGAAAATCGTCGAATTTATTTCTAACGGAGTCACAAGCAAGACTCATTCCTCTTCGTCTGTTATGTTCTAAATTCAAACCTTTAAGGGGGGGTCTAAGCTCAAATTCACAAAAATGGGTTTCTTTGAGAGTCGAGTATGACGTAACGCAATGAAAATACCTAACACAAAATATACTGTGGACAGAAGAGGGTTTTGAGAAAAATGTTAACCGAATAGAATATTAAAAAGTCCTTTGATATTCCCAATAAAAAATTCGTAAGTTACGTCTAAAAAAATCTTTCGCGTTGAAGTTCTCCATATTTTCAGCGATGACAACAATTATATCTTTAAGAATATATAAGATATTGAATTATATTAGAATGTTAACCGGACATTTATTCAATTTAATGAGTATATTCTGTATAATCTAAAGAAAACCCGTAAATAACAGTCCATTTCATAGAGTCGACACATTTATGATTTACCATTTTCAACCCTATTCCAGTGAAGAACGAGTGCTGTCAAAATCGTAGTCAGTCCGCGCCTTAAACACGTAAACTCTTTGCTGTTCGTTCAAAAATATTTCCACATTCATTACATTTCAATGGTGAAAAAGAAAACATTTAAATGGGAATGATGATACCCTAATATAATGATAACCTTATATCGTTAGCTAATAATATAAGATAAGCTGATTATTTCATTTAGTTTATGTTATTGGAAATAAATATTTTAATATTGTGTACCAATAAAATCAAAAATGTATGTTTCAAAATTTCTAGACGAATTTAACGTAGCTCGCAAGCTAGGTTTCGAGTAGACGATAGAACTTCTGTCAAAAATGACATCTACTCGATACGATGACGCTACGAAGGCGATACGAAAGTGGTTCGTGCTAAGGCTACGGTAGCGAATATTGCAGAACTCTAATAGAACACGCTTGCTGTGTACACAATAGACAACACGGAATGCAGAACTCGGAACGCGGAACTCTAGAACTCTTTCTGTGGGATCGGCGCCTTATAGTACTAAAAAAATGTAAACAACAACAAAAAATCGCGCACCGTGAGTTCGTACAGACTTATAGGTATGTAAACAGTTCCTTCATCACGGGAGTTGAAGTCTCAAAGATTTTCCCCTTTTTACCGATTATGGTATTTTTTAAAAAATTTAACTATAAATTACGGTTTTCGGATTTCTTCCTTTACTTTTGCTACATAGACTTGCTTCTTGCCAAATTTCAAGATTCTATGTCAACGGGAACAGGTTTTGTATTCCCTTGCGATCATCAAAATATGCGGCATAAACGGCCGTATCTTTTGATTGCGTTGACTTAGAAGTTTGATTTTTTCACCGCTCCAAGGGATTGCAGACCTGAGTATTTGATATTAATTTCAGCTTGTTACCTCCACGTGTTCCTGAAAAAATACAAATACAAATACTTTATTATCAAAATCTTAATCATACAGTAATAAACGTAGTGGAGATCTCGTTTTAAGTATAGAAATACTTGTGCTAGGAGACCTCGCTCTTCTATAACAGAGTATACAAAAAAATTGGTATGATGAAAAAAAAATTTTTGAGTTTCAGTTCTAAGTATGGGGAACCCCCAAAAATTATTGTTTTTTTTTCTATTTTTGTGTGAAAATCTTAATGCGGTCTACAGAATATATCTACTTACCAAGTTTCAACAGTTTAGTTCTTATAGATTCGGAAAAAAGTGGCTGTGACATACGGACGGACAGACAGACATGACGAATCCATAAGATTCCGTAGCCAAATGGCAAAAAACGGAACCCTAAAACACCCTCTAAAAAGCCCTGCAAAGTGTTAAATAATAATTAACCTATATGTACGTAGTATTTATTACTCTGAGTCTATATTATCTGTCTATCCTGTAAGGGCCTTAGAGTAAGCAATTTTTGTAATTAAGTCTAATATTTTAATGAAAAAGCGTGGGGCGCCTCTTTTCTCTAGCACCAAAAGGCCCAATCGAGTTATTATATCAATAAAAATCAATTTTTATTTTGTAACCGCTGCCCAAAGAGTTAAAACTAAGAAGAAGAACCAATAATATATTTATTCTTCTTTATCAATCGTATATTTATAATTCGTAAATTTGCTAGCTAGATTCCTGAAAGTATCTTATAAAAGTGACAAAGGAAACGTTGGTAGGTCAAAATAAGCAGTTGTGAAGGCATTTCATAACAATATATTGGCGCGAACTTTGTTTATTGGATCACTTCCTTTGTATGAATTTGGATTTTGTAAATAGATGGTTCAGTCAATGTTTGTTTAATGTTTATTAAACAAATATATTTTGTTTAATAAACAATCCTTTCTATTATGAAAATATTAGGAATAAACAAAACAGGTATAGAAAGGATTTATTGTGTTTATTGTGTCTACGTCATATTTCCTTATTTTGAAAAGCGTTTGACTTTTTATTGTGATTTTATTGTTAAAGTTCCGTAGTGCCCAAATAATGGAATGCCCGAATGGTAACCTCTACTGTGGCAACTCTGTCCCTTCGTCTTATTTCCGACAGTTCAGGCTAATAACTCTTTAAGTAATCTTGAAATCTCTCTATCTAATCGAAATTCTAATCTAATCGTATTTCAATATCTCAACCATTGACTTACGCCCCGCCCCGCGCCGGTTGATAGCCCTCAATCTCAATGCTCAGCTAATTGTCCGCGTGTAACAAAATCTAAAACCCGTGGGTGAACCTGTACAGCCATCTGAGACTAACAACGTCTTGTTCTTTTAAGCAAAATGTATAGACCATAATTTATAAAAGTTTCTTTGGATATACGCTATCTAAATAATAATTACAGTAAATACATTCTGAAATGTTTAAGAGCTATGTTTATTACCAACACGAGAAGTAGAATAATAGGCGAAGCTAATTAGAACAATGCACCATTTTAAAATAGTAGTCCTAGTCACATAGCCTTGTAATAAATTAAATTAAAAAATATATATCTTCTTGTCTATACTAATCTATACTAATATAATAAAGAGGAGAGATTTGATTGTTTATTTGTTTGTTTGCATTGAATAGGCTCCGACACTACTGAACCGATTTGAAAAATTCTTTCACTGTTGGGAAGCTACACTATCCCCGGGTGACATAGGCTACTTTTTATCACGAGAACGCGGGTGAAACCGCGCGAGACAGCTAGTTATATATAAAAATCAGTTGTTGTTGTCATGCCAGGTAACAGGAACAACATGTGATCCACGGATGCCTTTAAAGCTAAAGGGGAAAATCTATAAGTCCGTAATAAGACCTGTCTTAATGTATGGTTCGGAATGTTGGGCAGTAAAGAAGATGGATGAAAGATGATTGCAAGCAGCTGAGATGAGGATGTTGAGATGGATGTGTGGAGTGACAAGAATGGATAAGATAAGAATGAATACATAAGGGGAAGCTTGAAAGTAGCGCCAGTGACTGAAAAGTGAGAGGAAACCGTTTATCGTGGTATGGACATGTTATGAGGAGAAATGAAAGCCACGTCACTAAAAAAGTTAGGAATATGAAAGTGGATGGATATACGGGAAGAGGAAGACCGAAAAAGATGGATGGATTGTGTGAAAGTTGACATGGGTAAGAATAGAGTGGATGCTGCTATGACGGATAGAAGAGACGAATGGAAGAAGCGTACATATTGCGCCGACGACAATTGATTGGGAACAGGGCAGGCAGATGATGGAGTTGCAGTGGTTGCCATGCCGTTCATCCGATTGCGAATGGATTGCGATAACACTTTGTCAACTTATTGCTTGCACTTACAGGAAGGTTATAAATCCACCAAAAAAGTTGGATATTTCACCTAGGCGACGCCGGGCACGAACACCTAGTTTCAAATAAATATAAGTCATACAGATGACAGACCTCAACTTAAAAATAAAAAAATCGGTCAAGTGCGAGACGGACTCGCACACGAAGGTTTCTGTAAAGACGTTTCTTGGATGGCCCCCTTTAATTTTATTTCATTTTTATTATTTTTTGGTATAGCGACAATAGAAACACACGTTGTGTAAATTTCAACAGTCTACCTATTGCGGTTCATGAGATACAGCCCACTGACAGACGCACGGACGAATGGATGGCCGGACAGCGCAGGTTTAGTAATAGGCCTTTATTTGACCCTTTATAACCCTTTGATATTAAATTTAATTTTCTATTTACATTAGAGAAAGAATTTTCAGACTCAGATCAGTAAGTAGTTCCTGAGATTACCCCCTTCATCCAAACTAACATACCTACGTACAAACATTACCTCTTTATAATATTAGTATCCAATTACGTATTATAAACGGAAATATTTGTAATAGTGTGCGACCTTAATTATATACCTTTTGCCGTAACGAATGCAACATTTGAGTGTGCCAAATACGAGGAAACACGTGTTTGGTTTAGTACTCGTTATTTAGTTGTTATTTCGCGTGCCTTACATATATTATGCTATACTATTAACGAGGTGCAGTATTTTTAATGCATTTTATTTCGGGATTATGTCAATCCGACAGAATTATTACTTTAGTCATCGTTATAACTTTTACTAATACTTTTCTACACACTCGCTCGTAAAGTGACATTTATTGCACCGTAACTTGATGCAGCTTATTACGCACTAGTGCTTTTACTTAATATACAGAGACATGTCTTATCGCAACAAAAATCAGTGTTAGGGATTTGGGAAAAATAAAAACTAGTGTTATGTTACATATGTATATAGATAAATAGATATTCTGTTGTAAAAACTGATTGGAAACATTCCTATGCTAAAAATACGTATTGAAACAAGGTAATTTCTTTCTATGCACGTCACAATTTTGCGCAAAGAATAATTCCTATAACCATGGATGAATAAATCTATAACATACACTTTTCTAGTTTTATTTGCAGGATCGAAATTACTTTTGAATAAAATGAAATCACACCAAAGCAATCCGGACGCTATGGGCTCCTACTCGATATATTTCTGGCTCACGTCAAAATTATGAGTGAAGGGCGAAAGAGAAACTTTCGCGTCTCTTTCTCCCTCGCAATTGTGATATCTTTTATTCACGCTTTGTTCGTCTTTTAACCGTAGCGAAAACCTCTCACCACGTAATATTACAATTAAAGCTTTTGTAGTAGTCACGTAATGAATGCAGAAAATAAACAGTTTGCTATCGTCTGTGAGATTTATTATTTCAGGTCTAGAATTAACGTTTATTGTTTCCAGTGAACAAGGGTAGGCGGTTTTCATAATTAAGTACCTATTGCTTGTTTTGAATCCATTCATTATTTTTATTTGAATTATTTTAATTAACTAGCTTCCGCCTCGTAGTTTCACTCGCGTTTTTAATGGAAAATTAGAGGAATGAAGAAATATGACTGCGTGAACTAAAAAGATGCAGAAAAGATAATTGAAGGAATGAATTAATTGTAATAAAATGCAGCGAGAGATATAAGATTCATGTTCAACTTACTGCGACACGTAATGCATCCGACTGCTATTGAATAAATTTTACCTTTGCGGGCAATGATCAAGAGTCTGACTCTAATACTCTAATACCGGTTCGGAAGGTTGCATTTATTGAGAAGAGCCGGCACTAAACTCAGCTACTCTTTTCAAAATATTGTACTACAGAAAAGTAATTAACAGTGAATAATTTTTCACCATACGCCTATGTGCCGGTAGTGACACGGCCAAGCCACATATTTTGACGAAGGTGTAGAGTTTGTGAAGTTAGGGCTTGTAGAGTTAGGGCGTTTAGAGTTATAAGCTTGGCTCTACATGAGATCTGATAACTTTTTGACACTGCGATCCATATAGTCTCGTATTGGCAACATTTTACATGAACATGTTTTTGACTACGGTGTGTAGAGTTTGTGAAGTTAGGGCGTTTAGAGTTATAAGCTTGGCTCTACATGAGATCTGATAAATTTTTGACACTGCGAGCCATATGGTCTCATATTGGTAACATTTTACATGAAAATGTTTTTGGTGGGATTACTCTTTTCAAAACAAGCTTAGGTTCATTACACAATATTTACATTCTAATCGCACTGACAACCTATCACCTTTTAATTGGCCAGCTCAAGGCTAGTAATAACAGCGATGATATCTAGAGATAAGGATTTATTTTACTCAGTCTCCTTCAGCAGTAGCCACGCGAGTACCAAAGCACCCTACCAACGTGATATGGTTTCCTCAAGTTGTTTCTTCGTCGAGCCCATTGTAGAATTCCACAACCCTTGTCACGACATGCGACTCCGCATTATAAACTAGCTATCCCCTGCGGTTTCACCCGCGTTCCCGGGACAAAAAGTAGCTTATGTCCTTCTCTATTCCATAGGCTATCTGCATGATAAATTTCATGATGATCCGTTGAGTAGTTGAGGCGTGAACAAACTTACTTTCGCATTTATAATATTAAGTTAGGATTTGGATTGACAAAGTATTGTTCTTTTTGACACCTCCTCCTCCTTGCATCGTATACCTCATTGCTGAAGGACGTGACCTTTGTGGATTATCTTTTCACGGACTATTGCTCGCCATCTGGATCGGTCTTCTGCTGTGTGGATAGCATCACACACACTGGTTTCCAATGCTGCGCGTATTTGATCAGACCAACGCATCGGGCTTCGACCCCTCGGCCTCTTTCCGGCCACCTTGCCAGTAATTAACAACTTCTCAAGGTTGTCGCCTCTCTTTCTTGCAATGTGGCCGAAGTACTCAAATATACGGCGTAGACAGGTTGTCGAAAGTCGTTGAGTGATTTTGAGTAAGCTTAGAATTCTTTTTGACAAGTAACCCTGAATTTAAATTTGTCACTCTATACTTAATGACCTTTAGTACTCAATAGTTATAATTAATTTTAATGTTTAACCTCTTTTATTTCATTATTCCGCGTGACTAACCTAACTTAATTTGTAAACTTATAATTGAAGAGCTATTTATATGTGAAGTTGATCATTAGGTAGGTAGCTATAATAAGTCACGCTCACAATCTAAACTAATTGCTGCGAGAGCCTTTTTCACCCCTTTGACTTTCTGCAAACGATGTCAAGTCATAAGATGTTAGCGAATATTTAATGAATATACGCACTCGCACGTTCTGTACGTCAACATTTCCAGAACGATAACATTGGAACCAAAAACGTACCGTGTTTTCTTTTAGTAGCTTCCCCATACACATCATTAATACTTCGACCTGTTTTTGCAGCACTGGTGCCACGGTGGAACTGGTATTCGTAAATAACGCGATATTTTAAGGTAGTGAATAGAACGACGGCACATAAAAATCAAATGGCGCGAAAACAAATGAATCACTTAATTCGAAACAAAAATACACAAGGCTAAATTTGAATTTGGAATTCTTAACCAAATGCCAAATATTTGAGATCAAAGTGGCCAGTTCGACAAAACGTCAATTTCATATGACCTTATTATATTTGTCGAAAGTTCATTTGCTCATGACTCGTGCCGGGTAATGTAGAGAGTGGTCATCCCGACGAATATTATGTAACTATTTATGAAAAATATCCCAATAATTCACAACTAGGTATGTGGTATACAAAAGATTTTTATAATGTCACAAAAACTCTCTTCCATATAACACAGTCACGTTGGACAACTTTTTATTGGAAAGCAAGTTTCATTTCGCGAAAATAAAATATTTATAACAAAAAATATAATACTAGTACAACTATTGAGAAAGGCCTGTATAGGTTGATGATAAATAATGAATGATATGTACATCTAGCTAGATTAATGAAATATACAACACTATCTATAGTCACAAATAGTTCCTTAAAATGTATTCAGACGATACAGGTTTTAAGGCGATGATAGCTAGAATGCCGTGATGAAGGTCTTGGGTTCGAATCCTACAATGAGCCTGAGCTTTCGGTGAAGAAAAACATCGTGAGCAAACTATAGCATGGTGGTAGGTTACTTTGTAGTACCGTAGGCTACTACAAATATTCTCAAATACTCATTTAGGGTGCCGCTGAAAATCAGCGTGGTGACGTAATACGCCACAACTTATGCTGAGACGGTATCCCATTTGACAGCACTTGTATTATTATTATTTTTTGTATTTTTAAATAAGTAGGGGAAGTACGGACAAAATGACAGGGTGTTTTGATTTTGAATCATATATCTTTATTTATTGTAATTATAATCAGTTTCATACATTGACAATAATCTTAGGTTCATTGACTACTAGTAATACAGTCTTTTAATTGAATAGGAGCTATATTAAATTAAATATTAAGAAATAAATGGACGAATCAAAAAAACCATTTTGTCCATATAGTATGGACAAAATGACACACTAAATATGGGTATAATAACATACCAAAATTTTAAGAACAAAGTACGCAAATAAATCTTTTAGACTTCTTTGAGACATCAGCACAAGAAGCGTGAGCCCAACGAAAACAACTCATACATCTTAACCGTCTTAGACCGCGAATAAAGATCATTGCAATAAATGCAGGGGCAGTTTTCTTCATCCTCGTTTTCGGCGGCAAATTCTTCATCATCGGAGCTGGAATCCATAGTTTGAGCAAATTGACGCTGCCTCTTTGATATCTGCCTTTTTCTTGGAGCTTTAATCTCAATTATTTTGGAACTAGGACTTACACACACTATGTCGTTTTGTCCAGCGTATAGGTATGTCATTTTGCCCAAATGTACACAATAAACATTAAAAATCATATTTAATTAAATCGATTGAAAATTGTATTAATACTTACTCAAATCATAACTTTATATCATAAGTCTTCAATTTTAGTAAATATAATATACAAATATAATACAAAACTCATCAAAAATCCGAAGAAATCCATAAATAAAATACATTTTTGAGGACACGAAACACGTTCTCACTTGTAACTTCAAAGAGACTGACCCTATGGCACTGGGTTTCTCGCAGGATTGTAAAAATGGCCACCATCACGTATTGTTATGTTCGTGACCTCGCTATAGCCCGCCAAATTCGAAATAAACCCGCTATGTCGTTTTGTCCGTATATGTCATTTTGTCCGTATTTCCCCTACTTGTCTACAAAAAAAAATCTTTATTTTTTATTGTTTGTAATATATGTTTTATTGCTGTCAAATAAATATCATTCTATTCTATTCTATTCTATTCTACAATGTACCCTACGACCTTCATGTTGATAATCTGTCGCCAAGCACCTATCGGTGCGTTCCGACAGATGCACTTGAGAGCCAGTTCCTTCAACGCTTTACACCGTAATTACCACCTTCAGCCATATTATTGACCATGGTGAGATTGTGGTCAAACACAGGCCTATACATACACATAGCAAAAAAAAAGACAAATCTCTACTTTTATAATAATAATAATATAATAAAGCGGAAGAGATTTTTGTTTGGTTTTTTATTTGTTTAGACTGGCTAATCACTGGAACTTCCAATCAGATTCGAAAAATTCTTCCACTAACAGGAAACTACATTATCCCCGAGTACAATAGGCTACATTTTAGCACGGGTGAAACCGCGCGTGACTGCTAATCTCTTATAGTTTGCACCACATCCTGTGTGTTTGCTATTTATCAGCACGAAAGTTAAAGCGGCCACTTTAATACAACCTGAAGGGTTGAAACCAAGCGTGACTGTAATTATTTGCAGTCCGATATGAACCTTATTTTGATGTGATTTTAGGTTATCCTTTCTTTACTTTTTTTTGTTAATTTGATCCTGGCTTACTTTTTTTTCATGACCATGGATACAAAGTCCTTCAGTCGCATATATTTTATTTATAATATCACTTTCATATAGTTCGCACATTAAAATAGTCACATAGTCCACATTATCAGTCCAGTCATGTTTAGTAATTTGGTGGTCATTCATGTCTGTGGTCAGTGTACTAAAACTTGTCACGGACTTTTTGAGATAACTTGTAAAGTCACGATACACATAATTCATTTCATTTCACTTCACTGGTGCACATGGATTGATCTTTATTGTATAAAATACCACCGATAATATGCAATAAAACTCAAATAACACGAATTTATGAAAATAAAAATGAAAACGCTACGTCATTCTGCAAGTTCCCGCCAAAAAGTCCCCATTCTTTACTAATAATAATGTATGGTCAGTACAAAAACAGGGTGACCACAAAAAAATAAGCAGCTAAAGTGGCACTGGATCTTAGAAAATGCTGCATAAACCCTCGGTAGTCATTGGTGCCGATTCTGTTGTAAATCGCACTAAACTAATTTTAGTCACATCTCATCTCTTTCTCATGAACATTATAGAAAAAAGATAAAACATATTTTAAGTTATCAAATTAATCTTTGCCGTCTTATTTTGCGTGTATTTAGGCGTAACCGCGATAGATGGCGACAAAATTTATATTGAAAACAAGCATTGGACTAATTTGACAGGACTAAATTTCTTTCATCCTTTTCTTATGTTCTTTGTTAGAAAGAGACATAGGGAGATTAAAATTAGTTTAGTTGTGAACAACAGAATCAGGGCCATTATCAAACAAATTATAAAATATGTTTGAAAATTTAGTTAAATACTACTACTTTGTGTTTGTCGACAATTTAAGCATAGTAAATGATGATGTAGCCAAAGGTGGTAAGCACAAAAAGCTAAGAAGGAAGTTGGTTCGTAAGTCCAGCTGTCGGAACATACGGTAGGTTGGGGTATGTAACGTCAAATCGTCATCTTTTTGATGAACATCTTCTTCCAACTCTAATAACGCGAAAAATACTTTGATCTTTTCACACAAAAGATCAACCTTGCTCTGTCTATGCATTTTAATGGATGATCCAGTGGTAATATTTGTTCAGTTTCAGCATGCAAATGTATTACATCTGAAAATGTCCTCTCATTAGGTAGGTAGGCTTACTATTCAGCTCCTAATTATTAAAAAGTTACATAATTCGGCACCTTGGTTGATTTCAAGTTCAATGGTTAGGCACCGATCCCTCAGAGAGAGTTCAAGAGTTCTACGTTCGGAGTTCTGCGTTTCGCTTTCACTATTGTGCACACAGCAAGCAGTCTAGAGTTCTGCAATACTCGCTACCGATCACACTCATACACTTTTTTTACTTTTAAAGGCGCCTCATAGATAAGTGAACGCGAAACGCAAAATTTAGAACTCTCTCTGTGGGATCGGCGCGTTATAGATTACATAGCATTTTTTTTAATTTGCTAGATAAACCTAGTCTAAACTATTTCCGTCCATACAAAAACTGTTCTAATTTCAAATTATGTATTGCTAGATGACTACCATTTATGGCCATTAAAAAAAAAAAACAACCTTTTATATTCCTGAAAATAAAGAAAAAATTGAAAAAAAATGCTTCACAAATCATAGATTTAAATATGTTCCTTGTTTCAGACGACTGGCATGACACCGCTAATGTACGCAGTGAAGGACAACAGAACATCGTTTGTGGAGCGACTCATCGAGCTCGGGTCAGATGTTGGAGCCAGGAATAATGTAAGTAACTTTACCTACTCGTATCACTTTACAACTAAAGAGGTCACTTAAGCTAGAGGTCCTAAGCTAGTTTTATCAATTAGCTATCTCTCTGGACTTTATGGCATATGTTAGTTAAAGCAAAATAGGGGCGAACATTTGCTCTATAATTTCAACTCTACTGTGGCTCTACGAGTTTAAAATTTCTTTTTGACGTTTAAAAATTCAAACGAAAAAATTACTTTGGTACTTCACAATAAGGTGTATTGTTTATGAGTTATTATTTTTTTGAGGTATTGTTAATCAATCATTCATTTTATGATGCATTTACTCCATACCAATAAAAATCTTAACGTTACAACGAAATTCATATAATGGACAAAGTGCCCAATCTCTTTGACGCTGACTACTTTATGTATCTGGGGGCACGGGAGTGCCCCCCGCCAAGACAGCCAAGCGAAGCGAAAAGGCACTACCTACCTTTTCTCGAAGCGCTTCGTCGTTTTTTTGAACCCTCATAACTTGGGTTTGAATTATACCAGATAAACAAAATTCTCGGAACATGATGTCAATAGTGAACTTATTAAGTATATTAAGTTTTAATAACATAGCTCTTATACTTTAGATTTTATTGATATCTAAAAAACCCCGATTTCGTCACTGACTCACTGATGATCATCAAAACTCATAGGGTACTTCCTGAAGTCCTAGAAAGCTGAAATTTGGTATGTCAGCTTGTATTAGTACACAAACAACAAAAAAATTATAAAACTTGGAAATTTCAAACAAAAAAAAAAAGAAATGAAATCCCACCAAAAACATTTTCATGTAAAATGTTGCCGCCAAGACATATGGCTCGTACTGTCAAAAAGTTATCAGATCTCATGTAGAGCCAAGCTTATAACTACATGCACTTACTCTATAAACCCTAACTTCACAACCTCTACACACCGTAGTCAAAATTTGTGGCTTGGCCGTTTCAATACTACAAGAACTATTGAATAACAAAAAAAGCAATGAACAGTGAACACATTTTTCACCTTACTCCCATGTGACGGTAGCGAAACGGCCAAGCCACAAATTTTGACTACGGTGTGTAGAGGTTGTGAAGTTAGGGTTTATAGAGTAAGTGCATGTAGTTATAAGCTTGGCTCTACATGAGATCTGATAACTTTTTGACAGTACGAGCCATATGTCTTGGCGGCAACATTTTACATGAAAATGTTTTTGGTGGGATCACAATGTTTTGAAAACATTTCAGTTTGTGGTCAGAAAAAAAATGCAGTGTTCCTCTTTAATAAACGATATTTCGTAGAACGTACATGTTCGTTTTAGTATCATTTATATGGCCTCCTTATTACAAAACTACCAAGCGACAATAAATCCTGTATTGAAACCAAGAAGTCTATACCAAGGGCGGATCCAGCCTTTAGGTCAGGGGGGTCACAGACTTATATCCAGCTTGGTCGGCTTACAAAATACACAATACTATAGCTGTTACCCGCAGATTCACACGACAATGGAGTACATTTTGTAAGAATTTTCAAAATTGGTCCATTAGTTCTAGTGATTACATCCTACAGAAAAGAGCGGCCGGCACACCTGGCAGGGCCCCCTGCTAGGTGTATTAAAATATAAAAAACCACTGGGTGACCTAGACGGCCTAGGCCCAGGGGAGATTGAGATTGAGATACATCTTGATTGAATCATAACCAAACATTACAAATAAATCTTCTGTTTTCCTTCCTTTGAAAAACCCCGCAGTTGCGTGGTTTAATTGACTATCCTATAGTCATTACGTCCAAAAATAAAATTTCCAATCGCCGTGTGCCATTTCTTGATGTTTGACAAACGTGTTAGTAGAATAATTAAAGTGCTGTACCTACTGGTCGAAACAAAGCAAACTGGAACGTACCATAGTGTAATTTCCTTTAAGACGGTTCAACCTCGCTAAGTTAGGCTGCGAATCCACTGTAATAGAAAATTATTGAAAATCATATTTTATCCTGAACAAAAATGAGTTTGTAAAAAAAATATACGAGAAGAAACATATTTTTCCCAAATATCAATGCTGCCTGTGTTCGTGAAAAAACTGAAAATCGTGCGGAGCGCAGTCGAGCGCGAGACGAATGCTCGTTCGAGGCTCGCAAGTCCGTCCACGCTACGCGAACAACGAACGAATCCTGTTCGTTCGCGGCTCGTGCTCGGTTCGCGTAGCATGGACGCACCATAATAGTGCAAGAAATTGAGGTCCAAATAATTTTTTACTTATTTTTTTAAGATACTAAGGTAGTAAACAGGTAGTAAAAAGCATACGACCTGCCTGATGGTAAGCGACTACCGTAGCTTAAAGACGCTTGGTAGTCCCTTGCGAAAATCACGGCGATGAGCCTCCTGCTCAGTCCATAACCTGAGCGCTCAGTGCGAGACCATTTTGGTTCCAAGACAATACTCGCACAAAAAAAATTGTCATTTTTGTCTATCACCCAACAATGTGTTCGGAGCTTTATAGAGCTAAGTTATAGTAGTAGTTACATGCCTACCGTCACAGATGGCTCGATAAGCAGCCCTGGGTAGCGATTTATGCTCATAACATATAATAGGTCAGCGCTAGTCAGCGGGCAAGTGAAGTTGAGCCTTATGGAAAGCTTTTAGAAAATGCACCGTGCAATTTTATTGCAGGGGATCATACCTATGTTGCATAAAAACAAGTCTATAAATAGCAAATAAGCGAAAGGTTTTTACCTTTAAAAATAATCATCAGCCCTGAAATCTCTGAGAAACTGATGTACATACAAAATAGGCATCTTTAGAATCGCTTTTAATTTGATCGACTAATGCAAGATCTATCTTGCATTAGT
Source organism: Polyploca ridens (assembly GCA_951394255.1). Classification (NCBI taxonomy): domain Eukaryota; kingdom Metazoa; phylum Arthropoda; class Insecta; order Lepidoptera; family Drepanidae; genus Polyploca; species Polyploca ridens. The sequence goes on along the minus strand of OX596251.1, from coordinate 3,358,543 downwards.
CGATTTATCGATTTCCGTTAAAAGAATCACGCAAATCGATAGCCGATTCGAAAATTCGGAACGCACTTACATTTTGTCTTCTTATGGTGCGTCCTTGCTTGGCGAACCGAGCACGAGCCGAGCCACGAACGAGCACGCTGCGAGCACGATTCGCGTAGCGTGGACGGGCTTGCGAGCCTCGAACGAGCATTCGTAGCGTGCTCGACTGCGCTCCGCCCGATTGTCAATTTTTTCACGAACACAGGGACTCGTTGTAGGCTCGTTGAAGGCTCGTTTTAAGTACGTCCACGCTTGAAATCGCGAGCAACGAACGAATCCTGTTCGTTCGAGGCTCGGCTCGTGCTCAATTCGCGTAGCATGGACGCACCATTATATCTCCGGTACCTCAGATATAAACACTGAAACCTGGCAAAAACAACCCTAATGATCTGATTGATGATACAGTTTTCAACAAAAATGTGTCACAAAGGTCGTGAAATAAGCAAATGTGAGCAAATTAACAATATGTAGTGACCGTTCGACTACTCGTAGACACGCAACACATGAATTACGCGCCTTATATTTCATACAATCTAAGAAAATTATGATTCAAACTTTACATAGATTGTACAGTTCATTTACGACGTATGCAATGCAATTATAGATTCAAAGAATAATAATCAAACGATCTTTTAAATCAGAATGAAAGCATGCAGTAATTTTCTACCTACAAGTTCCTAAGTAAAAACGAAAACTTAGGCGCCGATCCCACAGAAGAAATCTAGAGTTCCGAGTTCTAAGTTCCGCGGTCACTGTAATCTACGCGGCGCCTTTGATCATTGCACACAGAGAACTCGTCGTTCAAGAGAACGCGAGTTCTGTCGGAGTTCCATTCTCTAAAGCTGGCAGTTAAGGTGACACGTCTGAGCTATCACTGTCTTATTTATTGAGTGACATAACGCAGAAAGGACAATGGTCATTCTGGCCCATGAGTGGCTACTAATGAATCTTAAGTAAGGCCAATGAGTCAAGATAAAGAATGTAAAATAACTTTTGCTTGCTGTATGTATATAATTACACCTTTTGGTACGGGATACCAATTACATGCAATGCAACCTTGCAATTTCATAATATCTCCAATTATTTATTAAATCTTCAATACTCTATAACTTTTTTTCTAAATACACCACAGTAATAAGTTTTCATATTTTTGTGAATACTGGGTGGAGACTTCGAGATGGCATATTGTCGAAACCTAGGTTGGGTTAGTTATGCTGAACAACTTTTACTATGGGGTCAAAGGTGAATTTTCAAAAAAAAAAATCCTCATTGTAAATGTCAACCTTGATCGATCATAATGTATGAAAAGTAAATTTTTTTTTTGAGAATTCAGTGTTGGTTCCATAGTAAAAGTTGTTCAGCATGACATGACTAACCCAACATAGGTTTTGAAAATGTGCCATCTCGAAATCTCCACCTGTCATATTATTGCCTAATAGAAAGCATAGAAATTATTGCTGGCTGCCAATGGGACAAGCTCCATACAAATTTGCCCATTAATCTTTAGAACTCTAGACTGCTCGCTCGCTGTGTGTACAGTAGTGAACGCGGAACTCTTCTCAGTGGGATCGGCGACTTAAACCACGTATTCTAAATGCCATATTCATCATAAAGTCTATAGAAGTTAATTGCTTGATACAGCCCTTTCCCAATGAGCGGGAAAGGGCTGTATCAAGCAATATTTAATAGCGGGGGTCTTCCAACACTACGCTTTCATGTACGTGGTCAGTAGTTTAAACAAGTCTATTCCCACAGATATAGCATGTCCACTGCCACTTCATCCCGAGTCTAAAAAAAATTATAAAACAGAATAAAATAACTAATAATTGTATTCTAACGACGCGATGCCACGACGTAGGCAAAGAGGTGACCTAATAGACACATAACACATTTTTGAATAAGCATTCTCAGTGCTAGGTCGGGTAATTTATTTTTTCCCATACGCCGTTATCTCTACTCACAGCTGGATCAGTACCACCTGTCTGAGACCCTAATTTGGAATACTAAGCTGAAATCTTCGAAACCCATCATTACCATTGATCACTTCGATCTCTCCTTCAAACTCTACGGACTCTATCTTATATCTGTGATGACATCAAATCTAAAAAGTTCCCGTCTCCTGCATTGAATTTCCTAATAGCCAACGCATTAATCAAGGAGTTCTATTAATAAACGCAGTATACATAATGCAGACGTGCAAATGTCTTGCAGCAAAATGCACGCGATGTTATTCATAGGGTACACGTGTACCTACCTACCCTACGCATATCTTCTGTAATCATTATTCAGTTGGTAGATAAGACACCCTATCTAATTTATGATTTCCTTCTAAGTATATAAAACATTATAAAACAAAGTCCCCCGCCGCATCTGTCTGTCTGTTTGACCCCGATAAACTCAAAAATTACTGAAAGAATTTTCATACTGTTTTAACAAATGGATGATGCGATCCATGAGGAAGGCGTAAGTGTCAGGCGAGTACTACAAAGTACCCTACCACCGTGCTATGGATTCTGAGGAAACCAAATTGACTGATAATTTTCACTTGGTATACAACACTCCGAAGCGCTCGTGGTGTAGCATGATTAGCCGTTCTTAATCGATCGGCAAAGTTAAGCTACGCCTGTCGTGGTCGGTACCTGGATGGGTGACCGCCTAGTGGTATTTCAAATCGAGCGTTTCCGTGCTTAGGAAGGCACGGAAAGACGTTGGTCCCGGTTATCACTTAATTGGGATAGTCGTTAAGCTAGTTGGATGCCTCCTAGGCGGCTTGCAAAATTCCAACAGTAGGTTGACCACTAGCCTACCTCCACTGATCCGCAGTGGGCACGCGTGGTGGAGTATTGCCCATTCCCTTTCACTTTCATTTGTGAATGGAGGCCTGTGCTCCGCAGTGGGACATTATAGGCTGACGATGATGATACAACACCCCTACTTGTTGCAACTACCACCATCTAGTTACGATATCTCATTTCAGTTGTTTTTCGCGTGAACTTTTGCTGGTATTTTTTTACATTTGATATGCGTGGCTGTTCTTTCAATACAATCTCCTCCTCAGAGTCCATAATATATTACATCTCTCATGCTGAAAATTTGATGTTTTTTTGTTAGAAGCTGAAATGATACCTACCCGCTAAACCCATGCTCATGGGACGGTAATGCATAAATTATGGTATGCGTATAATTACACTAGCCCCCTTATTCATAATAATGTTATCAAACGTCGATTAGCTAAAATTCCGAAGTCTTTATCTGACAGGTGACATTTGGTGACCGAAAGAGTGAGACGGGGCACTCTATTACACTGATTTAGTTAAAAAGCGATTATGAATAAGGGGGTTAATGATTTCAAAAATCAAAAAAAAAACTATGAATTCGATTCTTTTAGAGATGATTCTCTACTCTACTGTAACATGTTGTATAGCGTGTTTTTTAGATTGCTTCCTTATGCGTGATTGCCGTTATTTGTTTCTTATCAAATAAAAATTCACTGAAATATAGCAATTCCGACTGTTTCAATCAAATGCCTAGTATAAAAATAATAAAATACTATTTTCTTCTGTGATTCAATTCAGATACAATTTGTTCGTCGTAAAAGGTAATATTATAAACTGCCATCAAGTCGTAGGTCTAGTTTTTATGAAAACCGTACCAGGCGCCCTATTCAAACGTATTACTTTATTTTGGGCATTTTAATTTATCTACTTTGATAATAGTAGAATTTGAAGTAATTTAATTAAACATGATTCTTTTATTTGAAACGGAATGAAAATGTTGCAATAAAAATTTCATATTATTAATTGTCTTTATTAGATGATTCATCCATGTATTGTTAACAGGATAACTACAATGTGCTCCATATCTCTGCTATGTACTCGAGGGAGGACATCGTCAAACTACTGCTGTCCAAGAGAGGAGTCGACCCGTTTGCTACTGGAGGGGTGAGAAAACACGTCAATTCTATTTTGTAACACAATAACAGTACTGTATATAGGGTGACTGGTAATTAGTAAACGATACTTAGACACATGATTGTACTCATGATAACAAACAACTTTCCCAAAGAAACAAATAGGGATAAATAACTAAATTAAATAAAAGCTGATGGTATCTTCTTAATCATGTTAAGCACTAAATATTATGGGCTCATGTACTATGTAAATAAAAGAAAATTCTTTGGGTAAGTTGTTTGTTATCATGAGTATAATCATGTGTCTAAGTATCGTTTACTAATTACCAGTCACCCTATATAGCTTGTTCTAGGTTTTGTCCCGCGATGTAGGTATGTGTCATATTAATTAAAATCTTCATTATGGCTTGACTGAGTACCAACTTTCAGAGAGGTAGGCTTATTAGCTCAAAGATCAGCTCGACTGGTGTACCACCTTACAGAATACCGTAGCCAAATAACTTGTTCCTGCACGTGAGTAAGGTTGCCGGTGCTCATTGGAGAGGGGCAAGCATCCATATGACTACAGTACAGTAGTACCCAACTGATATGGCTTACCGATGTACCTGCGCAGAAGATACTTTTTGTAAATTTTCAAAGCGTGGGAAACCGCTATTGGTCCGCAGCTGCCGCCACCATGCGGAGGGGCGTAACTTGCGAGGGAGACGGAACTAATAACTGCAGTGTATTATGAACCTTATAGTAGTGATCTAAGGTTGATTGTAAGTTTTAAGCATTCTTTCATTAATCTTCGGGGCCATACTTTCTTTTCTGTGCGAACGAAGATTCACGACGCGCCTTATCAGTTGGGTAATACTGTAACCATTTACCATCAGGGGTAGGGGCGGTATGCTAGTTTACCGAATTCGTTGTAAGATCAATGCGCGGAAGACCATCCGGTTGGGTAAATCCGTATAGTAAGAAATACGACGAATTCTGAATAGCTACGAATGATAGTAGCCCGATATTCGAAAAGCTTAGCTGAAAATAACTGAAGTTTTACTCGGCTTCTTTCTCGATAGAGTCGACAACAAACCGCAGTTCACGTGGTGGCGAGCAGACAGACTGGAACTGCCACCAGCATCCTCAGAGCTCTCCTCGCTGCTGCTGGAAAGGATATCAGGTTGCGTGTTGATGGAGTAAGTACATAACTGTAATAGCTAGTTATTTAAAGTTCTCTTCCATATTTAAGCTTTACATCTTTGAAGACAAATATATTATGGAAAAACGTATAAAAGTTAGGCTTTCTCAGATGATATTTAAAAATTTCTCGTATCATGTTTAATTCAACTGTTTAAAAATAAATGCAAGTATAATATACAGATTGATTGATTTACGACTTTGTGCATCGGATAATTTGCAAAATAGGTACCTTTTATTTAAATTACCCATAAGCAATGCTATGCTAATTTCAAGATTTTCTCAATCGCTCATACCTCAAAGTCACGAACTAAAGTTCATTTTACTCATTTTCTAGTCAGGTACATCGACCTAGCTATCTGTCTGCGCCTAGCAATAGTTAGGCAAACAAAACAACATATTGTAAATTGTAAATGTAAACGCGTTGCGGGGGTTGGTTGTACGAAATCGTCGCGTAAATCAATAAATAATAAGCTTTATAGCGTTGTTATAACGATTTTGATTGGTGAATACGAGAGGCAGGTCGCGGGCGTGGATGCAGCATCGGGTCGCCGCTGCGATCGCGTGCAGCCGCGGCCGCCTGTCGCCCACCCGCCGCCGCCTCGCGTCGCGACGCCTGGCACCGCCATCCGCCCGCGATTCAGGAACTACCCCCAAAAACACCCTAAAATACAACCTGTAAACAAAACCCGCCGTTTACACCGTACCTGGAAAGAATTCCACCTCAACAAACTATTAAAACTTCAGATTAGGTTGAGTCACCACGTGATACGACACGCACTAATCTGACAAATACTAATTATGGCCGAATTCGGTCAAAGCACGACCGCTCACTCCAAGGCTGACGTATTAAGGACGTTCCGATAGTAGGAACGAGCCACCCCATTCGAATAGAAACTAGCTAATTATCCGACGAGCTTTAGCCCCCCGAGTGAACGTCACCGCGCGAATTTACAATGCAAATCACTTGCGGAATATTAGTTATAGCGTCAGCGCTGAAATTCAAAATTACTAAATTTAATACAATAAGTCTCAGTCGGCCCCTCGTCACCACTAGAGGAAGGCAGCTTTACCATGGCCTCTGACTTTACTTTCGCGCCCCCAAAATAATACAATGGAGGACCAAGTACGTATTTCCGGTGCTCGATAATACATAGACAGAAATTGTTTCAAACTCGAAAGTATCGAAGTAGTGACAAGCACGTCGGTCTATCGATTATCCATTCAGCCGAACCGCCTTCGAAGATTGCGATGCACATAAGTCAGATATTGTCTGTGGTGTCACAGTTTGGAGGCAATTCGTGCAGTTGCATTCTGCAGTTGTTAGTGCATAGACACCGCATCGCATGTTGTTCAGTCTAGTTCGAGCGAGTCATGAGTGATAACGGGAAGGATCCGCCGAAGAGTGCGAACCCGAGTTTTCGCTTGGGCACGCGCAGCCCGCCTGCGAATCTGCAGTCGAATAAGGATCTGCAAAAACTCGAGCTCAGTTACATCGAATTGAATAAAGAACGCGCGCGTCAGAAGGAGTGGAAAAAGCTAATCCGCGACCTGGTGTTCCAGAGAGGGAAGATCCCGCTGCTGCTGGCGGTGGAGGCCGGCAACCAGAGCATGGTCCGAGAGCTGCTCAGCGCGCAGACCGCCGAGCAACTGAAGGTATGCTCTCGCCTGTTGTTTACATATAGCAATGCATACGTTATACATGTCGTTACATACAATGCCATGTTACGGAACTTATTTCACGTATGCCCTCGTTTTTCTATTTCAGTATTGTTTCATTTTATTTTCACTGTGTGAGACTAAGCAATATTGAACAAAAGCACAAAGTAACATAGAATTTTTATCACATTGCTTTATAAAAGTCTGTTTGCTAACTTTATAATGTTTATCTACGCACTTTATATAAGAAGCCATGATTCCACCGAAAGTAATTTTGAAGAATTAACTGTTTTCATTTACCTCGAACAGTTTGAAACATCGGTCTAATTCAACAACAGCATATTTATATTAACTACCGAATCTTCAAACATTTCTCAACCTCAACATGACGTCACAGTAATTCACTGTACAACCATTCTACCACCAACATTGCCACCAGCGACCCATATCGTGGCTTTGGGCACCCAACTTGTCCTTGACAATCTGATCCAAAAACAAATGATAAGTGTCCCATCCAGGCGTCGACGCCCGCCGGAGACACTGCCCTACACCTCGCAGCTAGAAGACGAGATGTGGACATGGCGCGTATACTGGTAGACTATGGAGCACTTGTGGATGCGACTAATGGCGCTGGACAGACCCCGCTGCACATCGCTGCAGCAGAAGGTGACGAGCCACTCGTCAAGTACTTCTATGGGGTTCGAGCCAATGCTGCTATTGCTGATAATGAAGGTCAGTGATAATTCGTATTAGTTTTAATTGTAGTTTGAAGAATTTAAGGCGATAATAGCTCAGTGACATGGGTTTGAAATTTGAATCCTACAAAGAGTTGTACTACATGATTATAAATATCCCAAAAAAGAGAAAAATAGAGAATTCAATTTTCTAACTGCTATCAAATTGGAAAAAAATTATAATGGAGCCGCAGAACAAGCTATCAGCCGAAACAAAGAAAAACCTTCGGAAAATATCAATAAGTATGCAAAATAAATGTAATAAAGAAAACCAGCCCGATTGCACGATTTCAACTAAAATAATATATTTTATTACTCAGTGCAATTGCAATCAAGGGCAAAAATGTATGTACCTAATTTATATGCAAATTTGTTCCTTAGATACCATTTTGTATTTAGCGAATTCCGGGAAAAAGACATTCGTAGAAAGTGTCTTGTCGGTGCGCAAAATTGGCATTACAATAAGGCAAATTACGAATCAATTTGTAAGAATTAAGTGCTTCAATTTTCGTAAATCGTATTATCACAACAGCAATGGTAATGTGATAAAGTTATCAAGTTAAATAAGGTTCTTCCTGGCGAAATTAGGGGTACCGATTGCGTTGTGTCTTTACGTGCGTGAACATAAAGTTTCGCGAGCTAATAATGCTGCAGAGTTATCGATGTAATTGCGAGCTTCCTCTAACTCCTGTGATAATTCCATATATATCACCACAATTTCGAAATCGTGTTTTTAATAATTCCATAAGAGCAATGATATAGCTTGATTAAAATTTACTCGTTAATTTTCTCAATCATAGAGAAGTAAAGCTTCTCCTGGATAATATTATGAGAAAGGATTTAAAAGCAAACTTATTGAGTAATGAAGGAACTGATAGACAGAAAGAAGCGTGTATCTAAAATTCTCCCTTAGAAGCACTTAATTTTGGTAAATTAAAAACAAATGAATAAAGTTAAGTTCTGATTGCTCCAGATCGAACGCCAATGCACCTTGCAGCGGAGAACGGTCACGCAGCCATCATAGAGCTACTAGCAGATAAGTTCAAGGCGTCGATCTTCGAACGAACGAAAGACGGCAGCACTTTGATGCACATTGCGTCACTCAACGGACACGCTGACTGCGCCATGATGCTGTTTAAGAAGGGAGTTTATCTGCATATGCCAAATAAGGTGCGTGAACAGTTTAAAATTTGTGAGGACGAAGAATGGCAGCTGATTGTTCTGACGTTGTGTGAAGAGGTGTAGTAAGGAGAATAAGGTTAGTCAATTATAATTTAGGTCGTTTTATTAGTTGATTAGTTTAAGATGTTGATCTTTGTGTGAGCAAAGGTATTTAAAATTGAACGATATGACATATAAGGGCAGTAACAGAAATTTCTTAAATTTAGTTTAGAATAAGGGGAAGTAAAACAATAGCAACAATGTATTTTTAGATAGAGGTATATTTACATTTAAATCGAGTTTTATATATTTTAACTAACGGAGGACTCTTTATAACAAGCAAGTATTGCATTGCGTGTGTAATTTTGTGAGCAGTAAATTGCACTGCATTATAAATGCAAAGTCTTTTAACTTTATGCTAAGTCCCATTAGTTTATTTGTATAATATTAATAATTATGTACAGAAAAACTTTATTTTTTTACGTGATTTTATATTCGGTATTTTGCTACACATACTTTTGCATTAAGTAAAATTTACATAGCAATAGAGAGGACTCGTGTATCTATCATTCGTCTTGACATGACTCGCAGGTATCTTAGGGTGTAGACAATAATTATTGAAATAAAATAAATAAGGATTGCTCTTGCCTGTTTTGATTTTCTTTCGCTGGACACTTAAGAACTCTTAAGAGTGCGTACCAAGCCAGAAAAATATCGCAATGTCAGATGAAACAAACTTATGTCTAATCTTCGCGTGGAGATGAGATGGAGATAGCGTGTTACGCGGCACAAAAATGAACGAAGCGCTTCTTATCTAAATAACTCGTAAAGTATAGAATATTTTAAAAAATCGTTAGTAGCAGCCCTAGGTCATATGTTAGTGATATTATTTATCGAATTTTTGTCTTAATTAGATACACCATGAACGAATAAAACCGAAAATTCATTATTATTAGCGGTAGCTTTGTGATTTTTTTCTATCGAGGAAATTTCATTCCATTATGTTTTTGCTCAGGCAGAACCCTCGCGTATATAATGAAAATACCCATATAAAAATATTTTTTCATTTAAATACTATTTACTTGGGTAAATTTCAATTCTAAGATTGTTATTTTGCTTTATACGCAGCCTTAATTAAGAAGCGTTAATAACATCAAAACATTTTAAGTGAAATGGAGAAACCACGTACAATCCTTTAGATCTACGAACTCAAAACCTCGCAGGACTAAAGGGCGATAAATAGGATGAGTTGCCACTATAGAGTCCAATATATCCAAACGAATTTCAGGATGGAGCCCGGAGTATACACACGGCGGCTCGGTACGGACATGTTGGGATTATCAACACTCTGCTGCAAAAAGGAGAGAGCGTCGATGTAACTACTAATGTGAGTTTAATACAGATTTCTTTGATCATCAAGAGAAAAAAAAATGTAACCTTGCTGAGTTTCTTGTCTGTTCTTCTCAGTTGAAGGCCGACTTACGAACTGGCGGTAACTTCGGTAGCTTTGACCTTCATAAGTGCCCTACTAGGGCCTAAATAGAATAAATGGCTTTGACTTTGACTTGACTTTGACTTAGAGAAATGTTAAAGATTCGACTTTGAAGATGTAGTCCTAGAATTATATTGGATAGTTCATAACCAATAGTTCCAAATCTCATGACTACAATTTGTACATGACTGTTTAGATATGTCAAAAGACACGTATGCCAAAAGATAATTTTAAGAGGCAGAGCATAGCGTTTATTCGCTCAAAGAGCAGCTCGACTGGGCAAGTACCTCCACCTTACAGAATACCGCAGCCAAATAACTTTATGTTGTGTTCGTCTGCGTTAGTAAGGTCGCCAGAGCTCACTGGGGAAGAGGAAAGGTCGGTAACGCGTGAGTGATGCCACTATTGTGTGTGTTGCAAGCATCTATATAACTACTATAACCGCTTACCATCAGGCGGCTTGATTACCGAACATGTTTTTATATTATTTAAAGAAGATTTTAATTTAGAAATTTGTTTTATACCTCTTGAAGTCATTGAAAATGGCATCATACCTTCACTCATTAGGGGCCATCCATAAATTACAAAACACGATTTTCATCATTTTTTGACCCCACTCCCGTCCTTCGCGTCATATTTGTGAGACTCCACCCTCCCTAGTGAGACGTCAAATTTCGCGTTACTTAGAATATATTAGATTTTGAAATGCGACATTACCCAACTTAGGACCCTTCCCACTTCGTGTCACACAATGTCACACTCGACCCCCTCCCCCTTTACGTGTGACGTATTTATGGATGGTCCCTTAACGCAAATGACAGGATAACTACACAGCGCTGCACATAGCGGTGGAGTCGTGCAAGCCAGCCGTGGTGGAGACGCTGCTGGGGTACGGCGCGGACGTGCACATCCAGGGCGGCAAGCAGAGGGAAACACCGCTGCACATAGCCGCCAGGATACCTGATGGTAACTTACTTATAAACACCTTCATTTTTTAAACAAATGTACATATAGGACGGGAATTGGGTTAGTCATGTTGGACAACTTTTACTATGGAAAAAAAACAGAATACACAAAAAAAATCATACAAAATGTCAACCTTGCTCGATCGTAAAGTCATAATGTATGAGAATTAAAAGAACTGTTATATAAAAAACTTAAACAGACTTCAAAGTACACTAAAAAATAATCAAATCCTGACCTGATAGGAGAAATTACTGAAGTTGATTAGAGGGCTCAGTGACACATTTAAACCTATTTATTTTAATGATCTTACGGTGCAGCATCTTATTTAATGAAGTCTTACTAAGGGGAAAGTATCAACATCAGGGTACTACAGGGCGCTTTTCTTAGTCCCTTTCTATTTTTAAGTTATATATTTGACCTTTTAGTTCACAACAAAATTATCTGTGGATTGTACTGTTTGCTGTATATTTAGTATATCTTACTTAGTGTCTAGATCTAATAATAACTTCTTATGCAGATACTAAGATCCCATTGCATCCACTGTTACACTTTCTTTATTATTTTAAGCTTTGGTATTATTTCAATCATAATAGTATGCTTGTGATACAATAAAGTGTTCTCTATATATCCATCTATCTAAAATCAGGTAATTTGAAGATGTGGAGTTCTATCAGTCTATGTTAAATATAGTAGTTTGTTCTGGGGCATTTGATATTGAAACTATCTTTATTTTACAGAGGTGGGCGGTACGGACTATTTATTGTTTGAACAATTCAGAGATAAGTTTAAATAGTATTCTCACAGTTGCATCATAGTGCCCACACCGGATTCATCTTTTATTGAAACATCAATCGTACCTACATGAAAAAGACTGTTATGTAGGTACTTACTACTAAAACTAGGAAGAAATAAGCATATATTCTGACTTATGCTTATTATAAAGTTCACGGTTCATAGAACTGCGAATACAAAATTCCTTAATCGATCACAATACATTTAAAATTAAAATGTAAAAAACACATTGATCGTTAAAACAATAGATAATGATATGTCTGGGTGTAGCAGTCTCTCTTACAGAATAAGCCATTTTCTGGGACTTATCAGTACCACTTAGCCTTGACCCTGGATCATCGTCGCACTGTTGTAGCACGTTATTAATGATATACTATTGTATAGTGATTACATCTTTGAAAAAGACCCATCTCTTCCTATGGGTTTTTAAAGAAAGATGAATTAAATACACCATAGTATAGCTAGCACATAGTATTCCGCAATAGTCTCTAAATTCCCATCATCATCATCATCATATCAGCCCATGGATGTCCACTGCTGAACATAGGCCTCCCCCATTGACTTCCACTTCGAACGGTTCTGGGCCGCTTGCATCCAGCGGCGCCCAGCGACTCTGACCAGGTCGTCGCTCCACCTGGTGGGAGGTCGTCCCGCTCGGCGCTTTCCAATACGTGGTCGCCACTCGAGAACCTTTCTTCCCCATCGGTTATCGGCTCTTCTAAATTCCCTTGGTTAATTTTATTGAAATGTATGAATAATAATTTACAGGTGATAAATGCGCGCTCATGCTATTAAAGTCAGGTGCTGGACCAAACAAGGCTACAGAAGATGGAATGACGCCAGTTCATGTGGCTGCAAGATATGGTAATCTCGCGACGCTTCTACTTCTGCTGGATGATGGTGGAGATCCTCTAAGGAAAACCAAGGTATTAATCATATTAGAAGTAAGATTTGAAGTAGTTTCTAAAATCCCTTTGGTAGCAATTAACAATTGTATACCATAGAAAAAAAACACATTTGAAAGTAAACATTGCTGTACATATTGCTAACTCTAGATTTCTAAGTGTTCAATTAATTAATAAGTCATAACTCTTTTTCAGTCCGGTGAAACACCACTTCACATGGCATGTAGGAGCTGTAAACCTGACGTTGTACGACATTTAATAGAATTCGTTAAAGATAACAAAGGAGACAGTGTTGCCACCACATACATAGACGCAGTTGACGAGGACGGAGCTAGTGCCCTTCACTGTGCCTGTAAAATCACAAAAGAAGAAGTCAAGATACCCACAGCAGATAGACAAGTTGTCAAATGCCTAATAGAAAATGGAGCAGATGTTACATTACAAACGAAACATAACCACGAAACAGCTTTTCATTTTTGTGCTATCGCTGGTAACAACGACGTCATGACTGAAATGATCACTCATATTTCGACCGCTGATGTTAGCAGAGCTCTAAACAGACAAAATTCAATAGGCTGGACGCCTTTGCTAATTGCGTGTCATCGAGGACATATGGAACTTGTCAGTACTTTACTCTCTAATCACGCAAGAGTCGACGTGTTTGACGTAGAAGGTCGTTCCGCGTTACATCTAGCGGCTGAACATGGTTTTTTACAAGTATGCGATGCATTGTTAACTAATAAAGCGTTTATAAATTCTAAAGCAAGGAACGGACGGACGGCGTTACATTTAGCGGCCATGAATGGTTACGCACATTTAGTTAAATTCCTAATAAGAGATCATAATGCAATGATTGATGTATTGACTTTAAAAAAGCAAACTCCTTTACATTTAGCAGCTGCTAGTGGCCAAATTGAAGTTTGTAAACTTTTATTAGAGTTGGGAGCGAATATTGATGCAACGGATGAACTGGGGCAAAAACCTATACATGCGGCAGCGCAAAATAATTACTCAGAAGTTGTTCAACTATTCCTACAACAGCATCCGAATTTGGTGATGGCTACGACGAAAGATGGGAATACGTGTGCCCATATAGCCGCTATGCAGGGTTCAGTGAAAGTCATAGAGGAATTGATGAAGTTTGATAGAACTGGCGTGATATCAGCTCGGAATAAGTTGAATGATTCTACACCATTACAATTGGCAGCCGAAGGAGGTCATGCTGATGTTGTAAAGGTTCTCGTAAGGGCTGGAGCGTCCTGTACAGACGAGAATAAAGCTGGGCTAACTGCAGTCCATCTAGCGGCTATGAATGGGCATACAAATGTGTTGGATGTTATGCGATCGACAAACACGCTAAGGATATCGAGCAAGAAATTGGGGCTGACTCCGCTACATATAGCTGCTTATTATGGTCAAGCGGGTAAATATTCTGGTTTATTATTATACACGGAGACGCTTAAATCGTTGTTTTGTTAGAAAAAAAGTTGTTCAGGTAATGAATATTAGCATATTCTATAGCATCAAATTATGAATATACACCATTAGTTTTTGAAAAACTCAAAACTGAGTAAAAGAAACCGGCCATGTGCGAGTTTGACTCGCACACAGAGGGTTCCATACAATAATAATAATATGAACTAATTCAACTTTGCTATGAAATAAATAGTAGGCGCAACAAAAAAATGCCAAAAAAAGAAGTTTCTTGCCTTTCATTTTCCAAATCGGTTGCGAATTTAAGGTAATCATATCACACAACTCTATCTATATGCCAAAAATCATTAGTACTTACCACAATTAATGTAAATTGATTATCTAATTCTACTGCACTAATGTAATAAAGCTGTGTATAATATGTCGTGTCGTGTCGTGTCGTGTCGTGTTGTAGAGACGGTCCGCGAGCTGCTGTCGGCGGTGGCGGGCACGGTGAAGTCGGAGGCGCCGACGGGCGCGGCGCTGGTGCCGGAGCTGGGCGCCGAGTCGGGCCTCACGCCGCTGCACCTCGCCGCCTACAACGGCAACGAGAACGTCGTGCGCCTGCTGCTCAACTCCGCCGGCGTGCAAGTCGACGCCGCCAGCACCGAGAATGTAAGCTTTCTTCTTCTTATTTTTAACCGACTTCAAAAGAATCTCAGTTCGTTTTTTTTTTTTTATATTTGTCACCTCATAAACCGATTTAGAAAAATGGAAGGGTACACTTCCCGTTTGGTCCCATTGTCATCAGACCAGGATTTGATTACTTCTTAGTGTACTTTGAAGTCGGTTTAAGGTTTGTGTAAAACCATCGAAATAATAAAACTAATGAAGCGTAATTGTGAACAAAATCAACGCGAAATTCGGCTCCACACTTCACTACATTGACAAAATATCTCTAGTATTCGAACGAAAGGACACACATGCAAATAAGCCAATTAGCTGCGCTTGCCTAACGCGTTGTATTCCGGCAAGCGCGATGATTGGTTCTCGGCGAGACAGATAATGCTAATTGGTTCGTACGCCTGCTGCAGTGCGAGATGCGTGGACGATGTTATGCATTGATTGTAAGAGGATAAAGTATCGTATATTTGCACTATGCATATAAGTTGTATTAATTAGTTGTAATTTAACTATACCACTCTATTATGTTCATTTTTTCAAAAGTTTGTGATGTGCTTTTTGGATTAAAATATTTCTTTATGTGTTATAATTGTATGGATCTAAAATTAAGAAGTATTTTAATCAGTTTATGGTTTTTACATACGAATTATAGAGTGATGGGTCGCGTTAAGGTCAGATCAGAGGGCGAACCACAAGCTCTTAAAACAATATTATTATAACCTTATTTGACTTTTGTTTTTCTTTGACATCCAACGTCAAAACGGGACAAAAGTCGAATAAGGTTATTTTATTGAAAAAAAAACTAAAATGGCGGCTGGCACGCTATGCCACAAAAGTTCTATCCTCTTTATAATTATAGGTACTAGTGCATCACAGTTTAAGTCAAATATCAAAACGTGTTAAATAAATACGCATGTTGCGTTCATGTTGCATAACACTTTCCAGAGTCACAAGTATAGGATTTCAAAATGTTTATTTACTCACATATGAAAAGTGATTCCAGCATTCTTCATATCTGTATGGCTTCTACACCCAATGATATTATTATTATAATATCGTTGTCTACACCACTTAACAACACATGACGGCATATTTGCACAATGTAAACAACGCAAAACACAATAATAATCACAGTTCTAAGTCCCTCGCGACACGAACGCATCGACTCAATGATACCGGCGAACTGTAAGCGCGGTGCGTCTCTCTTTTTTGGCAACGCCCACCGCGGTTCAGTTTGCGTGGAATGATTTTTGAGCTCGAGTTACATTTCTTTAGTTTTATTATTTCGATGTGTAAAACAGATTTTAAGTTTGACAACCAAATCCAAATTAGAACTTATTGCTGCCAGTGTCGAGTTATTATTATAGTTTCCAGTCACAATAAACTTTCACATATAGTTCTCAGTCAGTCAACGAACATAAAAGTCGTGTTTTACTACAATTGTGGTCATTGTACTAAAACTTTTTGAGACAACTTGAAAAGTCACGTATAATTCATTGCATTTCAATTCACTGGTGCACATGGATTGATCTATATTGGATAAAATACCAATCAAAATATACGAATTTATGAAAATAAAAACGAAAACGCAACGTCATTCTGCAAATTCCTGCTATAAAATCCCACATATAGCTTTAGAAGCTGTCCCCCGCGATTTCACCCGCGTTCCTGGGATAAAAAGTAGCCTATGTCCTTCATTCTCCATACCATAAGCTATCTGCATGCCAATTTTTTTTTTTTTTTTTATACTACTTAGGTGGCAAACAAGCATACGGCCCGCCTGATGGTAAGCGGCTACCGCAGCCTATGGACGCTTGCAACACCAAGGGTGTCACTCACGCGTTGCCAACCCTGCAGAAATCTCTTCTGACCCTTTTTGAAGAACCCCGTGCTGTACTCCATTGGGAAAACCACGGCAGGGAGCTCATTCCACAATCTGAGCGTCCGCGGAAGGAAGCTCCTTTGAGACCGCACAGTTCGAAACAATTCTGGTTTCAATATGTGACGATGGACTCCCTGTCGATGGCGAGAGTTGCGATGGTAGAAGGTGGCCGTGGGCATCATCTTAAACAATTCTACAGAACACTGTCCGTTGTACAAGCGGTAGAACACACATAAGTAGGCAAAGTCTCTCCTCAGACTGAGGGGCTCTAAACTGTTTGTGAGCTCGGGATCTTCAACAATTCTAGCAGCACGTCGCTGAACCGAGTCGCGACTTATAAAGTTGCAGCCTTTGCCTCGATGTGAAGTACTGCTTCGCTTTGTTGAGCACTCCGAGCTTTTTGAAAGCCAGCTTAACCTTGTCTTCTAAGTGACTACGGAACAAAACGTCGCTAGAAATGTCGACGCCAAGGATCCCAATGCTGTTACTGATGTTCAAGGACGTGTTCTGGAATTGTGGAGCCACAGACCATGGGGTTTTCTTAGCGGTGAACGCGCAGGCTTGTGTCTTAGTGGGGTTGAAATGGACTAGGTTTAGTCGACCCCAATCGGAGACACTAGTTAGTGTACTCTCGATTTCGGACAACAGCCGTTCGCGGCTTTCCTCCACCTCGGAACGAGGGATATTAGCACGGCCCGTCTGCATAACAATGAATGCCGTCAATAGACAGCATATCATTGATATGCAGTAAGAACAATGTTGGGGACAGCACAGACCCTTGCGGGACGCCGGCATTTATGTCCATGCTATCGGAGCAGCTACCGTCTACGACGGCTCTTATGCATCTGCTGGACAGAAAGCTGGCGACCCATTTGCATAGTCCCTCGGGAAGCCCGTATGCTGGTAGCTTCGCTAGGAGACCCCGGTGCCAGACCCGATCGAACGCCTTCGCCACATCTAGGCTCACTGCCAATGCCTCACCATGACTCTCGATGGCGAGAGACCAACGCTGTGTGAGATACACTAGATAGAAGGTCACCAGCCGAGCGACTGTGGCGAAAGCCATATTGTCGGTCGCTCAACAAATCTTGATCCTCTAGGTATCTCAGGAGTTGCGTGTTGATCACTCGCTCCATGACTTTGGAGAGAAGGGACGTGATGGCGATAGGCCTGTAATTCGTCGGGTCCGATCTATCGCCCTTTTTGGGCACCGGGTGCACGTGGGCAGTCTTCCACGAAGACGGGACTTTCATTTTAGTGAAGGAAAGCGCGAAAAGACGCGTTAGTACAGGACACAATTCAGGAGCACACCGCTTCAGCACCACTGCCGGTATGCCATCTGGCCCGCTCGACTTATGGACGTCCAGAGAAAGCAATTCTCGCTGGACTTCCCGTTGGGTAATGCTTATCTCCGGCATGGAGGTGTCACACTGCGGAATGGTAGGCGGTGTGGCACCCCCGTCATCCAAAGTCGAGTTCGAGGCAAAGAGAGAGCCCAGAAGATCAGCTTTCTCCTTTGCACTATGGGCCAAGTTTCCGTCCGGCTTACGGAGTGGTGGCAAGGACAACTGGCAAAAGTTTCCTTCAGCAGCTTTGGCAAGAGACCAAAACGCGCGACTTCCAGAGGGAAGGCTAGTCAGCCTCTCGCCAAACCTGCCGACGAAATCGAACATAGCCCTGGCAATCATTCGCTTACTGAACCTCGAGGCAGCGTTAAATTTGCGTTTCGCATCAGACATTTTAGGGTCCTGACTAGTTCAGGCCGTGGTCCAAGCCTCATACAAAGTCTGCTTATTTTGTCTAGCATCTTTGTATGATTATCAGTTGAGTAGTTGAGCTGAGTTGAGCATTTATAATATAAGAAATCCTAATCCTAACTTAGGATTTTCATCTCAGCAAATTAAAACAAAAGCAGCTATAGAAAATAAAATCTTTACAACTAGAATAAAAAATCATCATCATCAGCTTATAATATCCCAATGCTGAGCACAGGCATAAATAACATTTAGAACTGACAGACGGTAGAGTTACATATAAAAGCAAAGGTACATTAGGCGCGCAATTTGAATGCAGTCGGGGCCTGCACACCTGCATGGGAAATGGCAAAAAGAGTTTTGGATATGTGTACTGAAAAAGGCAAAATAACTTTTTAACCTTGCCTTTAAATGTTTTTTTCGGGATAGCGAGTCGATATATCGGACTATCTAAAAGCTAATTAGGGCACAGCACTTGCAAATTCCTAAGCTCACCATTTAACTCACGCGCCTACTGTACATTATGAATCAAAGAATTTAATTAAAATAATATTGTAATTTTTTCAGGGCTACAATCCACTACATCTAGCATGCTTCGGGGGTCACATGTCCATCGTGGGTCTATTATTGAGTAGATCAGCTGAACTACTGCAAAGTACAGACAGACATGGCAAAACTGGTCTACACATAGCATCGACACACGGCCACTACCAAATGGTTGAAGTTTTGCTAGGCCAAGGAGCGGAAATCAACGCAACAGATAAAAATGGTTGGACGCCACTCCATTGTGCGGCAAAAGCTGGACATTTAAACGTTGTCAAACTCTTGTGTGAATCTGGAGCATCACCCAAAAGTGAAACAAGTTTAAACTGTGCTCCTATTTGGTTTGCTGCTTCGGAGAATCATAACGACGTACTCGAATACTTACTACATAAGGAACACGATACACAGTCGTTAATGGACGATAAAAGATTCGTGTACAATCTGATGGTGTGTTCGAAGAACCATAATAATATCCCAATTGAAGAGTTTGTACTCGTGTCGCCGGCGCCGGTCGACACTGCGGCGAAGTTGTCTAATATTTATATCAACCTTTCCTCTAAGGTATGCATTGCTGAGGATCTTAAACACTGAGGCGTGTTATCTATTTGTTATTCATCATGCATCGTTAATCTATACAGGAAAAAGAGCGTGCCAAAGACCTTATAGCAGCGGGGAAACAATGTGAAGCGATGGCCACGGAACTGTTGGCCCTCGCCGCCGGCGCCGACTCCGCCGGTCACATCCTCACCGCTACAGACAATCGGAACATCGAATTCTTGGACGTTTTAATAGAAAACGAACAGAAAGAAGTCATTGCCCATACGGTTGTCCAGAGATATCTTCAGGTAAAAAATAGGTAACTTCCCTATTACACCGGAAATTCACATTTAATTTTACCTTGGTGCTAATGACGCAACGTTGTTCCAGGAACTCTGGAGAGGGAGCCTTAAATGGACTGGCATCAAAATTATGTTCCTTTTTTTCGCATTCATAATATGTCCACCCGTTTGGGTGGTGTTCTCTCTTCCACTAGGCCATAAATACAATAAGATACCAATAATTAAGTTTATGTCATATTTAACATCGCATATTTACCTCATGGTGTTGCTGTCTTTAGTAGCGATAACTCCGATTTATAATTCGATATTTAGGGAAAGTTTAGTACCGAGGTGGTATGAATGGATGCTGCTCATTTGTTTGAGCGGTCTCCTGTTATTCGAACTTACTAATCCTAGTGATAAGTCAGGTTTAGGTTGGATTAAAATAGCAGTATTATTGATAGGGATGATTGGCGTCGCTACTCACGTCGTCGGCTGGATATTCGTAATGCCCAAATACTGGCCGACGCTAATGTACTGCAGAAATCAGTGCTTCGCTCTATCATTTCTACTAGCGTGCGTCCAGATTTTGGACTTCCTATCCTTCCATCACCTTTTCGGTCCATGGGCCATCATCATCGGAGATCTCATGAAAGACTTGGGAAGGTTCCTCGCTGTACTGGCGATATTTGTATTTGGCTTCTCTATGCATATAGTAGCATTAAATCAACCATTCAGAAATATTCTTAAGGCGGAAGACAATAAATATGCAAGACAACAACGAAGAAAGCTCTTCTCAGACGGTAAGTGTGACTCTGTTTAATCATTTTATATTCTCATACATACACATCATTATTTGTTCATAAATACGAAACAGGTGAAAACATCACATATAGATATTTAACCATATAATTGTTACATAATAGACAATCTCCGAATGAAACGCCAAGCCCAATGGATAAATACGATTACTGGGGAATCATACAGAAGGAAACAGGGGCAGCCAGCTGGGCGTAAGTCCATGTTAGAGAAAAGAATCAATGTGCATATATCTCACACTCATACGATGATCGCATTATATCTTGATGTGCTTCTATTATTTTTTTCTCATTATTTTCAATGATACATATCTACATGCATCTGCTTGCAAGCTTCAATTCCATACACATCGATAATGCTATCATCGTCTTTATTGTCAGAACATTACATCTCCTTAGATTAATTGTCGCTAAACACAAACTGAGAATGTGGAACGTCAGGCCCTGTAATATACAATGAAACACCTCACTTCGCCATAATTCATGTTTTTTTCTGACATTGTTAATTATGGCATGAGTGAACTCAATGGTTAGAATGTCCGATGTTCTCCGTACACAATGCATATTCTGCATCGCATAAATGTTAGCTGTGGCTTTATATGGACGAGTTTTCCAGATACAGTCGACACAGAACATGCATTGCGAGTCACAACAATAGTTTTAGTGGAATGAGTGGCCGACCTCACCGCATTTGATGGAGCAAGTTTGATTTGCGCATGCCGCGGCTGGCTTTCTGTCCTGCGTTACAAGTTGTCACGGCTGGTGTCAGTGTCTTGAGGTACCACTTTATGTTTCGGATATGTTTTGGCTGTTTGTCGTCAATGTGGCGCCGCTGTTGCGGCCACGCTGTCAATGTCGCGTCACGGTTGCTATCAAGTAGAGGGAACGGGGTGGATTGATGCAATGGTTATAAAATTGATCAGTAACGTAAGAATTTAAATTTTATTGCAACATTACCATCTTACACACAACTACTCGTATCAGCAAAAGCTGTATCAATCTACCCCATTTCATTCAACCTAGCTGTCTTTAGATTTATTAGACAACAGTTGATATAGGGGTAGATTGATGCTGCATATCTGTACAGACGGGTATATTTTAGACCAAAGAGAGCAAACCATGCATTATCCTGCCCCTATCTCTCCTATTTGTTGTCGATTAGTTTCCAATGAAATTGTTCCATTTGAGTGTTGTCTTCTAGCGACGTTGTCACCGATCGAGGCCCTCGAGAAATTGTTCTTCGCCCTTTTCGGCCAGATCACCTTGTCGGACCTGAACTACATATCCAGCGTACGACCTTCGTGGACACAGACCCTGTTCAAATTCGTGTTCGGGGCATACTTGCTGATGTCAGTCGTGGTGCTAATAACGCTCCTCATTGCGATGATGTCGGACACTTACCAACGTATACAGGTAAATGCGTGGTTAGATAGAACTTACATTTTGTTCGCAGTGACGATGAATCCGCTGTTTTCATTCGAGTTGCTGTTCTTTGCCGTGTTCGGGCAGACGACGACGGAGCAGACGAGGGTGCATCGAAACGACAGCAATATTCAGCCGACGTGGACGAATTACTTATTTAAAATAGTGTTCGGGATATACATGTTGGTGTCCGTAGTGGTACTGATCAATCTGCTCATTGCTATGATGTCAGACACTTACCAAAGGATCCAGGTAACGTTAGACGTGTATAGATTAAAACATAAGTGTATTGTGTAGTCGGAATTTTAAATTAGCATTGTATTCATTGAATTATTACGCTTAGAAGCGAAGTATCGAACAAAAATCCTCGCGACTCGTAGGCCACTTGACATCCAATGTGTGCGTGACTATCATATAATTACACTCGCTGACACGCACACAAGCGCACGAGTAATGTTGCAAGCTAAACGAAATTTTTCGGTAAAATTAGCCTTCCGATACTAGTGAATGAAATTGGAAGTAAGCATTCATAAAATTAATTAAATAGTTTAAAATGTTCTGCGTCTTAGATAATTTATCATAGACACAGGCCTGTTATTTATTTATTACTAGTTTAATGGTTATGTTTCATAGTACTTATGTCGGGTATTTTAACATAGTAAACCAAGACAATGTGCAAAGCTATGAACGATCGTACAATTTGTAGTAGGTATTGTTGGTAATGATAGGTTTCATATATGATAGGTTGTATAGAAAAAGAAGATTAAGAAGTAGGTATGTAGGTATTTAATTATCATTATCGTATAAAAGACGAATAGCTATACATTCTTATAATATCTAACTGAATCTATACTAATATAATATTAATTTTTATAATACAATAAACCGGAAGAGTTTTTTGTTTGTTTGTTTAAACGGGTCAATCTCTGTAAAAAAAACTACCTGTAAAACTACTACTTGTGTAAAACTACCAGTCTGATTCGAAATTATTTCACTAATATGAAGCTACATTATCCCGAGTATTATAGGCTACTTATCCCAAGAACGCGGGTGAAGTTATAATAGCTATAAGTAAAAGAAACAACATATCGGACTCAATTACATACTCTACTTCCTACTCTAACAAAATCGGTATGACACCTATCGGAATCCCTACACAATTAAGTAAAACAACACAAATTTCGCACACAAACAGCTGGCAACACTTTGCTCGAAATCTGAGTGAAGTATTTTTATTTTTGAATTTTGTTATTTTAGATGAATTACGCAATAAAATTAGTGGCTTATCTGTGGAATATTACAACATAATTCTAATCTTTCTCCCCTGATGAATGATGACACAATTTTACTGCACAAACCGTCATATTTATTATTTTTCTGAGAGCTCCACTCACTAAAACGCCAGTCAGTACACTGACAGCGCGGCGGTCATTTGGAGCCATTATGGCTCCAATTGAATGGATTATGTTTCGCGCGTGTACTTTGTTTCTATGTGTAATAATTCAATGATTGTATTGTTATCTACATGCACTTTATATGGACTGGTGCCTTAAACTTATTGGCAGTAAATATAAACTAACATTAAAAGATCTAGATATGTATATATATAAAATTCAAAGTCCTGACTGACTGACTGACTGATATATCAACGCACAGCCTAAACCACTGGTCCTAGAGACATGAAATTTAGAGGGTATATTCTTTGTGAAGAGTAGGTATTCACTAAGAAAGGGTATTTCGAAATTCCACCTCTAAAGGGGTAAAATAGGGGATGAAAGTTTGTATGAAAGTCCGTCAGTGTCGAAGTTAGGATCTTCAATTTTTTATTATTTATTTGTGTATAGGCTGAAGATTGAAAATTCATTTATACGTGTCTCAGCGTTTTTAATAATTCTACCCTCGAAGCGGGATGAAGTTGTTTTGTTTTATTGTTGTACAAAAATATGACATTTGTTTCCTGTAGGCCACGCGAGCGAAGCCGCGAGCAGAAGCTAGTTTATAATATAAGAATATTTTGTTAATATTAAATGGACTTGCATTTAGCCGCTAACTCATAAAATGGAGCACGCTTATTCAAAAGCAAACCTATTCAAGGCTTTGAATGTCTTCAGATTAAGAGTCAGGAAACATAAACATATAAGTAATTTAATGTAGTTAATTAAATTATATCAACAGTTTTAATGCATAGGTTTTGTATCCTTGACTGTATAAACAGTAGTTAACATTATTTACATATGAATGTGGGTCTATGATAAAGACAAACGCACAAAAATTTACATAATTTGTGTTTTCACCCTGAGATGCCAGTCACGTGTCAAGTTTGTTTGTCAAGTATTCGATGTAGATGTATCCTTTAATTCATTAAAATTTTCAATTATATTCGTCAATGTCACACCGCACAGACTAAATATAACCAATATAACCAATCCTATATCCATTGTTATGATTTAGAGCTATGAACTTGAAATACTTTACTCAGTTGGCTATTTTAATAGTAATTAATTTGTCAGGAAAAGTGTGAAGCTAAAACTTAAGTATACATTTGACTTGAAAAAATTATTCAACATTCATGTAGGCTACGTGAAAAAAGCGAGCAAAGGCGTGGACAAATCTGTTGTGTTAAAAATATGAAGTAAAAATGCAAGTATGAAGCCCGCTCCATTCTAGTGGCATATTTTTTTAACAAATTTTCTGAAACCCATAAATCTTTTGTGATTCCAAAGGATCCATCAATGCAGGCTTTATCAATTGACCTCATTCTTTATTAATCAATGGCACTACTACAATAATGTTCTACAGTTAATTAGAAGGTAAAAAATCTATCTCAAGATAAACTAAAAACTTTTCAGGCACAATCTGACATAGAATGGAAGTATGGATTGTCTAAGCTGATCAGAAATATGCACCGGACGACTACCGCGCCTTCTCCACTTAACTTGGTCACTACGTGGCTTATGTGGCTAATAGCTAGGTGTAAGGTAAGACCACTTCTGATGACTCTGCCACTATCATACGTTGTCCAATAAATTAGGCAAACTATAGACAATACAATGCAGGATCACAAAGATCTGTGTGAGATAATATCCAGAAGTGTAAGCATAGATCTAGAAAATGCACTAATCGCCACTGAACCCTTTTTTAACCGACTTCAAGAAAAGGAGGAGGTTCTCAATTCGGATGTTTATATATATATTTTTTTTTTTTTATGTATGTTCGGGCATAACTCCGTCATATATAAACGGATTTGCAAAATTCTTTTTTTGTTCGAAAGGGGTATATTCCGGAATGGTCCCATATAAATTTCATATAGATCTGATGATGAGTTTCGGAGATATACAACGGAACACTTAAAAAAATTACAGTAAATCAGCCGCGATTGCTGCTATCGCATAAATATGCATTGTTTACGCAATCACACAACAAAACATCAGGCCTGTACACTCGAAAGGGTTACGCAGATGTATTCAGTATATAATGAAACTAAAAATTCAAAAATAATTAACTTTTTAACAAAAAAATAAACCGCCTTCAAAGTACACTAAAAAGTATAAAATAACTCTTATCTTACACTGTTTTGAAGTCAGCGAAATATTTTGGCGGTTTATTTTTTTGTTAAAAAGTTAATTATTCTATCTAATAACTAATAAAATAATAAAAACTATGTTTGTATGAAACAGAATTAATTCTAACAACATTTCAACTAAGCCTACTATCATTATACTTACGTGTTTCTTCTTATTTCCAACATACATTTATTTACCAGTATCCGATATATCTGATAAATACCTTGAAAACCTCTGTTGTAAAACTATTTGAATGTCACTTTAATTTTGACCCCAGTAGATTCTGTTAAATAAATACACTTATTATGTAGATCTATCAATTATTGAGATGTCAAATAGGTCTATCAAACAACCTTCCAAAATTGTTTGAAAGCTTCACGGTCAACAGTTACACTTTGCGCGACAAATATACACCAAGGCACATCACTTACGCCAAATACCTAAACCTAGATTCATCAACAGGAGCGTATGACCAAGAAGAAACGACCAAGCTTGGTGCACATGATCGGACTGCAGCGACAAGATCAGATGAGTGCCAGGTCTAAAGCAGGAGCCAAGTGGTTGTCCAAAGTAAAGAGGGGACAGGTCGTTCCGAAAGGTAAGATTAAAAGGCCGGACTGATTGATAATTAAAAGTAAACGTAGAGGTTAAACCACTGGTCAAAGAGCCATGACATTTGGGGGAGAAAATAATGGATTTTACAAATAATTACCTGAAACCGTGGGGAGAAAAGTATTCAACCGATAAAACGTAATTTTATTTATAGACACTGGTTATTATATCGTTTGAAAAGAAAATAATGTAGAGAATGCTACCACGATAACAAAAAAGAATTACTCCCAGTATCTACCTTATCCTTTAGATTAACAATAATTGTCTCATAAATCACAATTTCTTTCTTTCTCACTTAAATGTCAATAAAACCAGAAACAATCAACATTTTTTCCAGATTCAACTCGTCTATCTGTCGTCCACTTAAGTCCGCTCGGTTCCCAACTAAGCTTCAACAACACCACGAGAATAGAAAACGTGGTCGACTGGGAAGTCATAGCCAAGAAATATAGGGCCCTGATGAGGGACGAGCCCGAAGAGCCCCTCGCTAAGGAAAACGAAGCAGACACGGCTGATGAAGAGTCAGAAATCGTTCCCAACAATGTATCGGCCGCACCACCCTGAAACATCTGATTGAATACTTGGGCAGAAATAATTATCGAATATTCACGTTTGGGAATAGCAAATTGGTGGAAAATGAAGCTTGTTTTATTCAGTTTATTGATTCAATTGGGCTTCACGTCTATTGACTTTTTGAATATTTTTATAAACATGTTTTTGTTACCCTGTGTTTCGCGTACTCGATCTCGATAATTAATATCAGTTAGTTATTGACAAGTATTTTTCAAGATACAATTTCACAAAAGCCCAACTTATTCTAAAAAATACCCACGCTAATAATCCTGTACACATTTTCTATTAATGTGTTGGAATATACGAACGAAGCCTTTTAATACCCCATTTTAACTTAGAAATAAGGTGGGGTAAGCAATAAGTATTTAAAACTATTCTAACAAAAGCATGATTGCTGACATTTACCGTGACAGACGGACAGACAGATGGATGGAGTGGCGCCATAAGGGTTCCTTTTTTACTTTTTAGGTTCGGAACCCTAAAAACTACTTTATTATCTATCTTCCTTTTGTTTTATTGTGTAACATGTTTACTGTAAATAAAATATTTTTAATGTAAATATTTTAAGTTAAAGCCGTAAGTAAAACTTAGGTAAGTAAGCTACTAATTTAAAAGATTCAGATGTAAATTCGGTGAATTTGAAAGCTCCGTGAAAAATGTAAAATGCCTTCCAAGAAATTATGGAATAGTTATATTTGCTTTTTTTAATACATTTTTATTTTATCTATTAACACTTTGGTACCATCAATTACTAAAGATTGTGGTCAAACTCAAGCATAACTTTAGTAAAAAAGAATCGGAGGTAAAACGAACGACGGAAATAACGACAACGGGGGAATAATGCCATTGCAGTTTTTTACTAAATTTTAACATTTATCCAAAGATTATTCTGTGCTATATGAATTCGTGTTTATTTCTAAGTTTTTACTAATTATTCTTTCCTGAAAACTGTGGCCTTTGAGGGTGGCTTTGAAGTTTTAAAATAAGTAGGTATAATTGAGAACATTTTACTTATAACGACTAATAAATACAGTGAAGTAATATTTTTCCATATTAGTGTTGTTTAGTGAACTAAGACTTATTTGTAACTAACTAATATTTTTGTAAATAAACGTCTTGTGTATTTGTGTATGTTTTATTATTTTTATTTCACTACCCGATCCATAAACTATGTAGGCTATTTATAGTTGTAGCCTGTTGATATAGGCTAGTTATCATCATCATCAGCCCATAATGTATCTGCTGAACACGGGCCTCATTTCACAAATAAGGGAGAAAGGAAATGGGCAAATACTCCACCACGCGTGCCCTCTGCGGATTGGCGGAGATAGGCTAGTGGTCAACCTACTGTTGGAGTTTCAAGCCGCCTAGGAGACCTCCAACTAGCTTAACGACTATCACAATAATTAAGTGATAACTGGGACAAACGGCTTTAAGAACTACGGAAAACGCTCGAGTTGACTACCTAGAACTGTGCCTAGAACCAACCGTCTACACGGCTAGTTCTAGGCACTTCTAATTGCTAATCAAAGTGGGTTTACAGTGGGGTGACATTAATTTTGATAAAAGTATTAATTTTCTAAATATTCTAATAATGTCGCATCGAATCGTGAATGACATTGTGACACGTTCCCATTACAAAAACATTACCGTTGAGTTACCCCCTTATTCATAATCGCTTTTTAACTAAATCAGTGTAATAGTGTGCCCCGTCTCACTCTTTCGATCACCAAATGTCACCTGTCAGATAAAGACTGCGGAATTTTAGGTAATCAACGTTTGATAACTTTATTATGAATAAGGAGGTTAATGTGTCGTACATTACTAAATTCACAATGGTTTTTGACGCTATTGTAGAATACTATTCAGAGTAATGACGCTTAGTCGCAGTATCCAAGAAAAAGCCGGATGGCTCGCGGTATTTGAGCTCCCGAAGTATTGTGGAATCGCCCTGTACAATCCGAAATGAGCCAACCAGCAGGGTGATTGTCAAATGCTCTCGTTATCGTCAAACCGATAGCGAGGCTCTCGTAAGGTTTTATAATTTGGGTATTGTGTAACTCAAATGGCAGCAAAATTGAAAACGAATACAATTAAATTATTTCAAATGAAGTCGGCGACTATTTTGGCGTAAAAGTTACACAATACCAAAATTATAACAACTTACGAGAGCCTCGCTATCGGTTTGACGAAAACGAGAGCATTTGACAATCACCCTGCTGGCCTGGGGCGGAAATATAGGGGTGTAAAAAAAAAGTCGCGATACATAAAATCAACTATCTTACTGCGACATATACAGGATTTGATTTAGGTATTTATTTGTTATTTTATTACAAAGAAATAAGGCAAACAATGCAGGATAATCAGGTGGGTGATTGTCAAATGCTCTCGTTATCGGGAAACTGATAGCGAGGCTCTCAAAACTTTTTATAATTTGGGTATTACGTAACACAAATGATAGCAAAATTTAAAACTATTACAATTAACATATTTCAAATGAAGCCGGCGACTATTTTGGCATAAAAGTTACACAAAACCAAAATTATAACAACTTACGAGACCCTCGCTATCGGTTTCACGAAAACGAGAGCGTTTGACAATCGCCCCGCAGGTTCAATCTAGAATATAATAATAATTAATCTTTATTGAAATAGAAGAATTGTACAAAACATAAACGGTTCCCTGGTATCTAAACTAGAATAAAAAATTCTGTATCTTAGATACCAGAAAATTAAGAGAAAATAATTAAATATGTTTATATAAAAAAAAATGTTTTCCATCTCTTCTATTTCCTTCAGTTTTTCTATCTTCCAAAATCTAGAACTTGCCTGGTAGCCGTTGCCTTATAATCGTATCATTTAGAGCGAATAAAATTAATTAGTCATCATTATTTTTCACGTGAACAAATGAACCCTAAGTAAACAAAAAGTATACATAAATACACCGGAAATTCTTTTTTTTTTTCAATGTATCACGTCTTTTATGTTCGATATATTACCTAGCTAGGCGTAAGCCTTAATAATCATGGAAAGTTTTTGTGTATCAATGCTCTTTTTCATAGGTAAGTTTTCATAAATCATATTTTTAAACAAGTCTTCAGGTCCATACAAAATTTCTAATACATCTTCTACACCTAAAGTACTATTTCACTATATAGAGCCAACTCGTTCAACTCAACTTCTTTGTTTAATTCTTTTCCTTTAATTTTCAGGTAGCTTCTCAATGACATTTGCTGTACAATTACACTGCTATAATAGGTATGATCCTCAAGGTTAAACATAAGGAACCGAGGCGGGAAATTTGATTTTTTTCTATTTTTTATTATTTTTTACCTTCGTAGAACTATATCGATAGATAGATATAGATAGTTCAGTGATTTGCGACCGTAGTAGTTCAATTAGCATTTTGTAGAATTTATATTTTTTTGTACATTTCCCAAAATAGTCAGTTTTACGGTTTTTAGAGAAACTCATATTCAAGCTCATATTATACAAAAAAACATTCATAACACAATGTGCCAAATGAATTTCTACTGTCGCTAATCACTGAAACATCTATCCATATTGATCTACGAAGGTAAAAAATAATAAAAACTCGAAACAATTCAAATTTTCCCGCCTCGGTACTGATGTTTAACTTTAAACTGGTATTCTTGATTATATTATATTAAACCTATATTATAAATAATTCCCGGAACTTAAAAAAGCTTTTTCCCAGTCTTGAATAACTCACTTTCGTATTTATAATATTAGTGTAATGAAAACAATGATGAAAATGAAAAGTGTTCATGAATGGAGTACAGCATGGGGTTCTTCAAAAAGGGCGTGAAGAGATTTCTTCAGGGTCGGCAACGCGCAAGTGATGCCCCTGGTGTTGCAAGCGTCCATAGGCTACGGTAACTGCTTACCATCAGGCGGGCCGTATGCTTGTTTGCCACCTTAGTGGTATAAAAAAAAAAAAAAAAAAAAAAACACCATTGTTCTGTTCTGAAATGGGTTTAAGTAAAGATGTTTCTTGTAGGGCCTTTATTCCCTTTTTTATCTATTTTTAACACCAGGGTGACACGCATCGTGATCACTTAAAGTCATTACGAATAGGTTTACTGTGGTAAAACAAACCTTCAAAATTACTCTACAAATGACGACTGCAAAATAATGTAACCTACAAGTTCCATTACAATGATCGTAATGTAACCTAAAGAAACTGCGCGGCGTAACTTTATCAGTTTAAAATTGGGATTGGAGATACAGAAAAAAAAACTATTATCAAAGGTAGGTCTGGGCCTGGTACAATCAACGTGTTTATATAGAAGTTAAGACTTGGATTAACTTATTTACCCGAAATATGGCAATCCACTTAGTGTAAATACGATTCAAGTGCGTATGAAGATAATTTATGTTTCAACAAGTGTTGATGGGTTTTTGCGTAAAAATATTAATATGGAAAACGAGGAGCCTCCTAGGATAAAGGTAAGGACTTACCAGGAACTCCTATGGTAATCCAGCACAGTGATAAGCACTATTATTTCATATCAGTTCACAAATCACAAAGTTCAATGTGTCTCGGTCTGTAGCGTTTTTCGTACTAAATTTTGCGGGGTTGCGGGGCGCGCGCGTTTCGTTTCACTCGCACACACGCGTTTGGCGATGCGTCGCCGAAGTATGTCGAAGATTCCCGAAGCTCTTTTCTCGCTTTCACATATGATGTGGGAAAAGGAGAGGAATCGGGAAGTAGAGGCTCGTCATTGATACTCAATATGAGTAGGTTTTTACTATAAATATTATTATAGGTATTTTGGCCTAAACAAGTGTTTTTTTCTACAGTTCTGACATCACTAAATATGAGACGGCGACACTGGAAAACCCAGAAGTGTTCATAAACTCTACGTGTCTCAACATAACTCGTTCTACGTACTTCTACATATTTGGGTTCAGAGGGAAAGTCAATGGTACAGCTACAGAAGATGCTTTGCACACAATTCTAGAGCAGGGACTTCAGAATTTGATCCTTGTGAATTGGGAGGATGAAGCCAGCAGTGGTTCTTCGGAGCTAGAAATAAGCTTCAATTATGCGTTTAAAGTAATACCCAATGCCATATCTGTAAGTTGCAATGACGCGGTTTATAAGTTTTTTGTCTACTCTTTTTTTTTTTTTTTTACTGTTTATAGGCCTGTGTTTGACCGCAATCTCACTATGGTAAGTGATGATGCGGCCGAAGGTGGTAAGCACACGAAGCCTAGAAGGAACTGGCTCTCAAGTGCAGTTGGAACACACCGAAAGGTGCTTAGCGACAGATTTTCAACTTGAGGGTGGTAGCCAGTCAGGCGGGTACTACAAAGTACCCTCCCACCGTGCTATGGTTTCCTCACGATGTTTTCCTTCACCGAAAGCTCAAGCTCATTCTCTCATCTCATCAAACTCTAATCGCTCTATTTTTTTTTCTATCTGCATTGACTCTATGATTTGTATGGTACCAGTGGCCTGGCCTCCCGTGGCTTAACTAATTTTGAATTAACACAACACTATATTTTTTGAGCTCATATCATCGTTATTTCAGATCGGTATGAGACTCGGCCTAGCAATAATCAGACTCGTCCAGTTCGGCTTAGACCTGTTGAAAGTCCACTTGGTGGGACATTCTCTGGGAGCTCACGTCATGGGCTACGCAGGGAGGACTGTGAAAGCTAAAGGAACACCGGTACAACAGTAAGAAATGACAATATACAAAATATAAATGATTAATTAGGGCCTAATTTCACCAAACGCCGGATAACTTAAGGCTCGTCAGGGCTTTAGCGCTGAACTCTGACGCCACCCTAAGACGACACGTAGAGTTGACTCTACGTCGACTATAATTC
Source organism: Polyploca ridens (assembly GCA_951394255.1). Classification (NCBI taxonomy): domain Eukaryota; kingdom Metazoa; phylum Arthropoda; class Insecta; order Lepidoptera; family Drepanidae; genus Polyploca; species Polyploca ridens. Next base: position 3,325,766 of record OX596251.1, on the reverse strand, counting down.
CATTCATACACCTGTTACCTACTTTACAGCATAACTGGCCTGGATGCCGCTCGTCCCTTGTACGATAATCCTTTGAGCCCCCTGATGCCCCTGGACAGTACTTGTGGCTACTTCGTGGACTGTATCCACACAGACCCAGGGTATTATGGCCTTAACCAAACTTGCGGCACGGTGGACGTATGGGTGAACTACGGGCCCTTCCTCAACGGCACTGACCGACAACCTGGCTGTCCAGCGGGAGATTTTGTTCAGTTTAGCACAGATGGTGAGTTTTGAATCAACTTATAACTTGAACGGTTCCAAGAAGTGACAGACAGTATCATCATCACCATCATCATCAGCCTATAATGTCCCAACGCTGAGCACAGGGAGGCCTGTGCTCAGCGTTGGGATTGTCCAATCCCTATTTATTGCCCATTCCCTTTCACCCTCATAAATGAGGGTGAAAGGGAATGGGCAATACTCCACCACGCATGCCCACTGCGGTTTGGAGTTAGGCTAGTGGTCAACCTACTCTTGGAATTTTTCAAGTCGCCTAGGAGGCATCCAACTAGCTTAACGTGCGTTCCGAAGTACGGAAACGCTCGATTTGAAATACCACTAGGCGGTCATCCATCCAGGTACTGACCACGACGGTGCTAGCTTAACTTTGCCGATCGATCAAGAACGCCTTATCATGCTACACCACGAGCGCTTCCAGTAGACAATATGCTGGAACGGTATTCCAAAAATTTTTTACCTTCGTAGACTGACCAAGGAAAACCGTGTATGACTACCCTGGCTAATGGTTTCTCGCAACTGGTGGATGATCTATACAATTATAATACATTGTTTGCTGTGGTTCAGACAAATAATCTATTCTGACAAAGTTACACATTGTACCTGTAGGAACTAGAACCATCTAATTATCCAACCTGCTCACAAAATTTCACGAGATCGGTTGAGAAATGCGACCTGTAAAGGAGAATCGCCAGACATCCGCCGGACACGCAACAAACATATGAAAGCATGTTTGCCCAAATTGAAACGGAGACGCAACTCTCGCCATCGACGGGGAGTCCATCCTCACACATTGAAACCAGAGGCCTTAGCACGAAAATCTATCGCAAGCGTAACGTATTCGTATCGAGAGAGTTAACTCAAATTTGTATGGGAATGTGTCATTCGAATGCTGCCAAACGTTGAAATCGGTAGCACGAACAACTACGTTAACCTCACGTCACACTACGTAAACGTGGTTTGGTATATAATTTAAAATTGGAACTAATTCTGACGTATGGTATCGTCTAGTCGCAAGCCAGCTAACGTAGACTTTGTCACCGTAATTTTTTCAGTGAGAGCGTTACGTGAACTCGTCGCATCTTCGGTAGGTATTTGCAATATTTCGAATGTCTTATTTTTTTGAAGCATTAAGATTTTTACTTTGTATTTCTTTATTTAAAATCTTATAACTAAATATGGTGAATCATTTAGTTAAAATAATATAATTGAATCGAACCCATTGATTCTGAAACATACTATATATACTTAATTATAATAAGTGTATAAATGTTAGGGGATGTCGATAGTTCAAGTTGAGCCATTATTTATATGAAATCCCCTAAAACTGCTAAAACACAAATCTAGAAATGAAAATCGTCGAGTTTATTTCTAACGGAGTCACAAGACTCATCCTCTTCATCTTGTTATGTTCTTAATTCAAACCTTTAAACACGTGAACTCTTTGCTGTACGTTCAAAAAATTATTTCCACATTCATCTCATTTCAATGGTGAAAAAGAAAACATTTACATGGGAATGATGATGTAATACCTTATATCGTTAGCTAATAATATAAGATAAGATTATTTCATTTAGTTTATGTTATTGGAAATAAATATTTTAATATTGTGTACCCAAGTGTGTACCAATAAAATCAAAAATGTATGTTTCAAAATTTCTAGACGAATTTAACGTAGCTCGAAAGCTAGGTTTCGAGTAGACGATAGAACTTCTGTCAAAAATGACATCTACTCGATACGATGACGCTACGAAGGCGATACGAAAGTGGTTCGTGCTAAGGCTACAGAACTGTTTCGAACTGTGCGGGCTAAAAGGAGTTTTCTTCCGCGGATGCTCGGACTGTGGAATGAGCTCGCCGCCGTGGTTTTCCCAATGGGCTACAGCATGGGGTTCTTCAAAAAGGGTGTGAAGAGATTTCTTCAGGGTCGGCAACGCGCGAGTGATAGATACCCCTGGTGTTGCAAGCGTCCATAGGCTACGGTAACAGCTTACCATCAGGCGGGCCGTATGCTTGTTTGCCACATTAGTGCTATAAAAAAAAATTACGACTCGCTCGTGCTTCGCGCTCGCTCTGTCAATAGACTAAACAATACTTGTTTCAGATCTTTGCAGTCATGACCGAAGCTGGAAAGTGTACAATCTAGCAATTCTAAACAATCTGTCGTACATAGCAAGCAAAGCAGACAACTACTCTGATTGGACATCACAAAATGGAGAGTCTGACGACACGATTTACTTGGGGGACGATGTCAATTATGCGTAAGTTTTGACATTTCCTATAAACTTAATAGATTTTCTTTTATCTAAGAAATTTATAATTATCTATATAGGTATTTCTGAAATTTCGAGGGGAGAACAAGTGGACTCTACAAAGTCTATGAAGGCATTAAGTACCGCATTCTGACAATCTTAATCCCTTGAAATAATTGCCCAAAAGTACATAAGAAATGATAATCGATTGGGGCTAGGTCTGGCGCGTACGGATGATGGCGAACCACAGAGAAACTACCCTAATATACGTCAATTGATCTTCGCCATTATTGCTTCAATAACACAAGACCTCATACTGTTTACTAGACCTGCAGTTGGAATATTGTCATGCTACGTACTCGTCCGACCGTGATATTATACCTATATTATAAAGAGAGATATAGATTTTGGGATAGCTAGGTACTTACCTATTTAATAAAATACTAACTAGTTATTATTTTCAACAGGGCTACCGGAAACTATTATATGAGTACATATGGTGTAGCACCATATGGAAAAGGAGAAGATGGCCTCACACCCTGATCCATCCCTGATCCATCATTATTTTTAAATAAAGTTTAAATATGAAGACATAGTTTTTTTTAAATTCCATAAATTACGAGAAATAGTTACATATTAATCGGCTTAAAAAAAAGGAGATTATCAATTGGAACTGCATTATATTCAAATATGATATTCTTTTAGGGCTTCCAAATGAAATATACAAAATTTCATAGGTGTACTTACGTATGTTTGTCTACGCATATCTCAATTTTTTATTGGCTTCCATTTACTCCAACTTAGGGAACAGTGCAAATTTTATCGCAATCGGTTCAGTAGTTTTCAAGATATGGAGTATACTCAGATTTAAGTTTCTAAATCCTTTATTATGCTTTTTAGCGCAAACCGACCTCGGTACGGTGTTAGTTTTGATCGGATCAAATGTGCCTGAATATATACCATATGAAAACCGCCTCATCTTTTTGGATCTTTTTGATATCGGAAAAAATGTTATAGTTTTTAATTAAATCGACTTCTATTCATATATTTATATCAACATATGTAAATATATATATATACCATGGAACAATTAACCTATAGAAGCGCAATGACGTTCATTTTGGTTGAAATAAATTCCGCCAATTTCCCACCGCCGACAATGCGCGCTGATTGGTTAAGACAAGGACGCATGCACTCTGATTGGCCAAGTCAAAAACATACGACGCAGCGAGTGGTCCTTACTGTTCAAATTCAGTGACAAATCACTGACTAGTTGTGGAATTATATTGTTCAGTATTACTACTCTATAGGGATATTTCCTCGATGTCGTCAACACACAAACCTGTATTTTGCCAGTAACAGGTTGTTAAGTTATGGACAGGATCAAATTGAAAAGAAAAGCTTTCACGGCTCCATTGTTATATGTATAATTTAAAGACAATTAGTTTCATGACAAGTTTTCTCACTTTCAACCACAAATGCAGTTTTCATTATGCGGCACATAAGAAATAAATACATATTATTTGCAATAAATTGGCTGAAAGTGGCAACCATGCCTAGGAACAACTGGTTATTACTTATACATATAAAGAAGCGGTACCTATTCGGCTAGGCATCCACTGCGACCTGTGTGAGGTAGCGGAGCGATCTGAGAATGCGTAGCGAGCTGTGAAACAGTGTGACCATTTCCACCAGAGATGTGCGGTGCGAGGAATGTGTACAAATGAGTAGTGCGAGGATAGATAGCGGACTCATCAGAAATGAGTCTTTAATTAAGGCGAAACTCACGAGCCTCGAACATCAAAGAAAGGTTGCTTGCCTATCGGTTTTCTACAGGATAAATTTTGGAGAGTGTGCGCAGGAATTGTTCAACCTTATTCCACCATCCCTATTCTTACACCGAACCACAAGACGCCGGTGAGATTTTCATCCATACGTTGTTGACATACCGAAAATACGGACATAGCGTTTTGCATCCTCATTTATAATGCGGACAGAAAGGGAGTGGAACTTGCTTCCGGCGTATGTGTTTCCTGACTCATACAATCTAGGAACTTTCAAGGCCTTAGAGAATAGGTTCGTCGTTCGTCTTAGGCTTCGTCTTCGTCGCTCATAGGCCAAACGCAAATAAAAAAAAATTGGATAATGAAATAATGTATAAAGTATATCAGAGTAATCGAGTGCAATGTTTTTAACCCTTCTTGGGTTAAAAACCCTTCCATACCTTCTTTTGTTTATAAATCGTTGTTTACCTTCATTCACTAGATAGAATAGAGCCGATAGAGCTTATCAAACTTTGACATAAGGCTTTGAACAAGGTCTATTACAAAATATAAGCAAATTGAATCAACGCAAGCATTATCAGTTGCAATGAAATACCGCAGTAGGTGCGTCGTGCTACGGAAAGCGTAAGGAACGCACGCTCAAAAAATTCGTGAATAACTTTATTTAAATTTCGAAGTAGTGTTTTTAAATTTAGAAATAGTTTCGTGTGTTTATCCGGACAAAATGTGCAGTGTTTTCGTCTATTTTTCCCGGACTTCTATTGTTTTATTATGTTAGTGTTATTTTTTAATTATTACCTATTTATTAATTTTACTGCTGAATTTAAATTATTTAATACATAATTAGAAATTACAAAATTCGAAACCAATTTGTTTACGAAATGACTGTCCTAACTAATATTATATATGCGAAAGTGATTTTGTTAATTTGTTTGTTACGCCTTCACGCCTCAACTACTCAACGGATCATCATGAAATTTGGCATGCAGATAGCCTATGGTATGGGGAAGGACATAGGCTCCTTTTTATCCCGGGAATGCGGGTAAACCGAGGAGGACAGCTAGTTTAAAAAATAAAATTCTTGTTCATTCAATTAAACTATAAATATCATAAAACGAAACCGTGTTAACTTAATGTTGCTCATTTTACTTAAATTATGATAAAAACTAATTATCTATACATACTTTAAAGAACACAAAAGATTTGTCAAGTATGAAGTATTATTATTGTTTCTTCACACCTCGTTGGTTTTAGTATGCTGGGTGCTGATCCAGAGATCGTGAATTTGATTCTGACTGATCAAGACTGAGAAATATTTTATACAAAATTATTATAATGGCGTGGATTCTTATTGAAGGATACTAAATGAATGTCTAGGAACTTGATTTTGATAGTCAATGAATACCTCTCTCTCTCTCATCTGGAAACGAAGGTGGAGAACAAGTGGATCAATAGTGATTTTACAGCTTTCATCTTTAAAAATTAATAATAAATAAAATATGTGTCTCTCGATACACACTACTACAAAACCTAAAAGATAAATAAATAAACTGCTTTATTAATATAACTAATCAACACGATACTCATTTTTGAATTAAAAAACTCCTTAAAGTGGCCACAACCGGGGCTCTTGCCCTATACGTAATTAGGTACATATTTCGACGACCCAATATTATCTTGGAACCACAGCCATGCATCAAATCAGATAACTGATGTATTACTTTGTTTATAAATACATACTTTCATAAGTATACATAATTACTGTTGGTTTATCCGGCTCGTTGGACCAAAAAATGTTGGGGTTATCTCGTCGTAGACGACGATATGGAGTATCGACTCTATAATTATTGTTGTAGCTTAGTTAACACCAAACCACTGTTTTTGCAGATATTTTAAAGATATGCTGATGCTGTTTAGCAATCTGTGCCGTACGTTACGTATCGATGTTTATGTTACGACTGACTTTGGTCTACAATATTAAGCTTTATAAAGAATCATGGCGAGATTTGTAAAAAAATAAAGATTTTTAGAGACGTTGAAATAACGATATTATTGATCCTTGGTGCCTAAGGAATAACTTGAGGCATTTAAAATATGTTTAGATCCCCGGGATAAAAATGCGACATTCTATGAATTTCTATGCCATGCCGGCGAATAGCGACCAAAACCATTTTGTTGTTATGTTTTGCGGGGCTTATAAAATATTTCAAGTATATTAATATGTTGCTGGTAATGTAATCTCAACATTGGAAGTGATTCAAAACTCTCTAAAATGTATTTTTTTTGTGCAAATCAATGCTCGCCATGATTCTTTACTATATGAACATTGTTCGTATAACTACACCCAGACACCGGACATGAAGACATGTTCATGCACACAAACGTCCTGTGTGGGATTCGAACCCACGATCTGCGCCGTTATAGGTGTAATCCCGACCGCACCAGCTGGCCCGTCGACACAACAATTACACAGAACAATTGTTGAAGCAAACAAATGTTTTTCCTAGGTGAGAATCGAACTCACGACTTGTGTCGTACAGTCAGGGTGTATCTTCACGCTAACCGGAACAAATTCTTATTATTGTGTCTACAGATGGGCTAGATGCTATTGTTCCGTATTATTCGCCAATATTTTTCCACAATTTGTTGAATATTCAATACAATAATAACTGGGTAATACTGTTTATTTTATATAATCGCTAAATAATCAATAACATTTATTTTGAAATTAGCAATGTTGAAACATTTATTTTCATTTCGTTTATTTATCCTAATTTTTAATTTTTAAATACGGCGCACGACTTTTTAGCTATAGACCTAGTTAGTAGACCGCTGTTATTGTAATTTATGCCGCAGTGTTGTGTGTAAATTGGATGCCGAGACGAAGGTCCCGGATTCGAATCTTACAATGTGCTTGAGCTTTCGGTGAAGGAAAACATTGTGAGGAAACCATAATACGGTAGGGTACTTTGTAGTACCTGGCATAAACTGGCTGGCTACCGCCCTCAATTTGAAAATCTGTCGCCAAGCACCTATCGGTGAGTTCCGACAGCTGCACTTGAGAGCCAGTTCCTTCTAGGCTTAGTGTGCTTACCACGTTCAGAAAATAAATTCAATTAAGTCAATTAATTCATCGAAATTGATCGAGACCTCCGGAGACCAGCGGGCAGGGAGCTTTTTCCGCCAAAGCGTCAGCTTGGCTATCCAAAGAGTATAAAAAACAACACCCTGTATATAAAAATGAATCCCTTATCCCTTGGTCACGGCAAATCAGAAAATTTAAGAAAACTTGACGGTAGGATTGGGTAGGGATTTCCCTCGGGTACGCGGGTGAAACTGCGGGGCGCAACTAACAATAAATAAATATCCTTAATATTATTGACAAATAAAAAATAAAATCGAAAATATCGCAATACAATTTTCGCTACGAAAATAAAATATTTACCTACAGATAATCCAATTAAAGTGAGGTTATATAAATAAGCTACAATTAAATTAATAATGTACATACTTTCTCTTCCAGGTGTCATCCAGCTATCAAGGGCAGCATGGTTGCGTTGTTACAAAGGGTAAATTACTTTATAAATACATTACATTCATTTAAATTGTAGATAATGCACGTATTTCCGCAATCCAAGCATGGTATTAATCCTTTGTTTGTCGACATGAGTGGAATTTATACGATTTTATTATTATCGACATTTCTTCCTGCCGCTGCAATGTATTAATTAAAAAAAAAAGACATTTATTTTCAGACAACAGGGTCCATAGATTGTTAGTAAGTACATCTTAAGAGCTAAGTTAGTACAGATTTAAAACATTTAAAAAAACAGAAAATGACAGCCAGTTTACGCAGCATCACACATGACGTGCAGCTTCATAAACCTGCCTAAAGTAGGCTCATCTGACCTCACAGCAAACACGTATCCTTAAAATGCTTTATCTATATTCCTTTCTTTATTTTTAATATCAATATTAGCTACATCTCCCGATTGTTATACGCTACTTTTTATTCCGGGGACGCGCGTGAAACCGTGGAGACAGAGAGTAAAAATAGATTTAAAAATAAACCGACTTCAAAGTACACTAAGAAGTAATCTAATCCTGATCCAATGACAATGGGACCAAACGGGAAGTGTACCCTTTCAAATAAAAAAATAATTTTCCAAATCGGTTTATAAATGACGGAATTATGAGGTAACAAACATAAAAAAAATACAACCGAATTGAGAACCTCCTCCTTTTTTTGAAGTCGGTTAAAAATAGATTTTTGCACTCATTTTCCATATTATAAACTTTATAAATATATTAGATCTATAGCAAACAAACATTGCCACGTGCTTATTATAGCATCATAGACAGATATGGTAAGAAATGCTTACACACATAGAGTATTAACTAATAGACATACCACTGTATAATAAGCCACTCAATATTTTAAATTACGAAAAGCTGAGCATTTACCACATCCACTGTTTCACACAAGGTCACAAAAAGTGGACCATTAGGTTGTAATTATATAAGAGATCATTCGAATTCGACTACTTTCTTTACGAGGTCAGAAAACGATGCCAGCGGCTGACCGCTCCAATGTTTACTGACTCAATGTAAAGGTCGTCACACACGATACGACTGTCGCTTGAGCGATGAACGAGTTTCAAATTAACGCGGTGCCGATTCTGTTGTCAATCGCACTAAACTAATTTTAGTCAAAATCACTTCACTTTCATACGAACATTATTGAAAAAGGGTAGAACATATTTAAAGCTGTCAAATTAGTCTTTATCGTCTTCATTTGCGGGTATTTAGACGTAACCGCTATAGATGGCGACTAAATTTATATTGAAAACAAGCATTGGACTAATTTGACAGGACTACATTTCTTACATCATGTTCTTTGCTAGAAAGAGACATAGTGGGACTAAAATTAGTTTAGTTGTTAACATCATAATCAGCACCACCTACTTAACTTGGGCCCTGAGAACGAAAATTAGACCACAAGGCTCAAATATTTATTGTGGTAAGATTACCACAACAAAACAAACATTTCATAACAGTTCATACATAAACAGTTCATAGATATGAACCGTTAATGTTTGTTTCCAAAGCATTATTTAAGTTATATGAAACTACATTACAAAACCTATAATATTACAGCATGTTACTTAGAATATCATGAATTTGTATACTGCTTGATCGGACGACAGTTTGATACGTGTGTGAGGATGACTTTATCATGTAATATTGTTTGTATTTCGTTACTCGTAACTACAAAACTTATAATTGATCAAAATAAATATTGAAATAGTCATAAAAAGATTAGTTTTTATTTTACAAACTATTTCTTTATTTGGTCAAAAATTAATAAAATAATTCTTGTTTTAACAGGAAGGATAGTATCACAGAAATATTCACTTGAGGTCGGCATTGTCTATACCTAGTCGTTGAATGAAATCTAATACAAAATTTTAATTCGAAAGAGCTCTATACAAAACTTTACGTACAAAATACTCCTGTTTTGATATCAACAAATAAAACTCAATTAAACCGGTTACTCATATCTAGGTCTGTGGAAAGTTGGATTCCGTATGAACTTTCAAAATTATTCAAAGGCTCAAAAACTCGCAATTTTTTACTTGACAGTCACACATTGTTTTAAACATTGGCAAATTTAAACGCAATAAGAAATCTATCTTTCTTTTTTACAAGATTTAATTTAACTTGCAATGTATATATGTAACTATGTTTGTTCGAGTGGAATCTTGCCAGTCGAATTTCAAAAGTGTTAGTTTTTTTTTATTTAACCAGTCTCATTATCAATTAAACACACAATAAATTCGTAACTACATAGTAAAAAGTGTATTTTTTTATCGAATGACAATTAACAAAACAGGATGCCCCAGTTACGTTTAATTAAATTAAACAATGAGAATATTCATAGAAGGTAAATTAGACAGAGAGGGAAAGTGTGGAATACTGTGTTCACCTTATTTAGACATATAAACTTGGTCCCTATAATTGAGGACAAAGGCCTGTCATCGTTCGATTTACAAAGCCAGCTATTGTTATTTTCGATGCCCCTGCGCACGCGCCGGCCGCAATACTAATGAGCGTTTCCAATCGAAACCGCAAGATCGTCGCACTTTGTATGAATCCTGCGCACCTATCCGTTGTGTTGTTGATTCCATTTACGATTACATAATTTTGGTTTCTAGGGTTCTGTATCTAAATAGACCGAAGAAACCTCGAAAAAAAAATTTTTTTTTTCATTGTTATTTTTTTCTCGCTCTTACCGGTAAACATGGTCTGATTCTAGAGCCTAATCTTTATTATAACAATAAATAATAAAAAATAGATACTAAGACTTATAAAATCTATTATAATATTTTTTGCGCGTATAATATTTGTCAAGCGCTACCACTTACAACTTACAGTGGAGAAACTAAAAATTTATGTTTTTTTTTAATACGTTGGACGGCTTATGTATTTTGCCATTTTCCAGTGTTATTATAAATTCTAGTCACAATAAATCACTTTCACATAGTCCTCAGTCAGTCACCGTCCATAAAAATCATATTTTAGTACAATGGTGGTTGTACTAAAACTTTTCACGGTTCTTGAGACAACTTGAAAAGTCACGATACACATGATTCATTTCATTTCACTTCACTGGTGCAAATGGATTGATCTTAATTTGATACAATACCACCGATAATATGCAATAAAACTCAAATTACACGAATTTATGAAAATAAAAATGAAAACGCAACGTCACTCTGCAAGTTCCCGCCAAAAAGTCCTTTATTATTATTATAGCCAGAAACCCCCCACTCGCGTGTCCGACTCGGGCATGGCCAGTTTTTTATTTATTATTAAATCGAATCCTTTGCTCTTTTATTTATGGTTGATTCATTAATATTTATCATCAAGTTTGGTCCTTCTATGATACGCGAACCGAGCGCAAGCCGAGCCACGAAGGAACAATTCGTTCGTTGCTCGCAAGTCGCAATGTCAAGTATAAACGTATGTCTTTAGTTTGAATAGAAATGTAGAAAATTGAAAATATTTATTTCGGTAACTTATCATCTAGGTACAATAATAATATAGTTCATTGGGGTCTCCTTTTAAGTATAATAAAGGAGGAGTAGTGTACTAGGAGGCCCCACTCTTTCATATCTAGTACAATTTAATATAGTAGTATAAGGTTAACAATTTTAAAACTTTTTCTTTCTATAATTTCATTATTAAATTCGGAACATTTAATAATGAAATTATAGAAAGAAAAAATTGAATAGAAAACCTTACTTAAAAATAATGCATAACTTCCTACCCGCTTTTTACCTGCATTGCCGATTTCCCCAGGATAAAAATTTCCTATCCTGTTTTTATCATGATCTATCTGTGATCTATCTATGTGCCAATATCATCCAAATCTGACAAGCCAACGCCATTGCGTAACAAACGGCCCCATAAACATAGGTAGGTACTCATTAGAAAGTTTCACATATACAATACCAAATCATAGTGGGATATTGATATATTTTTGAGCAACCGATTTATCTGAACCATATTAGTTACATGACTGATAATAAGTATAATTGAATTTGTTGCCTAATAACATTCGCTAGTCATTTTATTTCTTGCCGGATTCTTCTCAGTTGAAGGCCGAGTTGCGAACCGGTGGTAACTTCAGTAAATATGACCTTCATAAGTGCCCTTCTGGGGCCTAAATTGAATAAATGGCTTTGACTTTGACTTTGACTTTGACTTTGACTATTTAGAGACTAGCTGTCCCCGCGGTTTCACCTGCGTATCCCGAAATGAAAAGTAGCCTTAGCAACCGGGGACAATGTAGCGTCTTATCATCAGTGATATATTTTTTTTAATCGGTTCGCAGTTATCTTGTTTTACCCGTCAGCCTCCACATTAGTACGTACATTGACATTGAATATTCTGTGGTATAGTTAGTAGATAGATTAGGAATTTTAAGTGGGAATTAAGACTAACCTACAATAAGATAATAGTACCTTGGAGTTACCACGGATGCTTTTCCTTTGACTGTTTGACGATCCGCGCGGGCGAGGAAAACAATAGAAATCTATTGTTATTTTTTAACCGCAAGTCAAGGGATTTAAAGCTAAAGGGTAAAATCTATAAGTCCGTAGTAAGACCTGTCTTAATGTATGGTTCGGAATGTTGGGCAGTAAAGAAGATGGATGAAAAAGATTGCATGCAGCTGACATGAGGATGTTGAAATGGATGTGAGGAGTGACAAGAATGGATAAGATAAGGAATGGAAAAAAAAACCTTGCTGAGTTTCTTGCCGGAGTCTTCTCAGTTTAAGTGTATCCGAACCGGTGGTAAATTCAACTGTATGTACCAATGTAACGTTCATAAGTGCCTTACTAGGGTCTAAACTGAATAAATGACTTTTTGATTTTGAATGAGTATATAAGGGGAAGCTTGAAAGTAGCGCTAGGGACTGAAAAGTTGAGAGGGAACCGTTTAGCGTGGTATGGACATGAATATGAAAGTGGACCGATATGCGGGAAGAGGAAGACCGAAAAATAGATGGCTGGATTGTGTGAAAGATGACATGGGTAAGAAAGGAGTGGATGCTAGTATGGCGGATAGAAGAGACGAATGGAAGAAGCGTACATATTTCACCGACCCCAAATGATGGGAACAGGGCAGGCAGATGATGACCTTGGTGACTGAGCTTTTCTCGAAAACTCAAAAAAAACGTATTTTCCTTTTTTTTATACTACTTAGGTAGCAAACAAGCATACGGCCCGCCTGATGGTAAGCGGCTACCGCAGCCTATGGACGCTTGCAACACCAGGGGTGTTACTCACGCGTTGTCTGCAGAAATCTCTTCACACCCTTTTTGAAGAACCCCATGCTGTACTCCATTGGGAAAACCACAGCAGGGAGCTCATTCCACAATCTGAGCGTCCGCTGAAGGAAGCTCCATTGAGACCGTACAGTTCGAAACAATTCTGGTTTCAATATGTGAGGATGGACTCCCTGTCGATGGCGAGAGTTGCGATGGTAGAAGGTGGCCGTGGGCATCATCTTAAACAATTCTAGTCCGTTGTAGAAGCGGTAGAACACACGTAAGAAGGCAAAGTATCTCCTCAGACTGAGGGGCTCCAAACCGTTTGTGAGCTCGGGATCGTCAACAATTCTAGCGGCACGTCGCTGAACCGAGTCCTTGATCGATTTTTCGCCCCCAAAAACCCCCATGTAGCAAATTTCATCGAAACCATTTGAGCAGTTTTCGAAATCTCAAAACATACCTATTACATATATTGCTCGTTTAATTCTATTACATAATATTATATGAATTCGCTTACTCAACGATATTCTTGATGTAATCGAATAAACGTAAGGATATTTATAACAAGTTAAGCGGTATTTAATGTACACCGGTTTATTTTTTGTGAGAGGTGGATCTGAACTACAAACACACAATAATGTTGTTTCCAAACAGTTTCCAGCGACAAATAAAGACTCGATTTACTTTTACTTTCGATGCTTTATAAAAATTCCGTGTGTGGTAAAGCCTTATTTAGGGCACAGTACTCAAAGGGTGCAAACGGGACCCCATTACTAAGCCTCCGCTGTAGCGTTGCCAACCTTCCCGTATTTCACGGGACGTCCCGTATTTCATGCATAAATTTCTATGTCCCGCCGGGACAGCCAATGTTTTGCACGCTGTACCAGCAGTGGAAGGGGCAGAGCGCAATTTCATTGGGTACTTCACCTCTGGGAGCCAATTCTGCTATTTTAGATCAAATGTCATTCTGACACGATCCAATGTGCGTTATCTAGGTACTAAATTCACACAATCAAAACTTACAAATCTGTAAATGTTGACTCTACTGCAAGAATCTTATATATAATATATTATATATAAGATTCTTGCTCTACTGATAGTTCATTGGAACACAATTTGTAATAGCAAAGAGCTCCTATAGGAGATTTCAAATAGCATGAGTTCGGTCACACGTGGTTTTTTTAGATTTCTCAGTGGTTAATGTTCATTTCGATAAATAAAGGAATTAGAGCGAGGTTTCATGAATTATTGTGACTGTGTGAGTACTATTTCAGAGTAATCAAATGGAATTTCACTAGATATTGGTAAAAATCCCGAAACACTGCCAGCACAACGCCTTCTTATGGCGCTCAGATGCCCTTAGTTGACCTTACTCACCACATAAACAACACCACATCAAATTAGTGTTATTTTACTGCGATATTATTATCACTCCACAAAAAACTGCATAGTAAAACAATTGGAAACAAAAACTACGCGCATTGCAAAAACATGGCGGACTGCACCATTGAAAGGTCTACTTAGTCGAGCATTGATAGAAACATCCGTCGATCTGTCTGTCCATCCGTGACGTGTGAAGCGAAACACGGGCTAACGAGGTCATTAGGTGACCAGATATTCATAATATGTTACCAATATTGACCGATAGACATTGCTGTCCCCTTTGCACATTATTTGATCATTTTTATAATGTGCAAAGGGGCTTAGTTCTATTACACATTATAAGAAAAAAATCTTGTGTATTATAAGAACTGTCTTATAAGAAATTCAGTCGCATTGGATGTTATATGAAACCGTACACATTACAAGAAATGTCGGATCAGACTCGCTATCCCAACATTTTATATCTAGTGTCTGATAAGACAAGAAATTTTCTTATAATGTGCAAAGGGGCTTACAGTACGGCCACTGTGAGAATGCGATTCTGGCACCTGGCTAATCTCGGAAATGGCTTATCCTATTGTGCTGGGAATTTCACAAGATAGTTCAGGATTTTCTTAGGAAAGCCCTATCTTAATCAGATGAGCCGTTTTCGTAATTTGCCCCCCTACATTCAAACATACAAACTGTAATTCTTTATAATATATGCCCTTGGAACATTGCCTTAACCATTACCTAACGAACGTATAACATCATGGGTGGAATAGTTCTACAACAAGAATTAATCACCTTTCATGTCGTAGCTAACTTTGTTAAGAATTACAAAACTTCTGACAAATTACATATTTTTTTAATAATTGACCACATTATAAAGATGAAGCAAGTAACAGAAATTTGAACACAAATTGGAAAATACAGACGTTTGTAATTACCCGATGCTTGATGATCCTTTATTGCCAATTTCATGATATTTTGTCGGTTACAAATACAAACAAGTAAAGGACGAACTACTGCCTGATTTGTATAGAATCTATAAATCTGCCTACCCTGTTCCCATCATTTGGGGTCGGTGAAATATGTACGCTTCTTCCATTCGTCTCTTCTATCCGCCATACCAGCATCCACTCCTTTCTTACCCATGTCATCTTTCACACAATCCAGCCATCTATTTTTCGGTCTTCCTCTTCCCGCATATCGATCCACTTTCATATTCATGTCCATACCACGCTAAACGGTTCCCTCTCAGCTTTTCAGTCCCTAGCGCTACTTTCAAGCTTCCCCTTATATACTCATTCCTTATCTTATCCATTCTTGTCACTCCTCACATCCATTTCAACATCCTCATCTCAGCTGCATGCAATCTTTTTTCATCCATCTTCTTTACTGCCCAACATTCCGAAGACAGGTCGTACTACGGACTTATAGATTTTTCCCTTTAGCCTTAAAGGCATATTTTTTTAATAATTGACCACATTATAAAGATGAAGCAAGTAACAGAAATTTGAACACAAATTGGAAAATACAGACGTTTGTAATTACCCGATGCTTGATGATCCTTTATTGCCAATTTCATGATATTTTGTCGGTTACAAATACAAACAAGTAAAGGACGAACTACTGCCTGATTTGTATAGTATCTATAAAAATCAGGCAGTAGTTCGTCTATCTATAGGTACTAAAGATAATATGGTATAGGTAGTCTAGACATAATGAAACTTATATATATATCTATCTATACTGTAAAATAATACAAAAGAGGAGATTTTGTTTCTTTAAATCAGCACACGTCGAATTCGAAAAATTATTTCACTAATAGAAAGCTACATTATCCCCTTCTTTAATCCCCGGAAACGCGGATGAAACCGCGGGAGACAGCTAGTCTATATTATAAAAGAACAAAGTGATATTGAAAGATGCACTGCACTAGGTAAAGAAATTTTAATTTACACATTGAAGAAGGGATGATACTGACATTTACACCCCATAGTTCATGTTATAGGCCTTTATACTCCCTTAAGTTCTTTTTTTTTTTCAATTTATTGCAACTTTTTTTTTTATAAATTCTATTACTACTAATACAGGTTCACCAAACTGCACAAAACAGTTTGTTGGCGATAGAGGCGATACACACGCATTTTATCTAAAATCGTTCTTCTCTAGTCTTCGAATACTTCATGCTGTCTGATCATATCCTCATCGCAAACTCCTTGTTGTTCCAGCTCAATAGAAGAATACTCAGTAGCACCATTGGAAAATCCGATGCCCATGATGAATTCCACCTGCATTGACCCGTCTCTACCGACGGTTGTCTACACGTTTGGATACAGAGGGCGAGTGGCCGGTCCAGCTACCACAGCAGTTCTCACAGCTTACATAGCCAAGAGGAAGAGGAATGTGATCCTCTTGGATTGGGAAGAAGAGGCCAAGAGTGGCCTATTTGGTATACCTTTAGGTTATGCGTTGAGTGCTGTTCCTAATGCTAAGAAGGTGAGCAATTTGTAGTGCAACTTTTATAACTTTTGGTGTTTAAGAATGTCATGGAAAATAGTTCTTATTACTTTATTTATTAAGTTCCACTAATTGTTACATTAAAACTTATCGTAGGTACAACATTTGAAAGCGGAAACCACATGCAAAAAAAAGAAATCTAGTTTTTATAATCTATATATATACACCGTGACTTTTTATTCGTCTTAGAAACGCAGCCCACATAATGTACCCAATGAATAGGTACAAATTGTTGAAAAAAAATTTTTTTTCAACATTTGTATCAATTAAAAAATGCAAATATTATTCATTATGGCGCATGACGTAGTTTTAAACTCCCTGTTACGAGCGCAGTCTACTCGACTCGTGCTCTGGGTTGATATTTTCTACCATTTTATACGTAAACTTTAATTTATTAACTTGATTTGTCATAATTCTAATAAATTTCAATAAATTTTTTTTTGAATATACAAATTATAAAAAAAAATATTTCTTAATGATTAGTACCTATTCATTGGGTACACGTTTCTAAGACGAATAAAAAGTCATGGTGTATACATTATTAATTTTTTTTTTTTTTTTTTTTTTTTTACTATTTATAGGCCTGTGTTTGACCGCAATCTCAGCATAGTAAGTGATGATGGCGGCCGAAGGTGGTAAGCACACAAAGCCTAGAAGGAACTGGCTCTTAAAATTAAATTAAAAACTACCTATTCTATATATAACTTATCGCTGTAGTGGTTAATTAGACGATATATACGAGGAACAGTGGCATTGGTGCCTAGGACAGACGAAGAGGCAGGGACAGGGGAGTCATTTTATTTCTTGGATATCTGCTAGAAGCTCTACATTTACATTAAGATACATCTGATTTATATTATTATACAATCTATACAAATAAATTAAATTGAAGTGTCTGTTTGTAATGTCAAAATAACAGCTTTTTACTAAATGCATGTAAATGTATATAATTATACGATACTTATACTGAAAAACGAATTGTTAAAATGTTTGTCTGTCTGACAGTCTGTTTATTCCGGCTAACTTCTGAAACGGCTGGACCAATTTTGTCAGGACTTTCAAAGGTAGATAGCTGATGTTAAAAGAGTAACTTAGAATAATTAGAGTCCCGCAAATAAAATTAAAATCGTACACGGGGGAACCGGGATTGTACCCTGTTATTTTGTCAGTTTTCACTTTATTGTGACGCAATAAGGTTAATTTTTCTTTGACATTCTTAGGAAAAATTAGTTGCACTGTATATGGAAGTTAGAGGCATTGTGATAGGCAGTTATACCTGAATTGAACATTGAAATGGTCTGCAGAAACAGTGTCCATTGCAAAGTTAACTAATAAATAATATTAGAGGTCACGACCACGGGTTACTAAAGTTAACCGTAGTCTAACCGTGCGTGTTTATGTCTTGAAAGACAAGGTCGAAAATTTGTGCCAAATCGATCAAATCTAATTGATTACATAAAAAATCATAACAACATAATTCAACCTCTGAAAATATACCGGGTGACAAGTTAGTGACAAGGTAATCCGACCTATTCGGTAAGGTATGACCCCTTTCAAGGATGGATTGGATGGTTGAGGGTTGTTCGATTTTTTAGAAACTTTTTATTTCTGAGATTATGTAAGTTTAGGACAATCATTTTTTTAATTATCCCTCATTTTTAATATTTTTTATACGACTATGTCGGTTAACAAGCATACGCCTGATGGTAAGCGGAAGTTTTCAGAAAAGTATCAAGTAAATGTTTAGAGTGAAGTAGTTTTTCATTTCAACAAGTCAGAAAAATTCAAAAAATCAAAGAACACGGCTCGGGAACCATCCAGTTTTGACCCAGCCAATAAATGTGGTCCTGCGGACAGTAAGTTTGACATAGATCCATCCGCACACTGTCTCCATGAGTCACACTCTCGGGGTTCTCTCTCGGCAACGCACGAGTGATACCCCTGGTCTCAGAGTAATAAACCTAAAGGTTACACGGTTACTGCTTATCATCAAGCGGGCCGCATGCATGTTTTCCACCTGGTACGAAAAAGAACTAACTCACTAACGGCATTTTAAATTAATAATTTGTACGACCTGTAATTCCAAGATCCCGGTAACAGCGTGCTTCTTCTTCAGATTGGTAATCAGCTTGGAGAAGCATTGATAACTTTAGCAGGCGCTGGAGTGAACATGACGCAATTCCATCTACTTGGACATTCTCTGGGAGCTCACATCATGGCACACGCTGGGAGAAGATCGAGAGCAAAAGGCCATGTCGTTTCCAGGTAAAGAATCTAATCCTACATGTTTTGTATCTGACTCTAGCGTGAAATACATCCGGCTGAATACTAAAACGCCACTCATAATTTGGGATACTCGAGAAGCTATACAATCGAACAGTCAAATGTGGACTTAATTACAACATTAATGTGAGAGACGTTTGAGTAACTGGCCAAAGGTTTTCAAGCTCAAAAAAATTATGAATGAAAGGATAATCTTCCGCATTTTAAAGACATAGGTATTAACTTTCCATATGAGGATGTCCACAGAGAGATCGATCCTGTCATCTCGATACAAAAACCTATTGCAGGATCACTGGCTTGGATCCAGCACGAGCTCTCTTCGAAGGCACCTTCGCTGTACAAAGTGGGATCGACCGGACGTGTGCTAAGTTTGTGGACATCATCCATAGTGACCCTGGTGGGTACGGCACCAGCGTCGCCACGGGGACAGTGGACATCTGGCCCAACTACGTTGGCAGTGGTGGTACGCAGCCTGGCTGCTTGAATGGGGATTTTGATATGTTTAGTCCTGAAGGTAAAGTTTGAATTAGGAATTGAAATTCAAACACAGTTTTTCTTTATTACAATTAATTAAATCTACGTGACGAAATGGATAGTTCGAAAAATCTACCTTTTTTTTATATGTTGGCGTCACACGGCTTGTGTATTTTGCCATTTTCCAGTTATATTATAAGTTCTAGTCACAATAAATCACTTTCACATAGTCCTCAGTCAGTCACCGTCCATAAAAGTCATGTTTTAGTACAATGGTGGTTGTACTAAAACTTTTCACGGACTTATTGAGACAACTTGAAAAGGCACGATACACATGATTCATTTCATTTCACTGGTGCAGATGGATTGATCTTTATTCGATAATATGCAATAAAACTCAAAATACACGAATTTATGAAAATAAAAATGTAAACGCAACGTCACTCTGAAAGTTCCCGCCAAAAAGTCCCTTAACGATACTTATTTGAAAATAGAAGCGCTAGTTTCTTTTTTCAAATCAAGTTGACGAAGTGGACAGTTAGAAAAATTGATCTCTTTCTAGTTCTTGGCCCACATCAATAAATCTTGTTAAACAATAAACGTGTCTGACCTTTCTCTTGACGTAGGTACATGATTAATATAGGACCTACTGCTAGCACCGACTACGGAGGACATATTCTCGCTATCAAAAATCTGTGTCTATGGAGTCGGCCGCCTCTCACGCACACCTTAGTTGGCTATTCCGCGGAAAATTAGACTCTGTCGCCGTTTACACAGAGTCGATTACTCGCGCTCAACTAATGTGTGAATGTGTGCGTGCCGGCTTGTACGTACAGCGTGTTAGCCAACTCGAGTGACACAGTTTTTTGTTAGCGAGAATATATCCGACTTTTTTTAATATCTGTGACTGCTAGTGTACTTGTTATTTAGACAAAAATATAGATGAAGACGCGGCCTCGTTTTATCTGTCCCCGTAAAATTGTAATCGCTAAGTCCCGCATCAGAACGTGGTACCTATCAAACAAAGCCTTTGTCTGAAGCAAGGCTGATATACTTTTAATTAATGTCCCTAATTACCCGCATAATTTTTAGGTAAAAATATTTGAGCCAAAACGAATTATGTTTTTTATTTTTATTTTGGATATCAACGAATGTAACTCAATGTTAGATTCCTAATAAAGCTGTAATAAATTTAAATTACAAGGGCTAAATAGCTAGCACTTTATCGAAATGGTGTTAATGCTGTTATTAAGCATAAATCAATATGACTAAAAGATAAAACTCCATTTAAAATGGCCCATGGAAAAACGAAAAAAAAAATCGTTAAAAGTTTTTTTTATTCGTAAAAATTTTTCTTTGGCCAAGAAACACATGTATTGTGTTTATATATTTCAGACGGTGAAGATAGCACATATAATGCATCAATAAAACGATTCAACAGGTTACGTTATATTCAAAGAGCAGTAAGACCGTGTGAGTTTGAACAAATGTTGGCTTCAATTTGGGCAAGTTGGTGCTTAAGTTGGCCATGCATACGCTCTAACAGAAGCCTTGCTGTAGATTAATGGCGTGAATATAGGTTTAGCTTTGCATTTGTAATAAACATAGTGCGAGAGTAAGGCTGCATGTCCATCAGATATGTGTAGCGAGGGATGTATTTTAGCTGACCAATAGGATCGCTTCATTTTCACGTCATAACTCTAATGAAGCGATCCTATTGGCGGGATGAAACATATCCCAAGCTATATCTCTGGTGGAAAGCCACCTTAGGGCCCGGCACCGCTGCCCATCTGGACACAAAGGAGATGTGTTTTAATACAAATGCCAAACGCTAAGCTTTGGTGGAGCGGAGGTTGAGCACTGGCTTTCATAGGTATAGGATAATATTTATTTATCGTTTTTAACTGCATATGAATTAAACTGCTTCAAAAAGAACTGGTTCATCGTAGCAGCCAACCAAGAAGCATGGAACAAGGAAAGGGAGTCCTTTGCCCAGCAGTAGGACAGTATAGGCTAATAATAATAATAATAACTGCAAATGATAGCTATGAACTTTTTATTGCATCTAATTTTAAAAGGGTAAGGTATATTTTCGTACATTTTACTGTCTTTATTTCTTTTTTTAAGAAATTTTAAAAGAGAAGTAGGTAGAGAAGTATCTTGCCGTTATTTGGTTATACTTTTTTTTTAATCAAACAAGCAAAAGTTCGGGGACCGACAAATAAAAAAATTCACCACAGGACTTTTATTATTATTGAACTCAAATAACCATGATGCGACCAAATCTACCTAAGCAAAAGCTACAAGCTCTTTCCGCCTTCCAGACTTGTGCAACCACGACCGCTCATGGCGGTACTACGTGGAAGCCATATCCTCACCGACCGCGTTCCCAGCAGCCGCCGCCGACGACTTCAATAGTTGGGTCGCTAAGGAAGACGAACCACCACACACTGTATATTTGGGGGACTTGACTAGTACCAGGTTGGTTGCTTGATTGCTTGCACACTACCTTTCAAAACCTTGGTCAAATTCTAGTGCAAGAAAAAATAATTTTTAATTTTTTATACGACTAAATCATTCAGGCGTTACTGACCCTTCCCCCCTACCAATGAGCTCTGGCAACCTATGGAACACAACATTGTTTGGCTGCGGTATGGTCAGTCGAACTGCTCTTTGAGCAAAAATTTGCTATGCTCTACCTCTCTTGAATCTTTTTTATTCTTCTATAATTTTTATAAGGAGTAGAAAAAGTTATTATAAATGTGTATTATTTTCTTTCTCTTTTTTTCATTCGAATTTAATAATCAACAACTTGTCCAAAGAGGTAGGTGTATTGCAGAAAGAGAACCCTCGTGGCAAACAAGTGAATTAACGTAATGTTTTTTCATTGTTTTTTACAAGGCCCACTCCCGCCATCTATGAAATGTCAAACTCATCTGATATGGCCACCACCTTGCTCCTCTATAGAAAACATTTCAAAACCATCTACATAATATAGTCACAACTTGAATTTTCTATTCGATCTTGAAGTCATAAAACAAATCCAAGTTTTTTAAACATATTTTTCCAGAGCACGAGGTAACTACTACCTGACCACAAACGCTCAACCTCTTTTCGGCAAAGGTCAGGAAGGACTCAGACCAGACGACAATCAAACAAGAAGACGACGAAACTCGCTCACAAGGCTATTGAAATATCTTAGATGATACGTTACCGGCTTGCAAGATTCTGTTAGGAATCTTACTTGTTATTTGAGACTTTTAATTTTTAGTTAGATTTAGTTTACTCTATGTTAGGTAATAAGAACGATAATCCCAAAGTGATGAAATGAAAGGAATTAACGAAAAGGAGTCTTTAGTATGTAAACAACTAATAATATAGAATTAGGCGTAAAAAGTACCAAGTACAGTCGTATACAGTTAGTGAAATTCAACGATTTTCTCATAAACTAGTGATTGAAATTAAGAGGCACATCTTAACACTAACATTTTAATTTTATTTGGAATCTATAAATTGCGAGAAAATTGCTTTTAAATTTCTTTTAAAAAGTGTATACATATTTATGTCCTCGACTGTACCTTCAATCAGCCAACTTAGCGGTGAATCATTGTAATTAGAATCCGTCGATATAACAATATATTTACTTAACGTATAGCCTTTTTTGTGCTTTAAGTAATTATTAATCACTTATTAATGACATCTATTAGTCAAACAATAGAGTTCATTAGTATATTTTTTATCTCTGGTAAATGGCTACCGTCATTAGTAATACCAGTAAATTGCCAATATATGGCCTTCTAGGCTGAATGTTGAAGGCCTTACAAAAATATAACAGCTAATGTCAAGGATTATTAATAAATCGAGTAAAATGAAAAACAAAACATACTATAATACTTTTATTTTCCTTGTAAGATGCTTAAAGTAAATATTTACATTATAACGCTATAATTATAGTATGTAGGTACACCATGACAGAATAGTACCAGATATAATTAAAACAATTAACATAAAATACAATAATTTATAATAATAGGTATATTTTAAAAATAGTTATTTTAGCTAAAATACATAACTGCAACTAAAACGTGGCAATCAATAGATA
Organism: Polyploca ridens; assembly: GCA_951394255.1. Taxonomy (NCBI): domain Eukaryota; kingdom Metazoa; phylum Arthropoda; class Insecta; order Lepidoptera; family Drepanidae; genus Polyploca; species Polyploca ridens. The sequence continues at coordinate 3,301,865 of OX596251.1, read as the reverse complement.
AATAAAAAAACAATGTTTATTTTTTAAAACCAACAGAGGAATAACTCCACAGATTACAAATACAGAGACGGATTATAACAGAGTTGATTTATTACGAAGCTGTGAGTAACAGCTTTTTTGTTTAATAATAATAATTTATATAATATTTTGAAACATCTACCCGAAGAATAGGCAAAGGTCTTGTCTCAGTAAGTAAACCACACAAAGTCACTTCTTCGTAGTCTTATTCGATAGTTTTGCTTCTTTTAATGCCCCTAGCACTCTAATTAAACGTATATTTAGCTAATTCCACCCCCATTCCGGAACTATTACTCAGCTATCTTGATTTTTCGCCCACCCACATACAGCTTAGGGTGTGTCCAAACACAGCGCGGCTGCCGCATTCGAAGGACACAAATCTGCCGCGCGACTAGTTTGGATATACCCAGAAATGTTTGAGAAATGTTCGCGACGAACGTTCGCGGCAGTCATCCAAATATAGTGTCGAGACACACCCTTAGAATCTTCCATGAATTCGGGTAATAACATTGTTTGGCGCTAGTCTAAATTTCATTTTGACATAATTTCGGCTTGAAATATTCCATCTTAAACCATACTGGTCTAACAGTGAGCACTGACCTTAAGACTAGTCCTAATGACACATGGCTATGTAATGACGTCACCACACCATAGATACCACCATAGAGTCCAGGTGTGCCACATCACAGGTACCTGTGCTAAGTGGGCGAAGTGGTGTAGAACCGTTTCATGGTGGAATCGATGTCGACGACCGCGTTGCGAACGTCGTGCGTCGCCGAGCTTATCGTCTCAAACGTGTTCGCTAGACGTTCTATCGCTCGCGCCTGTCGAACAAACGTAATTAAATTAGGTTTAAAGTCAGGAGGTATTCAAATTTATATAGCATGCGCATGACTAAATTATATTCTTCAAAAAGTGTATAAAAAGAGCTCTTCAAGGTCGGCAACACATCGGCAATCCCCCTGGTATTGCAAATGTCCATAGGCGGCGGTGACCACTTACCATCAGGTGGACCGTCTGCCTGTTTGTCAACCTAATGACATAAAAAAAAAAATTTAGTTAGCATTTAAGAAACGCCGTGAATCTTAGTTTTAGCAAAAACTGTTTTAGTTGCCTAGAAGGAAGTGGCTCTCAAACGGAACTTTCTGAACGCACCGATAAGTGTTTGGCGACAGATTTTCAACTTGAGGGTGGCAGCCAGCCAGGTGGGTACTACAAAGTACCCTACCACCGTGTTATGGTTTCCTCACGATGTTTTCCTTCACCGAAAGCTCAAGCTCATTGTAGGATTCGAACCCGAGACCTTCGTTAAGTACCACTGAGCTATCATCGCCTAAAAATATTATAAAAAATATGTTACATGTGTATGTAATTTTGCATAAATTAAATTGATTATCAAATTTAAAAACAGTTTCTATGCAAAAGATAATATCCTGAAAGTATGTCATCATCATATCAGCCTAAGGATGTCCACTGCTGATAATAGGCCTCCCCCATTGGCTTCCACTTCGAAAGGTTTTGGGCCGCTTGCATCCAGCGGCTTGCAGCGATTCTGACCTGGTCATCGGTCCACCTGGTGGGAGGTCGTCCCGCTCGGCGCTTTCCAATATGCGGTCGCCACTCAAGAACCTTTCTTCCCAAGCGGTTATCAGCTCTTCGAGCGATGTGGCCTGCCCATTGCCACATCAGCTTACTAACTCTACGAGCTATGTCCGTCGTTTTCGTTCTCCTACGAATGTCCTCATTGCGGACCCTGTCACGTAGATAAATTCCGAACATAGCTTGCTGAGTGACTCTGTGCTTATTTATGCGGCCAGCAGTGAAAGACCACGTCTCTGAAAGTATGTAAGTAGTTGCAAACAAAGTGCTTATGATGAACAGACCTGTATATGCGAGGATTCCGCGAGCCGCTCCATCGCCTGCGCGTTCACATGCGTCGCGTGTGCCAGCTGCGACATCGCCGACGCCTGCTCACTCATCACCTTTACCTGACAATATATTTTTTATAAGTAAAATTTACACAAATTATTACCAATAGTCCCCGTACTAGGATACACCTGTATGACAACCTCAAACTTTACCAATACGATTTACAAACAGGGAAGTTATAAAGGAGTTTGACGATTTTGGCATACATCTCGGCCACCATGGTTACATTTTATTAAATGGTGGTGCACTATGAAACCTATATACATCAATTGGGGACACTCATAGTAACAAAAAAAATACTAGGGTGTATGTCCTAAAATGTCACAAAAAGATCTCTTGTTGGTACTTGGTGAGAGATTATCAATGTGAAGGTAGTAAATTAAATGACATTTCTCACAGTTTTATAAATTAAACATTAGTAGATATGTAATTATAGATATCTTGAATGGAAACCAATATTTACACATACCAATTTCTCCATAATCGCCATTTGTCTCTCCTCCACATCAACTACAGGCTCTTCGAAAGCCAGCACGGGTTCTGATTCCACATGATTCTGGTCCATACTGTCTTCGTTGTAGAAGCTCTCCTCCAAAAAGTGAGACTCCTGTTTTACTGCACCACGGGATTCTGCAATAAATGTTTAATTAATAAAATCAATCAAGTCACTTGATCAAAATGGCGGCGCATTATTAAACCTGTATACATCCAGCCGTTCTTAATTGATCAGCAAAGTTAAGTTACCACCGTCATGGTCGGTACCTGGATGGATGACCGCCTAGTGGTATTTCAAATCGAGCGTTTCTGTGATTCGGAAGGCACGTAAAGCAGTTGGTCCCAGTTATCGCTTAATTGTGATAGTCGTTAAGCTAGTCGGATGCCTCCTAGGCACCTTGAAAAATTCCAACAGTAGGTTGACCACTAGCCTACCTCCACTGATCCGCAGTGGGCACGCGTGGTGGAGTATTGCCCATTCCCTTTCACCCTCATTTGAGAAAGGAGGCCTGTGCTCAGCAGTGGGACATTATAGGCTCATGATGATGAAGATACATCCATTCGGGACTCTCATATTCTCTCTCCTTTTTTGTTTGTATGAATGTCCCCAATAGATGTATTTTTATTGTACACCGCCATTTGCAAAAAAACTAAATTGGCCGAAAAGTATGCCAAAATCTTCGAACCCTCTGGGACAAAACTACTCCTTATCCCGGGAACTCTGGTGGAAATAAGTAAAACATTCAAACATAGTCCTGTAAGTATTATAGCAACCAGAAAATCTGTATGATGCTTGAATATAGATATAATGTTTTAACATCCCTTATTTTTTTTTGTTTAATAAATTGACTTACTTCCACTATCAATAGCCAGGAATAGATCCCAAATTTTCTTTTCAATATTTGAGCACAAGTTGTTGGGATCACCACCACCTCCAAGCACCTTTGATCTAACTGTAGATTTTTTGTCTGCCCAATACTGTAACATTTAACACTTTTTTTTTTATTGTTTAAAGACCTGTGTTTGACCGCAATCTCACCAAGGTAAGTGATGATGCGGCCGAAGGTGATAAGCACACAAAGCCTAGAAGGAACTGGCTCTCAAGTGCAGCTGTCGGAACACACCGAAAGACACACTGTTACTGCAATTAGTGAAATATTTTTTTTAACCTAAAATATTTCATATGGTGTTAAAGGGATCAAATCTTGTGTACTTCGTAAAGGATTTTCCAACATCCTTCCCATTATTTTGAGATTTGATAACTATATTTTTTTTGCTATACCAAACTTCATAAATTAATTTACATTATAATTTTGACAACCCTATTGATCATGACTGAGCCACCACAGTAAACAACCAAACTATTAATGTTAACATTTTCTGTTATACTACAATATCTGATTATTCTGATGTTTAATATATGTATTTACTTTAATCCAAGACTTCATAGGGCGAGTAGGTCCCGTAATATTATTAACAATCCTGGTCAACTTGAACCACAGTTTCTTGCTCTCGTCACGTCCTTCTAAGCCTCTTAGTTGTCCCAATGCTAGAGTTGGATGTTTCTCCATAAAATCTACTATTGCCATCACCTGCTCCAAGCTTGGTCGAGACTGGAAGAAAAAAAATTTTATGTTATCCCTATTGATGCAAGGACTACTTTGTTTTCTTGCCAAAGTCTTCTCAGTTTAAGTGTATTCCGAACCGGTGGTAAATTCAACTGTATGTACCAATGTAACGTTCATAACTTCATAAGTGCCTTACTAGGGCCTAATCTGAATAAATGACTTTTTGATTTTGATTTTGATTTGATGCAAGTTATTTAGTCTCTTCATAGTCAAGTCATGATGAGAACACTCTTGTTGGTCAAGCTACTGAAGATACCAAGAAACAGTAAAGTTACATTGTTTCCATATGTTGGGCTCTTTTGTCAAATACTTCCTCACTATTTCAGGTCTTTATCAAGTATTGTTTCTCCTATCTATACACACATATTACATTACAGTAAACACTTCCTCATACCTAGTTTTTAATATTTTGAACTTATTTGTATCACTTTCCATTGATACTTCATTCAGGATTCTAGAGAAAAATAATAATTGCTTTTCTCACAAAAACCACTTCCATTTCGAGCACTGAGCACTTTATCAAGTGTCTCAAGTGATAAGTTACAAGAATGAGTGAGTAGTACGGGTAATCCGTAAATAAATCGTCGAGTTCCCGTGTTTGGAGCCATTTCGTCAAAAATTTTAGTTTCTATACTTTTATCGAGTATTTACTGAGTACCAAGGTTCACTTACGGCTATAGAGCGATCACTCATATTGAATAACAATTGATTAAGTATCGAAATTCAGCCACGACGAAATTACTGCATCGCTTCCGAAGTTTCAATAAGTCAGCCTATACTTCATTTCCATTTCGAGTCCAATTCGGGTTTCACAAGTGCCCTTTTTTCACAAACAAAACGTCGATAGTAAATTACACGCACGACAACCATTGGTTGGGGCGTCGGCACGTATTTTTTTTTAAATTGTTCGTTAGCATGGATATCAAGTCCTTCAGTCGCATACATTTTATTTATAATATCACTTTAATATAGTCCGCCATTAGTCCGCATATTAACTTTCACATAGTCCGCATCATTATTCACCATCCAGTCATGTTTTAGTAAAATGGTGGTCATTGTACTAAAACTTTTCATGGACTTTTTGAGATAACTTGTAAAGTCACGATACACATAATTCATTTCATTTCACTTCACTGGTGCACATGGATTGATCTTTATTGGATAAAATACCACCGATAATATGCAATAAAACTCAAAATACACGAGTTTATAAAAATAAAAATGAAAACGCAACGTCACTCTGTAAGTTCCCGCCAAAAAGTCCGCGTCGGTAATGTTTTGCAGAGTGTTGCCAGATGAAATCTGAGAGAAACAGTAGGAATAAAAAAAACAGTAGTTTCAGGAAAAATCAGTAGACAGTAAAAGTTGATATTGTAGTCAGAAACCAATCAGAAACATCGTCAGTAATAGGCTACTTTCCTGAAAAAAACTAATTAGTCCGTTATTTACATTATCAGAAAATATTAGACACGTATTTTTTCTTTTGTCAATTAAACAAAAAAATACGAAGATATCGTGCGTTGAAGTTCCGCGTGACGTCACGGTGTGGTACACTTTTTAGGAACAAGTGACGTCACGAGCCCCCACTCCCGAACTTAGTCGCGCTTTATCTTCGTCAATTGTTAATGATTTGGTAAAGCAAAAAATACGTGTCTAATATTTTTTGATAATCTAACTGACGGACTAATTAGAATTATTATATTTTTACCCAGGCAACATCCCTATTACCCTTTAGTAATGATATCATCGCACATCCCTAATTGTAATCATTCCATCCATTCATCTTCATTCATTCCTGACTTTCTGTGCATGCATTTTCTGTGATTCATTCGATCGATCAAATCAATCACTTTGTTGTTTTACACAAAATGAATTTCGATTTATAATGGAAATACTCTTCTGTATTTTGTGATATTCTTATTAATTACACATAGCTACTCAATTCTAACTAATGAGCACACACACACCTATATTATCATCATAAACCTCTGGGAGAGATATACCTGGCGCGAATGCGAATGTTTGAATAGCGGAGAACTATTCGGAAATGTCCAAAATCTAAGCTGAACTAACGAGAAAAACTTACAATAATGTCCAATTCCGTTAACATATCAATCGAAGCTCCTATAGAAAACCAAATTCAGGAGATAACCTACGATGGCCAGGAGATATACCAAGCGTAAGTAGTTGATACTTATTTGGTCCTATGTAACATATCAATTGCAATAAAATTTGATTCTAGAGGCTTAATTGTCTAGCTATCCTCACGATATAGGTATCCTACCTTCTAGTCTTACTAATATTATGGGTATAAAAGTAGGTGTACAAGTTACTCACTAATTAGGTAGTAGGTATTATAGTAACTTATGCACACCTACTTCATAACTTGACAAATATATAGGGCTTACCCTTGAATAGGATATAACTCTTATCATCGGAAAACATTGGTACAGGAAAGTAGATAGACAGGTAGGATATTCGTGATGTCGATAAGGGTTTGACTGAAAACCAGTTCCAAGGTATGTTGTTCATACCTTGGAGTAAAACTGAGTCGTAATCCTTTTTCGACATACACACAATATTACTGAATATGTTAATATAAGTTATTTTATCTGTTTTTTAATTTGTTGCATATGTATTGTTGTGTAATATTGTGTGTATGTCGAAATAAATGTTTTTCTTTCTTTCTTTCTTACTGCAATTTTTTTTTTTTCTTTTCATTTCACTAATTCTTATATTTAGTCTAATTTGCAAAATGAATGTTTATAGGCTTATAATAAGCACTCTCTTTGTGCTCATTGCATTAATTATTAATTACAGGCCCCTGTCTATGTCAGAGAATCTCAGTAGATTAGCTCAAAAGATAGACTTCTCAAAGTCTGAAGATGAATACTGTACCATTAAAAAGGAGGGTGAAAGTAGTTCTGAAATTAAATCTGAAGATGAAAATAAGGAGCCAGGATATCAGTCAAGTCTGTGGCCATGGGACTCCGTGAGGAATAAGCTTAAGAATGCATTGACTGAGGTCTGCGTGCTGGCAGATGTGCTGAGTATTGCTAAAGAGAAAAGGTATATGGTGAGTAGAGTAAATAACTTTGTATGTTTATTGTTTACTGTGACTTTTAAACATCCAGAAAGATATCAAATCTAAGAACAAGCAAGAAAGAGGCTAGATTAGGAGTTTAGTTAATTGCAGAATAATTAAATAAATAAATATCCTGGGACATTCCTCACACACGGTCATCTGATCCCAAACTAAGCAGAGCTTGTACTATGGAAACCAGATAACTTATATACTATACATATACTACTTTTTGTTTGTAAATACACAATATACATAATTACACCCAGACTCACAGACATGTTCATGCACACAAATGCATGTCCTGTGTGGGAATCGAACCCACGACCTGCAACGTGTAAGGTGAACCTTAACCAACTGCGCCAACTGGCCCATCAAAAATTACCTGAATTAAAATATGAATGCTTATAATTGCTTGCTATTCAATGCAATATCAAATATAACATGAAACACACCTGAGGTTGGTGCATAGAATATCTTGAAAAAGATACCCAACAACACATATGGGGTAGAACCAAGTTACAAGTCAGATTTTTATACACTAAAATCACCTGGTGGCCTACCTTATATTACACATACCTAAAAAACTGTCCTTACAGACTGTTTCTTAAATTGTGCCAATCAATTTCAGGTTTTAGACCCAGTGCAACCAGAGCAAGTGGAGAATCGGCCCATGGTACAAGTTTATGGACGTAAAAAAGCCCTAAGCGCTGCTGCAGCTGTCCTCCTTGCTGGTGTGGAACGCCTCAAAGCCAGTGAGACCATGAGGATGACACGGAATATGCCGGACTTCCATATAGACCTATTGAGATTGAGACAAAATTGGAGGTTAAAGAAAGTGTCAAATACAATAGTAGGGGATTTGAGCTACCGTACAGCTGGCTCCAAGTTCAGTCAAACTGGGGTATTTGAGGTACGTAAGACATTGTAGGAGTATCTATTTATATGGGTAACAGAACCAGACATATTAAACTAACCAAGAACTATGTCAACCTTATTACAAAAAGTAGATGGATTAAAATCCTACAGAGCTTTTTGTGAAGGAGAACATTGTGAGGAAACTATAGCATAGCGGCAACCTATAAGTTGAAAATCTATTGTCAAATATGACCTAAAGGTATGTTAACTCTGAGGTTGTCAACCGTTTAGGCTTAGTAAGGATGGCAACATAACATTTATTCCTTTGATTATCTTAGTTGTGCCATTGATGAGTTATATTATAAATTAGTATTTCATTTCACGGGTACACATGGATTGATCTCTATTGGATAAAACCAAAACACATTAAGCCGCCAAAAAGTCCATTTGTATTAATTATTCAGGTAACAAAAGCACCAGAAGAGCAAATAGCACAAGCGATGAGCTTGAACGCGTCCGGGCCAACTCCGTCCGCTCTCCGTGTCACAGTACCGCCAGAATTGCAGGGCGTAGCATTCATCTCTGTACTGTGTCAGAAAGGTAATGCAACATATGGATGGAGTAAGTCATATATGTAGGGAATATGTGTGTATTGTTTCCCTACTTTATAATTCACTGTATCAAAAAATGCTTTTTTATGCCAATGTGTAGATGAGGATGTGTTTTAAGTCACTAATAAGACCGTTCCAATGAAGCAATCCTTATTGGCTAAAACTCTGTTGGAGACACAACCTTAGGCTGTCTTTTCTTAGGAGACACGTCTCAACTCTTGCTCACACAACTTTTGTTCTTTCCTCACACTATTTAAATCTGTTTTCACACTAATTGTAAGTATTCTCTTAAATATATCTTATTTCTTCCCGCTTTTCTAACCTTCATACTAAAAACGAAAAATACACACATTATTCCTTACCTACCAAGCAATATAGACATTAAACACATCAGAACAACTAACTAAGATCTCCTATTCCAGAACAAGAAGATGTAGTAACAGCAACGCTAAGTTCCTCAGCACTAAACTGCCCCGGGACCCTCCCCGGTGATGGGGCAGAGCTCCATTGGCAGCAGAAACTGGAAGCAGCTCAGAATGTACTGTTCTGTAAGGAACTGTTTGCGAGATTAGCTGCTGAAGCTGTTCAGCTGGATGCGTCTATACCTCATATGGTTGTTGGCAATCAGATTATGGCAACGGTAAGTAAAGGGTCATTAGTTAAAGGAAGTAATGGTGATATTTTACCACAGTTCGTTTACTCTCTTGTCATAAGAAATTTCAGTAACTAATATTATAAGAGTGAATGTGAGTTTGTTTGTTGGTAACGCTTTCACACTTTAACTACTCAACCGATCACGATGAAATTTAGCATGCAGATAGCTTATGGTATAGAGAACATAGGCTACTTTTTATCCCGGGAACGCGGTTGAAACCGCGCGGAATAGCTAGTTTATACATATAGATGCATTTCTGTGCTTGTATTTTTCTTACGACAGTGAACTACGTTATTCATAACTTAACGATAATTTATGTTTTGTACTACAGGTTTTACCTGGTATCCAACTGCTAATTGGCCTCTGTCACAACAATGGACAAAATAATACAAATAACAGCCCAGAGGGTGTTAAGGTAAGCTATAATGGTTAATAATTAGTAAATCCTTAAAAATACCTCATAGGTAGTACTAGACTAAGCAAATAAACCGCCTGTTTTACAATCATGTTATCTTATTTACCAAATAATGTCATTGCATCTCTATCAAAATCTGTTGAACTGCAATTTTTTTACTTGGTGTGAAGTCACCGGCACGAAAATTTATCTCAAGCATGAAACTTCTTATAAAAGTGCAATAAGCTAATATTAGAGATGAGAAATCGTTACTGAAAACACCTGTATTGTATGAAATTTCGTGTTTGCGATAAATTCCATGCCGGTGAGTATAATAACAACTATATTTAAAAATGTGGATTATGGAATAATAATAATAGCCTTTTATTCAGACATAAATATTGTTGGTTTACATGTTTTTCTAATATTAAGGTTAAATGCTTAAATATCAACCAATAAATGTGACTCGACATCCCTGTCCATTTGCCTTTTTTTTTTGCAAAGGCCTCCTCCAAATGCTTTCATTCTTCTCTGTTATTTTTTGTCCTTTATTTCGGTGCGTATAGTTTGCAGTAAAAGAGAGTTACATTAAGTTTGTATACGTATTACAGCCAGAAGGTGCTGCAGGTAAATCTGACCACGACCATGTGCTGGAACACTCGCTGCACCAGCTGCTGAGAGCCGTACATCACGCCAACACGCACCACCCCTTCCCGCACCCCGCTACTGGGCCCCTGGGACCCTCCAAGAGAAGGTGTCTTGCGGGTAATTATAAAAAAAAAATAACTCGATGCCCAGACGAAGGTTCCGGGTTCGAATCCTACATTGAGCTTGAGCTTTCGCTGAGGAAACCATACATTGGACAATCTGACTGTTTGGCTACATCGTCACTTACCATGGTGAGATTGCAGTCAAACACAGGCCTATACGATTTTGCCAATGTGTTGCCGATCAATAATGTTGTTTTTAAAACTGTAATGGGGAGCTCATGCTTATAGTCTGCAGTAGAAACGTCAATCAGTCTTACCAGTTGATAACGAACGATTTATTTAGTTTCCACCTATCGCGCCGCAAGTCGTGGGTTCGATTCCCACACAGGCAAGGGCGGATCCTTTAGGTCAGGGGAGGTCACACTAAAATAGACACACGAAAATAGAGTACATTTGTAAGAATTTGCAAAATCGGTCCATTATTTCGATTTTTTTAGTCTAACGTTTTTTTATGAAGTTTTTTTTATATGTCGTATCACATTTGTGTGACCCACACCATCACCGATTCAAATTCTGAGTCTGTCTGTGTTTGTCAAATTTTGTCAATCAGTCCTGCAGGGCCACATGTTTCTTAAGAACTTAGAGCACCTGGCAAAGATCTGTTTGCTACAAAATTTTGTCGGTAATTTGTCAAATTTTGTCACCAAATATCGATATCGATAATAGATTTTTTCGCAGCCTGGTTCAAAATCTTAAAAGGGGTTTTAGATGTTTCTAAAGGTATCTCAAGAACTAGAGTATCTATCTAGAGATGAGCCTATTCTGACAGGGCCATCTAAGAACCTTTTATAGCTATAATCTGATATACGACGACAAAATTTTACAAATAATAGTGACAAATTTCATGTCATGACCCCCCCCCCCCCTGGATCCGCCCTTGCACAAAGGACATGCATTTGTGTGCATGAACATGTCTGGGTGTAATTATGTATATTAAATATGTACCTATTTACAAACATAAAGTAGTAAATGTATTATATCAGTTATCTGGTTTCCATAGCACAAGCATCAGATTTGGGATCAGATGACGGTGTGTGAGGAATATCCCAGGATATTTATTTATATAGCATAATTTTAATAATATATTCTGAACAACTTTGTTGTAACATTCCAAATAAAAATCAAGATATTATAAAGTATGGACTCATATGTCTCAAAAACCTTTGCAAAGAAGTTTACATGTGGGTAATAAATCTAGAAATGCAATGAAAATTCAATATTTTGTGTCCAGGGCCTATGGCAGCGGATCGCTACGAGCTATTGGACATGAGCAAAGAACAATCATTATTAGAGCAAATAATACAACAAGCACAACACTTCTTCATGCGCCGCCGCAGCGAATATGTACTGGATACAATTGCTAAGGAGGTAAGCATTTACGAAGATAATCTTAAAATCAAATAGAAATAAATACAGGCGTCATATTATACTAAGTTAGACAAGCATACGGCCTGTCTGTTGGTACGCGGTTACCATACCTATAAACCCCTGCAACGGTATCCCTCGTGCGTTGCTGAACATGAAACAAATCTGTACATATCAAAGAGATAGAAATTAATAGAGTGACTTTACTACAATATGTGCCCTGAGCACAAGTATGTTCAACGCTGCCTTGAAACGAATTGCGCGTTCATAGTTCGAACGACTAAATCTAAATACGTGTAATGAATGACAATCTCTCGTTTTTGTCAATACTTTTACTGAGAACAAATTATTATTACACTTTTGTTGCATGAAATTTCGAGCTTGGGCCATATTCAATGCCGGTGAGTGGAATATTGTCAATAATTTCACTCTATTAATATCCTTACTCTATGGTTCACTCCCTTCTTGAAGACCCTCCCTGTACTGCCTTGGGGTAGCTACGGTGGGGAGCTTATTAAACAACCTGAGCGTCCGCGGTAGAAATCTTTGAAATCGCAAGGTACATTTTGCAGGCCACAGGCGACAAAATCACTAATAGGCCCAAATATTTATAAAAAGTTACTAAAACACCATGTTTTCAGGTGAAAGATCCTCTGATTGTATCACACTGGAACGCATTGAACAGTCCCACGCAGTCGTGTGTGAAAATCAACATCATGGCTTACGGGTATGTATTGGCTCAAGCCGAGATATTGATTAAAAAATGGTTTTGAATGTCTTCCAATGTAGAGATAACATGACTACCAACATTTGTAAATGAATGATGTTTTGGTGTTTCCTCAACTGCTTCAAAATTAGACAACATGACCAAAAGGATCAATTATATCGTCATTGGAACTTCCACAATACAATGGTAGAGCCAGAGAACCTACAGAAGAGCTCACATTGAAATACATATAAGACCTATAGAAATTTCGGATTTGTTAGCATTGAGCTATTATTACTACGTATAGAGGAGCTAACATAAGCAAAGCTTATGTCCAATTTTTTTAGAGTCAAATATAGTTCTCTTTAGCGCTGAAACAATCATTAGTCGTCTCAGCAGACAGTAGAAACACGTAGCGCTATCAGAACGCTTTTAAGAGTATTTTTCTCGCAAACACCGTGATTTTCACGGCGCTTAGGCGTTTCGTTCATCGTTCTACAATAACAAGTGTGGCCGGATGGCCTCATTTGAACGGAACATAGTTGTGATGTGCGGCGTCTTCTCTATACGTAGTAATAATAGCTCAATGTTTGTTAGAGTTAAATTGGTCTGCACTTTGGCAAGGGAAATCCAAAGTTCAAATCAGAATATTAAAGGAACAAAATGACTTATAATTTTATTGCGAAATTGGAACCGTATTTCACCAAAATTGCCTTGGACACTGTGGAGGAAAAGAGCTATTTTGGCAATAAACTGGACCTGAACCGCTATCTCACAGCTCTTCCTGCCTCACATACATTTAGCTAGTAGGAGTCTTATGACTTAGTACAGCAGCAGAAGTGCAATAAAATAAATATGTACTCAAGTACCTAATACATATATACAATTCGAACATAGATTTCTGTTTTGTCCCTAGGTACGCCCATGAAAACAGTGATTTTTGTAGCATAACATATACGAACGAGGAAAACTATTGTTTGTCTCTATACAAAATAAAGATAACACATTAAGGTGACCTATACCTATAGAAAATTGACCTTATTTACATGTATGTGTATAGGTACGATGCGGTGTGTCGCACTTCGCTAGTAGTACATGTCGGCGAGAAGACACTCAAGTGCATCTGTCGCGACGGCAAAGTAAGGCATCTGTCCTACGAACTGCAAGAACTACGGGATCTCATTTATTGTCAGGTACTTACATTATATATTTTCCTTTTAACGCGATATCCCTTTAGGTAGGTATAGTCAGAATAGTATACTATAAATAAATTTACAATTCTTGATAAAAATGCCTTGACATACTAACAAAAGCCTAACTTAACCAACCCTTAACGGCATGATTATCACTTTAACTCAGAAATCACCATAAATAGATAAGTAACAATGATAATTATGATAGTAGTGTAAACATTTACAGGGTTTAATATTTCACTCTACATTTTCCTCATGTATTTGGGGTCAAAATCATCAAAATGCCAATCGGCGTTGGTTAGTCTGACGTCATCAACCAGTTATAATTTTAGAACCCACCTAATCTGATATTTTTATCCAGATATATCAGCATCAAATGACGGCGGTACAAGCAGTGGGCCGGTGTATGGGTTGGCAGCTCCTAGCTAGCAGTTCTCACTTGGGTTCCGGACCTGTTGAGCCTCTTGGGAACGCTTCCTCATGTCTCCTTGCTTCTCCTAATGGTAGGTTTACCAGACTCTTTTTATTTTATGATTAAAATCTGATTTATATTTTCTACTTTTGCAATGTGATTTAGAATTCTTACTAATTTCGATATTTTTTTCAGGTGACAGAATGATAGCAATAAGGTGCGAACCCTCAGTTGGAATCCAAGTCTTCATTGCTCAATCACCAAGAAAGGACTTCTTTTCCAGTGAACTTGTGCAAGATAAGAAGTGGGAAAATCTAGGAGGAGCATTCAAAGAGATTAAATTAGATAAAATGGAAGGAAAGAACTTCCTGAACAAAATGGAATTACTCATGGCATGTCTGAGTAGCCCCTCATAAATATACCACATACCTATTTATCTTTAGGAATAAGAATAATTTTGTGATGTCATGTTATACCGACATAATAAAACATTTAAATTGAAGTTATCATATTTTATTTATATGTAAGGAAACTTAGCAATTAGGGTACTTAGGTAGAATGTTAAATAATCACTGAAGATTGTTCTTGCATTTATCTCTCGATGAATTAGAAGATTTGAGATAAGATTTTTCCAAGGAACTGAAACAAAATACAATAATTATAATACTAATACTAGTATCTACATAGTCGTGACTGACCTACTGATTATATCAGCCACCTAAACAAATAAGGGACAATCTGTACTACAAGCATTTTTAGCTTTATGAATTGAAAGGTGTTTAAATGTAATCAAATCTAATAAATAAAGTAGGTTTGAACAAGCTATGTCATTATACAAGAATACATGATATAACCTTCAAGATTTTTAGGTTATGTAGCTTAAAACATGGTACATGTTTTTAAAATAGCAACATTTAAAATGTGACTTATATTCTTGAATAGCAAGAAATTACTTAGCTGTTTATAAAACTACAGTATAGCTAAATAGATAAATCATTACTGCTAACCACTTTAGGATAATTTTCAATAATTTATCAACTCCCAAGTCCAGAAATGCAGTTACATGGCTAGATAGCCAATAATTGAGACGAACACAAGCCAATAATAACTTCATTGAATACAAAATGAACCAACGTTGGTAAAGCAGACCCGGTAAATAAAAAAACATGTTACCTGTAATTCCTTGAGACATCAATGGAACTCCTCTCAGCATTAACCCCCAGTGTTTACTAGACATTGAATTTTAACACTTGAAAGGCTTCAGATAACGATAACACTAATACCTAATTATGAACTAAAACTAAATTAATACCGGGACAGCGGCGACCTAGACCTGAAACCACCACCGCCACCGCCGCCGCCGCCACCGCCACTTGATCCATAACCGTCTCCCTGGCTGTTGCGATTGTACGGCCGGCCGCCTCCGCCACCGTAAGAGTTAAAGGATCTGTTGCCGCCGGGAGCGCCGCCGAAGGAGCGACCTCTGAAGCCACCGCCGCCACCACCACCGCCGCCGCCGCGACCGCCTCTAAAGTTACCGCCCCCCCTACGAGGACCGTCTCGTTTTCTAGAAATCTCTACTTTTAAGGTCGCGCCTAACATCTCGAAACCATTCATCGCGCTACACGCATCTTCCGCCTCCTGCAAGTTTTCAAATTCTATGAACGCAAAACCTGGGGGATTAAGCGCTACCCAAACTGAGTTCAGCTTTCCATATTTATCGAATTCTCTCTCTAGGTCTTCCTTCTTGATACCCTCTACGAGTCCACCGACGTAGACGCGGGTCCCACCAGAGCTCATGATTGTGTTTGATATCTAAAATAAAAACGAAATTATCAAAATTATGTTTTACACAGGTATATACTTCGGCACAACACCGAATTACGGTTAACAATATGCGAAATTACGACTCAAACATACTATCAGAGATAAATATATAAATACAATGAAGAAAACAAAATGTCGCCACCGCAGTAATGCCACGCCACGCCAACATTCGCCTTTCTGTCAATTAAACGATATGAAAATGAAATACTTACATGTTATAAAGAAATCAGGAAGTTATTCTATGATAATCAGCTCACAATTATCAATTTAAACTATTTTTATTAATTTTAATAAAATAAAATAACCAAGACAAAAATTGGGTCGATGAAATTTACGAGTCAGTGAACGAATGGATCAAGAAATTCAAGAACGAAAGGAATGAATGGTTTACGACAGGAAGCATGAAATGGCGGTAACGCAGTGTTGCCAGTATAATATAAGACCCTACCTTTTTAAAATTTATGTTTAAGTATTTTTATTACTATATTTTATTATTTTTAGTGCTATAATGATTAAAATATATTTTTTTGACTGACTGAGTTATGCAAAATATGTTTTTCTATTTATTTTATAGATGTGACTAAACGAAAGTAACGTGAAAGAATGAATGGAATGCACAACCATAAGTTATATTATGTCTATGCAAATCTCTATCTATTTGTGTATATAGCTATGTAGTAGTGTGCGCGAACGGATGTGACGACATGAGGTAAGAGGAGGCTTTTGAATGAGTGAGTGAGTGAGGTTGAAGTACGAGGGAGGGCAGGGAGGAGGCAACTACGCGACCGACCGACTCGGGACGGGACGAGACGACCGAAACCGGCCAAACGACTTTATTCAACGGTCGTGCGGTAGCGCGCATTTTCGCTTGTTTTGTTCGTGATATTTAGCCCCACCTTTGTTTCGTTATGAATTGTTTTGATTCAAACTTCATAATTACAAAAAGAACCGCTTCTTATTTATAACTTTAATGTTCAATTACCATGTTCCTTGCTCATATAGTGACACAAAATACCTGTGCGATGTTTGGATAGGTGTTGAAATTGTTCGCAGGCAGGTGAGGAGCGTTACTAAAAGTGAAATGAATATTTTTGTGTTCAGTTAGTGAAAAATGGAGTGTTCTAAAGATATGGGGGTTCAGAAAAGACACAGTCAGTTCAGCGACACGAAATATAAGTGGAGGACGGTGTTTGTTTTGGTGGTATTTTGTTTTTGTGAGTGTAAAGGACAAGAGTTAGAAGGGAGGGACCCTTACTTGTTGAACAAGTCTCTAGGACTGACGGAGTTGCCGGGTGGAGTGTTAGCGGGTGGTCGGACTGTGTGGAAACTGGATGGAAGTCCGTATCTGTTGAGGGATGATCTCCTGGTGGAGAGAGACGCGGAGCTGATAGTGGAACCAGGAGTTGAGGTTCGATTCGCGCCTATGATCGGAATAACGGTGCGCGGCAAGTTAGTGGCCGTGGTAAGTAAACTTAATTTTATGTCTATTCAGTAAACGCTGACACCTTTCCTGGAGTTCCTTGACCTATCAGAATCTATCACTATACTTAGACTATCCTTGATTGCACATATCTACCTATATATACGTCTATATTGGTGCGCAGTAGGTACTATACCTACCTAAGTTACGACTTCATAAAATATATTCCCACTGTACCCATAATTTAGCTGTCTAGGTAAAGTTTATGTAGCTGTAGTACCTGTGTAGTGTCTAGATAGCTTGTACAATTCCTGTTATGTAAATATAGTATTCCAAGAAACATTCTTTAAAACTTGAGTAGGTAGGTACCTACTAGTTGTACTCACTCAGTCATTGTGAAGTACCTACCTAGGTACCTATCTAGTGAAAGAGCACTAGTCGATTAATACTTGAACGTTGCCCTATAACTTGTTTCGTATTTATAAATCACTCCTGAATTCGAATCGGATTCTGATTGGAGACTCTTAATAACAAGACCTTATTAGCATTTTTTCCCGAGATAATGGGAGTAGAAATCACAAAACACTAGTTGAATTCCAAGTTACTAAGTAGGTTCTCCCTAAAAATTGATAGTACTCAATTTTTCCTTTACTGAGGTTCTGAGCATTCTCTTACCATCAGCTTTCGATTGTTCCATCCGTAAGCCTCAATACCAATTGATTTTGGGTTTACCTTGATTTCCTGTAGTTCTGTAGTTACCAGTTCCTAGAAATGATTGGTCCTCATTAGAGAAACGAGTCATGCCAGACTCAAAATTCAACACGTGCTTAAATTCCGTAAAAAACTAGAAGATTGCAACCACACAATTACTAATCACGCTATCCTAAGATCGATAGCAAGTAAGCTGATAAAACTCCACAATTCCGTGATAACGGCACGTACAAGCCTAGATAAGGTGAACCATTCACCTACAATATTGATTTGTTCACCTGCTTATGTGTTTGGAGTAAATATTGTCACAAATAAGTACTTCAAATTGCGACAAAAAAGTTTGCATAAACTCTTTATTACCTCATGTAATACTTCTCTAATTTATTGGAAGATACAGGAGAGACATTATTTCTTCCGTAAAGAATCTTATTGTAAAAGGCTTTTACTAATTAAACATTTCCAATTAGAAAAATATCTTCCAAAAAAAACACTAAAGAAAATTTTCCGACACTGTTGCACCATTATTATGCAAGAACAAAATAGCCTTTTTGGCGCACCAAACATCATCGGAAATTAATTAAATTGCTGAGGCAATGATCCTCTAATCTTTATACTAAATACTCATATTTATAAAAGAGATTCATATGCTATGAATCATGTCATAAATTACGATGTTGAACACGTGTTAATGGAGGCAGCTGATGCGATGAAGGGTGCCGGCACCTGACCCGAACCGACCCGAGCTCGACCCGACATCCGCTAATTCAATCATGGACAAATCACTCGATGACCCGGCCTTGTTTTAGAGATATATGCCTTCCTCGGATGTGCTAAATCTTCACCTAGTTGAAATAATACACCTGGGGTGGGGTCCCCGCGTTAAAAACCAGTTATATTGTTAAAGCCAACAATGAAACGATCGTCGATTTACAGGGTTTGAATCATGATTGTATCTTAGGGTAAATTGTCAGAATTCACAGCTAACTTGGAGTTGCTAGAGGCAAATTTCCTGTTTAATGAGACTGGATAAACTTTGTATTTCAAAATTACGTAGCTGTACATATATTACGGGTTCCTTGCAAGCCTAAGTATGACTAAATTGCTTCTAAAAATCCTACTAAATCTAATAATCTCTTCTAAAAAATACAGGTTGCGTAATTCGCATTTCTCGATGTTGTACTACCTATTGCATCCGCCATTACATTTCCATTAGTGACTCTACCATACAAAATTAAAGGCGAAATTGCGCATGACGGATCCCATAATGGAAATCTAGGTTTCCACTATGGGACACCACGATTGCTTATTGTAAGCGTGGAAACAATTAAATTAAGTATATACGTCACTTATCAAATGAGGTCCACGTCAGTCCTTAGAATGGCTACAGAAAGCTTAAGAATTACGTTAATTACTTACTAACTAACTTTTAACCAATAATTAATAATGATAATTGCATCAAATTAAGTCTAAATCATGATAAATCATCTCGAAACCAACTGTCCAACACGAAGTTAACCTCCGTAAACCAAAACAATGAAGCGGCAAGAAGGCATTCGTGACCATTCCTGTAAGTCAGCTCTTTTGAGTTAGCACGTTCAAGCAAACCTATCTCGTGAGATGTTTATGAAAAGGCACATTCTCAATGGAAAATCATAAAAATGCACCGATGAAGAAATTTCTAGAAATAAATCTCGCCATGATTGTTGTTATTTATTGACAATAATCCAAATCGAATGGACTACCACGTTAATGGACTGGACGATAAGAATATAGGACGTTAAGTTTTATCAAACGGACGGACGGTAAACTTTGGAGTCCAAATGAACGTACCTAATGTACAAAACAAGATAAAATTCTAACGACACAATGCATGAGGTAAACCGCGGCAACTTTCACTGCTTTTTTAGGATGAAGCTCTTTATTCCTCATGTTTAATAGCAAAACCATTAGCAATAAAAGGTGACGAATTTGTTCTTACTTTCTACAAAAAGATAATGAGGTTTTGCTCGCTCAAAACCTTAAACACGAAAGTATAGAGATAGTGCAAACATTTGAACCACCCCAAGATACTACGGGATGTAGAAATACTAGGCTCTCTTGGTTTAGAATCCGGTTCTTCCTTATCGTCATAGTAAACAAACAAAAAATGGTCGTGTTTTTAGGACTGTTGCTATCCAAATTGTGTCAAGATCTGTAAACAGATAAGACTCAAAAGAGATACGTTGTTCCATCGTCGCACCATCGAATTTAAAGTTGTGGTACCTGTAGACGAAGAGCTGCTGAGAATCAGCGTGTTGAATTAGACTTTATAATCTAATAAGCATATATTCTTGAACATCGCATCATGATTCATGAGAAACCTGTATAAGGATAGCAAGAATGTGAACTTTAGATAACAAACATGCCAATATTCTATAAATATCTAAGGGAATAATCGTAGCGCCTTATGTCCCAGGCGCAAGAATTCCGCAACAAAAATTTATAATATAGTATCTTGAACGATTATCGTCATTCTATAATTATCCATTACATTTATCATCGCCTATAATATTGCAAACTACAGTACTAGAAATAAGTTAAGCGTCTAAGTTATGTGCAGCAAAATTCTTAAGACACAGTACTAATTTTGATAGACTTTATAGAGAACTATGATTGATATTGATAAAAATACTAAACAATATCATGAAGTACATCAAAGCGACATAATTAAAAACAAAACACTGACGCAACCCGTTGCACCCGATGGTTGCACCATCATAATTTCTTGAAGTCATAACGTAACACCTATCTCCGATAACCCCTTGTCTCCAATCCAGCTACTTTATAACAGTTATTTCAAGACAGTTAATGGTCACACTTGACTGGGCCTAGAATAAGTAACCTCAGAGAACCGTATGGCAACCTTGAAGGCCAGTCGGATGAACGGTGCCAGTTGCCACTGAATCATCGGAAATCGGATTTGCATTTAATGGCCGTTGTTATTGTAATTGTTGCATTTGGCTCCCCTTGTGTGCTAAATCAGAAAAATAAAGCGATATAAAAGGCAACTATGGGAGAGGGTCGAGAAGAAAATTTTTTCTTTAGATTTTCTTTTGATCTCTATCGCTTATCTTCTAACACTGGCAGTATTTTGTAAAATAAACACACTGAGACATGGGTGTTATTATGAAATTAAGTGAAGTGAAGGTACCTAGAATAAATACAAATAAATTTTGAGCTTCCTTCCGCGGACACACGCTGTGGAATAAGCTCCCCGCCGTGGTTTTTCCATGGGGTTCAAAAAAGATGTGAAGTGATTTCTGCAAGGTCGGCAACGAGCGAGTGAACACCTGTAAAAAGAAAACTTCAAAATACCCCAAGTACATACAAGCCAGAAACTAACTAACAAACTTTGTTTATGGTAGCATCGGTCTATCAACACGCCTTTTGGTTAATTGTGAGACAATACCATAATTTCTGATTAGCGCTTGAATTATAATGTGACTCAGTCAGAACCTACATAAGCCACCTTATATGTAGTGAATCATGTAGGAAAAGTGAAACTTCTGTTTGCTCACGCTCTTGAGTTTTATTGTAGCCGTTTGTTATCTGGACTCACCTAGTTACACTATGGGACCGTAGCGTAGCGAATGATTAGGAAACAGTTATTATTTTTTTATTTGACTTAAAGAGTAATCAAATGATTAAAAATGGCGACGGAAATATGCTGGCTTTGGAAGATGTAATGAAAATAATTTTGAATTAGGAACACGGACAAGGTCGACTATACGTTACGCGTGTTCTAAACTAATAAAATAAGATTATTTTTGACACACAGTTTACAAAAATCTACGTTCTACGTGGATATTGTAATCAACTACACGCCTATTCATTTCCATTCATTGTAATGAATTGTACTATTTTCCCTTGACACAAATGTTACAGCATTTACTTTTTAGCATTCATTAGTAAGGGCAAATGATACTTCTTCATTAGACTGCGGATGTACATCCATAACTGGCTTTTTTTTCACACTTATCAATCACTACTAGTACTACTACAATCTAGGTAGGTATGATAATGAAAACTTCTGAATCATAAGAGTTAGTGGTTATTAATTAATTACCTACCATGAGTCATGTAGTTATTACAGAAATGAGATTTAATTAAGTCGATTTAGCTAATATCGAGACCTATTTTAATTTTATCCTTGATAATTCCAAAGGTTACTCAAACTTGCAAATACATAGTTAATGAAAATCATAAATTATATACGCTTACGGTGGGTGGAATAAATATTATATCACCTGGCTAACTGAAGCTATTTTTGAAAGTGAAGGTGAAGTGAAGAACCATTAAATGCTAAGCCACCTCCGACAATAAAGGCAAAAAACATAAGTAAAGCGTAATCTATAAAATTAGTTTTGTCTAGACCAGAACTAATGGATCACATGCTCACATAAGTCAGTGAAAGTATTTCAAAACCTGCGATTCTATTGACAAGATGTCTATGAGAAACATCTTCTAACTCTCTCCACGTAACTAACTAGCAGACTAGTCTATGGGTGGCCTAGATGAGTCACTTGTGTCAACTTTGTTTATGGCTTGACGTACCTGATAATTTAACAGCATCAAATTACTTCCGTTATGATATTGTTCATATCCTTATCAGCTACCGTTCAATTGATTGATAGCATTATTTCAAGCGTTAATGTGTTATTTGTTGAGTAGGTATGATTATGTTACTGACTAATGATTGAGAAAGAACTTACAAAGTGAGGATTGGTTCGGTAGATAGAGCAGGTACAATAAGATAGATAGTTTGAGAACATTGCCATTGTGTGAACTACAGGCTGAGAAGGACCAGCAACTATTCTCAATAACTCTTCAATTGACATTGAAAATGTTCAAGATATATGTCGTAAATTGGAAAAAAGTTGAAGGCAAACAGCCGAAGTCGAGTAAACTTCACAAATAATATAAAGCGGACATCAGTCATCGATTCGCTTCGTGAAGTAACAATTTCTCCCAGCAACGACCGATTGTTTAGGTTTTTTTCGAGGGCACGCCCGAATAACAGTATACAGCATTGGTTTTGCCAACAAAATTAGGTTGTGGCTGTGACGGATAATACTCTTACGTAATTCCAGTCACGCACGTGATTGCCCCGAGGAAACCTCAGAAAAAGTGCTTAAGGATCGAATTTAGTCAAGTGTAGGCGGGTTACATACAAACCGGATTTGATCTAGGCACTTTTACTTCACATGTGAATTGGGCAGGTTGCTAAATGTAATCGTGAAACAAACAAGGTAGCTACTTTATCGCTTTAGGCGCATTATCACGTCATCTCGTAATATCCCGGACTTTTCTTCCCGGATCTCTGCAAAGGATGTTTGCTACTTGCATCATTAAAATATAATCCAATATTTCTGCTACTTTCAAAGTACATTTGTTGACAAAGATCACATGAATACGTCATTTATTTCTGAGAATATTTACTACGTATGACGTAGTTTCCTCGAATACGCAAGCTCATGTGTAAGACCTTGCGATTCAATAAAATAAATCGTTGGGAACTCTGCTAAATTGCCTGAAACTGGCTCGTCCACTTATCAAGATCGCTATCGGGCTATAGCTAGGCTCATCCAATTCTTGGCTGGCAGGCTCCAATGTCATCACGGTCTGTTACACTGACTTACGTTTGTTTTTGAACGTTATATAATTTATGTATCATCGAAGGAGTTATCTGAAGCTTGTATGTATTGAGTAAACTCTAGTAATGTGAATTTGTTTTTGTCAGCTTTTATACCTTTCAATGGATTTGATTTAATTTTGGCGTGGTATGTTGGTAACACATAGATAGTAGTATGAAAAGCTATTTCAATTACCTTACTTAGCTCATTAGCTTAACACGTGTATACGTGTGTATAGAACGGAAACTGTTCTTGACCTAATGTTTCTACGAGTAAATAACAGTTTTTTACAACTAGTGCCTCAAATTACATCAGTGTAAGTTGTCATCAAAATGTCGTAACCCATTAATATTTATAAGTCAATTCATGTTTTAATTTGCCTATACCTCATGTTCGAGATTAGATCCTTCAAGTTGAGCACTGTAACGCGTAATATCAAGCAGCCTGGAAACAACATCAGTGGGAGTGAGTTCAATGTCTGACGATATCGCTACGATCTCGTCACGCGACCTGCTATTATTCCGCTTCGCTCCACGCTTGCCATGCTCCCTTGGATTCCCATCTGTGATTTACTTTAACACCATTGGCACTCAACTTGGTACCTACTTACTTATAAGCTAACGGTATAGTTCCCCTCTTTGGGAACTCTGATTCGTTGATTCCTATCTTTTACTTTGTGTACTTGTAGCCAACAAGAAAACATCGTGCTTAATAAGATCGTTTAATGTTTTCGGACAGTCTTATTTTTTTTAAAGCTTATCTCCGGTACTTTCTAGTCTTTTTCGTCCCAAATTAGTGCACGCATATGCAACTTCAAGACCAGTTTTATTGATTTCAATTTCGTGATTTTATTCATGCATTTATGGTGAAAATTTGATTTCTCTGTTTTTGTGCATTGGTTATCAAACGATTTGAACTATTGACATTTCTTACTACGTGTAAGTTTCTATTTTAAAGCCTTTTCTCGCAATTTAGAACATAGGTAGATTCTAGTTTTATAACAGACAATATCACCACAATATATATTGTACTTGTGTAGGGGTGAACTATCTATCATTTGCTACCGGACGCGGATGCAGCAGGACGCGTGACTCATGTTTTACACATGCAAATAATAACGCCAATGGAAAGTATTTGCTACGGTAAAACCAGTTCTAAAGAAAAAGCTAAATCTGCTACCGTCGAATTTGCAATTAAATCAAGATATTCTCTTCTCCTTGTCAACCTTTCACATCTCTTCTTCGTTATGAGGACTTGAACGAGATAACATATTGAGAGTCTCCATAAATGTCTTCTTTTCATTGGGCTTAACTTAGGTATACAGAACGAATTGGTAACAAACCGTATTTTGTAGAAACATATTCAAAGGTCCATGTCACTTAGTTACCAATCTTTTGATTCATAGATCTTCTGTAGTGTCTGAAGTCAATGGACCGCAGTGTTTACAGTAACTTAAATTTCGTGAGACGTGTCCAACGCATTGTGGACAAGATTCACAATTCGCTTCGATTTATGCAACTAAACGTTTCGCACGATTGGAAAGTTAACAATTGACTAAAAAGAGAAGAGAATTGTATGTTCTAACAATATCTTTAATCTTACGTCAATCGCCTGATACCTCAAATACAAGGATTGAGAAATTAAATCAAGATTGTAATCCATTTCGCACCATAGATAAGGCTTCAGTCTCACTGATAATATTCAAACCCAGATTGGATCAGAATAACACAAATCAATTGCCCTACTAATTTAAACTTCACTTTCATTCCACTGCACAACAGTCATCAAGCAAAACAAAAATAACTTTCGAGTTTTAAAAATGTATGCTTCAAGACCTACTTTGCAAAGATCAGCCGGTGCAGGCAGTGCACAGACAGGCTTGGTTGCGCAAGAGTCATTGCTAGGCCACTGCATAATTTATGTACGTAGGATATAATATTATTTTTGCATTCTGACATGATTACTATGACATAATAATGATTAGGCTACTAACACTAATTACTTCTAAAAATCTTATTCTACTTTTACCTCTAGCTATGTAGGAATATTACTTATAAAATGATTTGGTCTTGTCTATTAAGTATTTATTATATAGCGTTACACAACTCGAGAAATATCTCATAATTTTATGACATTTTATGTTTAATGCTCTCGCAAACCGTGGAAAATAACTCTGAATGCAGTTTCCTTTGTGTAACATTGTATGCATTAAGCTAACCCATGAAGTTAGCCATGAGTAAAATGCTACGTGCTGTTCCATTCATCTTTAAATGCGGCACATTCTTGCAACTTGCACAATTTATTATGCTGATGCAATTAGATCTATTCCGCTATTTTGTAGAGTTTTAAGTAATACATTGACATTATGTTTTCATTGCATTATAGTATGTACTCACTTAACCGTTACGGATCTTTTTACCAGTTTACTGTTGGTACCATTAAAATTGTAGGTATCCCGCCTCACATAGGGGTAGACTTAAACAAAAACTGAACAGCTGACCCCAAAAGGAGCATGTAAAGAATTCAAAGTGCTCTTGGATTTGAATAACTAATGACATGTGCTTGTATAATGCTCTGGAGGATAAACATCCAGGACAAAGACTATTGTGTCATTTCTTTAGGCAACACAATGAGCACCGTAATGCTTTGAAACGTTCTTTTAAAACTGATTTATTGGTGTTAAGCTGGGCAGGTGTTCGGGATGTAGAAAGAAGTGATACGGTACACTTCATTCCACATCCCCGAATACATTATAACATAACAAATTGAGATGGTCATCGTTAATTTTCAAAATGATGTTAATTAAGGAACCAAGGGAACTCACAGGATTATACAGCGTGTAAGGGACATCGCCGCACAAACGGATACCATGGGTCCAGGACATGATTCTGGAACATGAAATGATGTTGGAATTTTTCGTCGGTTTTTCCCAATTTTTTTAATTTTTTCTTTGAGTTTTTTTTACTTTAGACTGTTCATAATCGTTATTCTTACCTAACCCAAAGAGATTTAAAATAAATAAGTTATTAATTCATTACTTTCACTAAAAGTAGCAATGGAAATAAAACTAGAAACGGTGTCTTATGGCGATATTCGCCTGCAGTCAGCGACATACTACGTAGGCACAACGTTATCGCGCGTTTAAATCGCGGTGTTCACAATACATTGCGCGCTCGAAAATGACAATTTCTATAACCGATCAGTAGCGAGGTGAATGACTTTCACAATTTGATTAGTGGCATTAGGTGTAGCCTTTTCGCGAAATTTGCGTTACCATGCGAAATACACCCTGTATTCTTTGTTAGATTCGCGGTTAATAAAACTAATAAAAAAATCTGCAGTATTGAACAACTCTTTTTTGGTTTGGATTAAAAGTATCTGCTGCTATAACTCGATCATTGCTTTGCATATATACCTGTGACAATAAAAAATAACCATTAACCAAATCACACGGTCTGGGAAACACTTTGGTCACCCAGACGACGATTCAAAGGCTGCTAGTTTATAAACCATATTTCACAAAGCAAACACGATACGCGACACCCGCTAAGCCGACGGACATTTGGCGAGAGATACTATCGTTGCGCTCTGTTTGCGATCGTGAAAAGCGTGACAAACAGACCAACTTTATACTGATCTATGAACAATTCTTGTCTATGGTAAAAGCTGGCATTTAGTTATGACATTTTCACCGCGAATTAGCAGAAGTACCTACCACTGGGAATAATTTTAGGTCAGAAATACAGCTTAAGATGAAGCTCATTCTATTTTGTAGTCCAAAACAGTTTAAGGCTAAATCCTAAATTATACCTAGGTGTCACATTTTTTTTTGATGGTTACTTAGTCACACTTAGTACAGCCAGAGACTAAAATGCAGACAATTAACGAAGTATGGAAATTCCATACTTCTATTCCTTAATGGAATTTTGTCATCCCCAGTACCAGTACATCTACTGCAGTTCTCGGAAAAGTATACCTACTACCTGAATAATAAAGTAGATAGTGTTAGGTGTTATAATTACTTGATCCCTGAAGATTATAATCGTGTGAATTCACGCTATATCTATTATTATCTTGGAATAATCGTGTCAGACAGAACTTTGTCGTGGTTAACAACCTAGGCGTCTGTGGCACAATAACTATTTCATGCTTGTAGTGTCAGGTTCGTGATTTCGTGATCCATTGTATTCTTTTTGGGTGTTAGCTAACTTATATTCCATACAGGCAATTCCTGTTAGATCTAAAAGGATTTCTAAATCAATGACCGATTAATGTGCCTCACGGGGCGATTAACGATTTGTTGCAATGCTCGCTTTGTGGTGATGATTTTACAGATAGTAATAATTTGCGAGCCTTGTAAACAAAGTTTGAAAGAGTTGCATTTTCCCCTGTCTTTAATCACCACAATTTTGAAGTTGGAACTCTTTAACAGCTGCGTTGCTCTTAATAACTTAATAAAGTAGAGACAGTAGGAATTCATCATCATTGTCATACTTTACTACTGGATATCAATCTCTCCCAAGATACCACTACCTGCAGTTTTTGCCTTCCTATGCCTCTCTCGCTCTGAGGTCATCACCGATCTAATAGATTTCTAAAAAAGCTTTTGCGTAGGCTATTTTGACATAACGTCCAATCGAATACAGCCCAAGGTTTCTAAAACAAAACAGTTTCCTGGAAATTATGACATGCCATGTTATTGTTCTAAACATGATGCATAATGCATTTACGAAATTAAATTTTGCACCGGATCGTGTTTCTTTATGACAGCTCTGAATAGAACAATGAACTTTAACTGTACCTAGGCTTGTGGAGGTCAGACGCTTCGTTATTCAGATTGTTTCCCATTTGTGGAGCTATTAGCTATCCTTCAATTTGAGTGAATGCCAGGAACTATGTACCAAAACCTACCTGATTTACTTCCAACCTATTGTTTTCGCCTTTGCAACTGTTTGGTAATTTCATATATGGCTTGGGGCCTGTTTTTGCTACATTCCGAAGTTTTCACAGCAGTGTGCGGTATGAATTTTGGCATCAGCCTATAATATTGTCATCTTTACTTGGTGCAGTAGTATTTACAAACAATGAAGCACGAGTTGGTAACTCATGCAGGTGGCTGTTAGTTAACTGAAGCGTAATTGATATTCGCTTCGTTCCACCATAAAATTAAGTCCATAGCATGACTAGTAATCCATGGGAATCCAGCCTGGCATAAATAGCAATGGTATAAATTACTTAGCGAGTAACAAGCACGATCCCAGCGGAGAAATTGGCGGAAGCACGTTACGGCTCGCTTGTCCAGCCAAACGACGAGGCAATTTCTCTACTAATCTATCAAATAACAGCCTTTTCGATTTTCTCTACATTTTTTGGGTGGAAAATTTAATGTGCCTCTACAAATACAAATTATTTGACAAAAGCTCTTTGTACTGATTTTTTAAGATTTATAGAATCTTATTTTACCCACGATCTTACCATAGTAATTGATGTTGTAGCCAAAGTTGGTAAGGACACAACGTCCAGGAGGCCCACAGGTTGAACCTGCTTGCTAGGAGCTTATTTACTATTGCTCACAGTTCTTTCTCCTCTATATGTATCCAACTGCGCAGTACCATTAGCTTTGCATCGTCAATGGTTATTTAAGATTCCACACACCGTGTCTTCTTCGAAGGCAGGAAGTGTCAACCGTAAGCGATGGAATTTGCCACGAATGGTCACGACTCGCATCTAAACCTGTTAAAGGGATTGAATGTCTTGAAACGAGATATAAATTACATTAGATGGTCATGTTAGTTACCGATTAAACTCTGCGAACTTGATAATGAGGAGTCGATGATCTGACTTCATCCCACCATTGCCCGAGTACCAGAAAGAAAT
The DNA here is from genome assembly GCA_951394255.1 of Polyploca ridens. Lineage (NCBI taxonomy): Eukaryota > Metazoa > Arthropoda > Insecta > Lepidoptera > Drepanidae > Polyploca > Polyploca ridens. The sequence goes on along the minus strand of OX596251.1, from coordinate 3,272,242 downwards.
ATATTAATCATAACTGTTTACTGTCTAAATGTCTTTTTTGTGTCTGTGATGATGTGGCTTCAAAATAACTAATTGTCTGCTATAGCATCCCACACTTAGGTACAGCATAAGCTGTTAGTGCCTGTTTGACTTTTTGCAAACAGGTCTATATCGTGTGTATGTTATGTTATTTTGCATGTTGTTGTTTATGTGCGAGTCCAAAGTAAATGTCTTTTATTTCTTTTTGTCCTCCTTATATTTTAACCTGATGTGAACCTTACACAAGGCTGGGCCTGTCCTGTTAGGTTCAGTTATTTACCCGTTTACAGGAATGCCGAAGTGGCTTACATTTATAAATTATGCAAACGTTTTATTATGTACTTAGTATTGAAGAAATTCGACATTAGGATAAGGTGAGAAAATTTATGATAATGACTTCTTATACATTGTTTTCATGTTTAAAAGTCAATTAGAGATGGGGAGAAGTTCCTGTCTCTTGTGAATTTTAATCAACGGGTTTATAACTTTGTATTAGTTGCATTATGAGGCAAAAAGTGACGTTACATCAATGCGAGCGAGCCATCCATCATGTCGTCGATATAGAAACATGACGAGTCATTTTGTAATACGATCTATTTGAGATTAAAAAGTTATTTTATAGCTCGGTTGGTTATTACCGTGTATTTGACTTTGGCTAGAAAATAATTGTCTGCTCTATAAAGTTTATTTTATGTATTATATTCAATAAATTGCTGTATACATTATGATGATTGCGTAAATAGAAATCGTATCCGATTTTATTGATTAAGCAATTTTTTGTGTCCACAAGGTCGCGGTTTTACGAACTATTTCTCTGAACCATCTTCTATAGACGGGATGTTTTATTTTGTTGTTATTACTTGGCTCTTTAGTATCATGGCCAATGCTTTAATATGTAGTTTCAGAGTGGAATTACTGTAATGTGAGATTATAACTGTAGTTAACTTAATGTCAAGTCAAGAGGTCTATAGCTCAATTCCCACGATATGCATCAGATTTTTTCCAAGCATGATTTAGTCTTGGGATCCCCAAATGTAGATGATCAATTCTAGAACAAGTTTCTTTCGGTCATTTTTTCCTGTGCTATGGGAAGTCTGCTGTATTGGGAGAATGATTTATGTGGAGACAATGTTACAATTCGACATGCAAAAGTATCTCAAAAGAATCCGGGAAGTAAAGCATATTCTTCACTTCCTAAGTTATCAAGTTCTACTCATTAAAGCACCTATAATGGCGATTGGTTAATATTAAAAATTAATACGCTGACATTTCCAAAATTAAAACCTACATACAAATTAATATACGAAACAGGCTTTTTATGGAATGCCGCGTTCTCTTGAGTCATCGCGTTTAAAACTAACCGTCCTTGATTCGTCCTTTTCCTTCTCAAGTTTTGTCTGTGACGCGTTCAAATGGTGTAATGCTAATTTTTTATGCGTTTTGTCGTTGATAGCCAACCATGCGTGACAATTTAACGGACGTCTGCGACCTGCCTTAAAATATTTGATGTGACGTGCTTAGAATTTTATTATGAAGTTAGAATGCATGTGGTTTCTGAGTTTTTGAATCTGTAACCGTTTCTTACCTATACATTCTCATTTTTGTTATATTACTGGTCGTTTCGAATATTTTGATCCTTCTGCTATTGCGAAAAGCTTTCTCAATATTCACAGTTTATACAACAAAGTCTCAAGATTTATTCTCTGTGTAACGGTCCTACCACATTAGCGAATAAAACCCGTAATGTGACCGAGCCATATGCTCTATTGTGGACATACATCTGCGTCTTTTTTTTTGTAATATTATATGATACATTCCAATTTAGCAACATGACAGCTGTTCAGTAGATCGTGACGGTATGAATGAGGGTGTATGAAAAGGCAGGAAGCTGCAAAGGCGGCGAAGTGCAAGGGCGCATACATGCGTAGGCGCACGGTGCGATGTGCTGTCCATTTGATGATGTCATTGCAGCTAATGACCTTTCGGCTGATCATTGCTTGTTGATAGGAGACATTGATTTCAGTATGGGAGTTAATTCAATCAAATATAATATTTTCTCATTTTAAGTTTAATAACAATCCCCATGATATTTTGTCGGATGTAGGTAATTATGTAGTTACCCAGGAAGGAAACATGTAAAGTTTCCATTTCCGATGACCAATTGAGAAGAAAATGTACTTAAAATCCTCTAGTCAATACAGTAGAGTAGAAGACATTCTATTATAGTAAAGGAAGATCGCATCGATCTCTATAATATATAATCAGAAATCTACCAATCTAGCTACTGTTGTACCTGTTCCAACACTGCAAAGTTAATACCATTTCTCAAACAAATTTCCAACATAATATTCAAATACCTTTGCATAGCGTGACCAGAATAGCCAGTTCACTATTTTATATGTAAACCTCACTCCCCTTTCCAAAGTCGCCACCATTGTACCCAAACGGTCACGTTTCAACTAAAAACCCTTGAGAAATTTCCAAAAAAACCTTACTTATGTTTATTGCAAAATTCTACGACCGATTTTCACTTCCTATCATTGTTCTTTAACTAAGCTCACCCATGGGCGCCGGTTGAACAACTCACACAATTAATTGAACTTGCGAAATCGACAACAATGCTATTGTATTTGCATGAAAACAGTTCTAATTATTTTTGGTAACTCTACTACCAGCAAATACAAAAGCAGTGTGGGACCAAACTCAAATTCCATGGCCCATGAAACTCGTCACAATTTTGCAATGGAGGTCACGGCTATCTTCGATAATTAAGAATCGACGCAAGGAGTAGGGATTAAGTCGTCTTTCTTGTAAACGTGACCTACATAAATCCTATTCAATAAAACACAACATTGTGGAAATAGAACAAGATTTACATGATAAGTACAGCACTAAATAAATATGTATTGTTCCTTTTCAGGGAGAACACCAAAAAGGGATAACATTTACCAGTACAGAAGAACCAGTCAAATCAGCGAAGGCACTCCCAGATATTCGCCTAGTGGATGGACCTTCAATACTTATGGGGAGAGTTCAGCTGTTACATAGAGGACAATGGAGATCTGTTTGTACGAACTCAAGAAAGTAAGTCAATCTGCTGAGTTAATACCTATAGATAACAAAACAGTTGTTAATTATTTATAGAAAGAACAGTCTTTCTTATAAACAGTAAGAGCTTGAAATGGTATCACTAATTCAATTTATAATTTTAGCGACGGTTATAAAAAGAACCTATATAAAGAATTGTGTTCAATTTTATTAACGAGTAATAATTTTGTCATAAAATATAAAGTTTTATTTTCTGTTTCAGTTGGACCATTAATGACATGGAAACAGCATGTAGACAATTGGGATTCATGGGTGGATCTTTTTACAACTGGATAGATCGACAGCCCGGCAGAAGAGCTCGACTTCTATTTGAAGAACCTAAGTGCAAAGGAACTGAATACGACCTCTTTCAATGCGATTGGAAGTCTAGACAACTGGGTTCAGGAGTATGTGATTATCATCCAGATTTGGCCATTCAATGCCTACCACACCATGATGACAACGAGCTAGGTAATTCCGGAAGGCATTGGAGAGGTATCCGCTACGAAAATGCTGTCTACGAACGAATATTAACTGCAGCTAATACGCTTTACGTTCCTACATCGATGTCTAGGCTTCATCACGTAACTATAAAAAACGCAGGTATGGGAAGAGACAACAATGCCACTAGTGCCTTAGATGTTATGGGAGTACCACCAGTTATGGAAGACATCGAAATATCTAACTCTGCGTTTAACGCGATAAACGTGACGTCACCCAACGCTCCCATAGTTATTAACAACTGCACGATACAAAACAATAGAGGTTACGGTATCTATGTGAACTCTACGTACGGTATGGCTAAGATCGAAAATTGTTTGATCCACGATAACGGCGGCGACGGGGTCAAATACGTGGTACACGAATTGCATATTGAAGAGGGATTCGATAGAAGCGAAGTGTTCGATTTGTGCACATTGGCCTCCACACCTAGTCAAACGTTCCCTATACAAATGTCGATAGAACAATCGAGATATTCAAACATGGAAAGAGACTGCCATCAAAAATTTTACACGAGATCTGACCACGTTCTTACCTTAAGCTTTCTGAAACTTGTTACCAACCAAAATAATACTGGTGAAATGTTCATCTATGATGGATTAACCTCTGATGATAAACTGCTTTCGGCGTTTAGTATACGAAATTTTACGCGACCGCAGAGTGTTACGTCTACCACAAGCCGCATGTATGTAAGATTCCGAGCTAACACTAGGACAGATATCACAGGTTTCTTGAGACTAACATCAGGCGTTAGTAAAACTTATGACCTCAATGTAACAGATACCATAATTTCCGATAATAATGGTAGAGGTGTTGCGATTGAAAATCTTAGATCTCAGATACATATTCATCGTACATCTATATCTAACAATAATCATGTCGCTGGCCTTCATGTTGTTAATGGTGCGGGAGACGTAAACGTGACTGAAAGTAGAATATCTTTCAATCAAGGAGATGGAATAAACATTACTGTTACTGGTGGTAATAGAAATGTATCAAGAAGTATAATAAGCTCTAATCAAGGCTACGGTATCGCAGTATGGCTAAATAATACACAAGAAACCGAATACGTTCCAATCAATCAAACCACTGTCGTAGAATATTCAGAAATATTTAAAAACCTTGACGTAGGCATTTTACATGGAAACTTCTGTGGAGACAGTTGGGTAAATATCACAGGAAATTGGTTTAATACAAGTGTTGAAAGTACAATAGAAATATCAACGTGTTGGAGACTGAATAATCCTATCAAACTGCTCAATTTACAAGTAGGTCATAATAGATTTTATCAAAATCTAAAGGTACCTTTAAAAATTCAACCAGCTCTCAACGTAAATGGAAGAATCGAATTTAATTACTTTGAACATGGCAATTATGGTGCAATAGTGATAATGAATCGAATAGAAGGAAAATACCTAGAGGAATTTGAAATGTTACCTGCCCAATTTCGAATACAGCATAATTATTTCTTCGGTAATAAAGGGCCCTTTGTAGTGAACCTAGGTTTATCGCCCTATAGTGATATTCAAAATATTTTATTCACAAGAAATTACTTGAGGGACAATAAAATAAGAGAACCCTTTGAACCTTTAGAGGGTATATCCTCTCGATTGACTCCGAGAAGTAGAGTTGCTGCAACAATAGTATTAGCTTCAAGTAATATCGTTGTCTTTAGAAATATTATCAACAATCCTGAAGCGCAATATGAAATCGGTTCACACGTTGAAGATCAAAGTAAAATTTTAAATTGTACCTACAACTGGCTCGGCTTTGGTGAAGAGGAGAAAGTTTATAATAGAATATTTCACAGAAAAGACAGATATAATTTAGCAAAGATTATTTATATGCCATACTTGTTGCACAGTAGTAACCCTGGTGCTACGCAAATAAATTATAATTCACTGTACGTTCCTCAATTCAATGTACCGGGCACGTTTGTAGTCGGTGGCGAAGTCGAAGGAATTGAAATACTCAGGCAAGGCGAGTACGACGTAAACAAAGATATTAATATACGTCCGGGTGGCAAACTAGTTTTACAACCTGGCGTTACATTAAAATTTCCACCTGCTATAGGTATAATGGTTGCAGGAAAACTGGAAGCAAGAGGGAAACGCCCTAATGACATCACATTTACCATAAAAGAAGAGATTACTATGTCCAATGACAGTGTCTATGAGACAGATGGCGGCATTGAACCTACTACGCCTGGATATGTTGAACCAATTGTCCCAATCAGACTTTTGGGAGGAAGAACTCAACATGAAGGTAGATTACAAGTTAGAGTTGATGACAAATGGGGCACTGTATGCAATTATCGATGGAACATAATCAATGCTGCTCTTGTTTGCAATCAACTTGGCCTTGCCTTGAACCCAGACGATTGGTTCCTAGAACCTATTGAGATTCCTAGCGCTGGAATGACAGAAGATATTGTACTATCGAATGTCGAATGTACAGAATTTGACAATGATATAACAAAATGTAGAGCAGAAACAAGAGAGCAATTCGAAAATTCTTGTACTCACGAAAATGATGTTGGTATAAGATGTTACGAAACAAGCTGGGCTGGTTTAAGATTCAGTGTTATTTCCGAAAGGGCTGATCTTCAATATGTCACAATTGAAAAAGCAGGCTTGTTAGACTACTCTTCGAATGTCTTCAAACCAGCATTGCAAATAGACTTTGCTAGACATAGTCTTGAAAGCGTTAAAATAGCAAATAATTACCATGATGGCTTAGGAATTCTCTACTCAGATTTATATGGAGCTGATGCTATAAATACCGTCCGTAATTCAGAATTTAGCAATAATAGAGGTAGTGGAATAAGTTTTAAACAATTAGGATTAAAAGTGTATGGTTCTGTGATAGAAAATAATAATTTAGCTGGCATATCTCACAATCCCCACCTAAGTGGCCCTCAACAGAGAGAAATTGCTGGATGGTTCAACCTAGACCCTGGATTTAATATGGATGAATCGAATTACCACCCTATAATGATACCTGAATATGAGACTGATATAAGTTTGGTAAATGGTGAAACAAGGCATTTAGTTTTCACAAAACAATATGGAGAGAATATAGTCAAAACATACAACATTAAATGTAATCCGGGCTACGTTCTCGGTCTCCAACTTCTAAATCCAATCCACAACTTTTCTACTGAAAGTATATGTATTTACGATTCACAGAATATAAATGAAGCAAGCAATAAATGGTGTCTTGATCGCGACCTGTCAACATTTCCAACGACTAGTAATACTTTTGGAGTCGTCATTACTTACGAAAGTGGTAAAGCAGCTTTAGGTGGAGTAGTGTTAATTGTTAGCACGATTGTAGCACCTATACAGAATCTCAGAAACAGAATTGTTAGAGGACCAGTTCCAACACTACAGGTTGTTAATTCAAAAATCAAAGGAAATACAAAAGGCGTCATGGCTCTGTACTACAATCGATATTTGAATGAACTTGGTGATCATTTCTTGAGGAAAGCTAATGAGACAATCAAAATAATAAATTGTGAAATAGCGCACAATAAAGAAGAAGCTATTTATGTTAATACTCCATTTTGGGACATTCACGAGAGTAACATAACAGAGATAACAATAATGGTCAATAGCAGCTTAATTACAGATAATGGAAAAGGGATACATCATTTCGCTAGAGATTTGAGAAGCTCAAATAACCTGTATCATTATGTTCTTCAAGATAATACTATAGAGAGAAATAAATACGGTGGATTTGATGTTGCTTTGCCGTACGTATGGCATTATAATGAAAATTTTACGCACTCTGTTTATATGTTTAATAATACATGGCGCAGCAATCAGAACTTTGCTTTAGTCATTGATGGTCATTTTGCAGAGGTTAATATTACTAAAAATATCTTTACTGATAACAATTGTAAGACAGGTTTGATTTCTATCCAAGGAATGGAGAAGAAAATGATGATTGACGGTAATTTTATTGAAAGAAATAACGGACAATTTATGGTCAAGTTTCACATGGACAGCCAAAGTGAAATAATGGGTCTTGTTTATGCATTATTTGTATATAACCAAATGAAGAACAATAAACATATGTTACAACTAAATCGTGGCTCTCTCATCAGAAATGCCGAACCAACGTATGTTATAGGTTTCAAGGGCATACAGAAAGTAAAAGTGAGTCGAAATCTATTCGGTAACAATGAATTAGAGTACACTTTACTAGCTGGCATCAGAACAGCTAAAATCAATAATTTATTAGATGTAACAGAAAATTGGTGGGGAAGCACCGTTGAAAAGGATATAAAGAAACAGATATTTGATTTCGATGACTGGAATAATCATGCCATTGCCACTTACTTACCATATTTGCTTGAAGAAAGTATGGAAGCTAGCGTTTCTGTAAGTTTTAGTCCTGAAACAGCTATGGACATTAATGAACTTGGAGGCCGTCTTATATCAAACTTAACAATAGAAAGTAGAATTGCACCATATATAGTAAAATCTGACATTACAGTAATGCCTGATGTAATCCTCACAATCAGTCCAGGGGTCATATTAGAATTTGCCCCAAATGTTGGCATTCTCGTAATGGGTACGCTACAGGCTATTGGTCACGGTCAATTACCTATCGTGATGAGACCGATCACTTCAGCAAGCAATATCGATTTAAATAGAATAGAAAAGAGAGACGTTGGACAATATTCGTCAAGTCACCATAAGCATAGGAGACAGTTAGAATCCTTAATTGTACAAGAATCAATAAGGCTCTGTACTGGAAGAAATTGTTCCATAAGCGATAATATTATTGAGAGGAATAACGGAGGTTTCTTAGAATATTACAATAGAACCACGCTTCAATGGGTTCCGATGTGTGACAACCGATTTACCGAAAGAAATGCTCAAGTTGTCTGTAGGGAATTAGGTTTTGATCCGATAAATGTCTTCTTTGCACATGACCGTAGGGTAGAGTACCACAGTAATTCTTTGTCAAGGATTTGGTCGTGGCCAGAACCCTTGCAATGTGTGGGAACAGAAGATCGTTATGAAGACTGCCCAATCAGGCTCAATGGACAACTATACGGTCATAGACACGAGTGTAAATGGGATTCAAAGTTTGTTTTTATTCACTGTGGTACGAGAAATTTAGAGGAAAATCTTAATTACTGGGGCGGTATAAGGTTTGCCCATCCAGAATTTGAATATTCCCTTTACGAAAATAGAATCCACGATCACCGAACTCATGAAACTATGAAGAAGGTTGAGAGCGAACTATTACATGTACAGATAGTTGGAGCAGGTATTCTCCATAATGAGAAGTCTCCTGCCGTACAAAGCATTATAAAGAATCCAAGGATACAAAGTGTGAATATTAGCAAATGTGCACATCATGGTATCAATATTATATCTCCCACCGATTCTATAAATATGATGTTCAATTCTGTAAATAACGTATTAGGGGAAGGTATAAGTGCTATTTCACTGAATGGCGAAGGTAGGGAATCAGAAGAATCGAGTTTCACGCCTTTAAAAGATCTCAATCTGCCCTATCATTTATTCTCCCTCATAGACATCTGTGACAGCAGTAAAATGGTGATTGTGGAGGAGAGGGTACTTCTGTACTACAAATACGATAATAATCCTGTGAATTGCGTGAAAATCTTCAAGAGTATGTTTAAAGTAAAGCCTTTTGGGTTCCGCTTGTTGCAATTCAACTTGTTTAACCACACTTTGAACTATGGGAAACGAGATTCTTTAAGTTTATATGATGGAGATATCTATAACATTACTGCGCCTATGATTGGTTACCTAGAAAATGGATCTCCCGATGAGAAAAAGCTGTTTAGGACCGAAGGAGGAAGTCTCAGCATCAGCTTATTTGCTAACGGTGCATCTTCTGTGCATGGATTTATTGCTGAGATTGTCACCTTACCAATATCTGCTATAGGATACAGTAAGTACAATGTTAATTATATCTAAAGTCCAACACCAGATTTAAATAAAGAATCATAAGATGTGCAATACATAGTATTTAGCTACCTAGTGACGTTGATGCTATTATTAATGATCCTTCATCATTTTCAGACCGTGACGTCCAGCACAATATATCAAGCAGTGTATTCACAAATAATAGAGATGGTGCTATCACATATCAGTCAGTGGGAGAAGTCAATCCGCTTGTAGCAATCACTAGAAATGAAATCTACGATAATTGTCTGAAATTGTACGGAAATTTCACTTCATGCCAGTCTGCGGTTAGGGTGGATGTTCAGAATACTCAGACATTGGTCTTCAGGGTAAGGATCTCTTGACTTCTGTTATTTTGTGAACTTAGTTACCTCGATAGGTAGATAGATAGGGAGTTATTGACTACAATTCAAGTGTTCTCTACTCCTTTAAACAACTTCTTTAGACAAAATAGTTTCGATTTTAAAAATTGTTAAAATTGCCCTTAAGTATAGAAGTGAATCTTCGTAATTTATTTAATAAATTACGCTATATTTTTTTTTGTAAATTGTACAGAGTGTCATATTCGCACTAGCGAATAAACTCTTAAAATAAAGAATAAAAAAAAAAACTTCGAGATTATCTTAGTCTTAATTACCAGTAAACGCTTTTATTTTATCTTCTTTGCCCAATCTTATTTTATGGTATACGTTAACTTCCATTGCAATCGTTAATGCTTTATTCACATAAATTGCTTGATTTAATATTTTCAAAGTAAATATCAATAAAGTGGTGCCCTTTATTGAACATTGCTCGTTCCAATTTTAGCTGATAATACCGTACATAATATATACCGGACAATGTGCTAACCGACAACTGAGTATCATTTGAGTTCATATGAGTGTCTTTACATACTTATTATGATATTTCTCGTTTCAGAACAATCTGGTGCGTAACAACGTTGGAGGGCTCCTAGTGAGGGCCGATTCAAGAGGATCAGCGACTTCAATACGCGGATGGATTCATAATAACTTGTTCTTTGCTAACCACGACATGCCTTGTCTTAAAATTGAAGGTAAGATCTTTATCATTTTCACAGAGAAATAGTTTTTGATTTCAAGCTTTCATTTAAGCTTCTTTTAAAAGTTACTTCTAAGTAGTACTTACCTATTAGTAAATAGTACCTTACACAGACGGGTTAGAGTTCCTTTACCAAGTAAGCGGCATATTTAATACAACCATTGAGATAGCTTCTTTTTAACTCATTCTATTTTATCCGTGTCTCAATGTTGTCGTAATAGCTTTCTGGTAGCCGGTTGGATTCATTTCCAACCACTGATAGTGGATGTTGTTAAATTTGGAGATTTAAGAAATGCGTTTCAGAGTTTACTTTAATTTTCTTCTCCTTTTCTATCATCCATACTTACTTGCCCATTGTATCTTTTACTTTTCTATCATCCCTAACTCACCTACTTACGTCAGCTACTATACTAGATTTTTCTTTCAGGTCGCCAATCTTCGTCCTACCAAGAAGTGACGATATACCGTAACTACTTCACTCGTAACCGGGTACCGTTCCATGACGTCATTGTGCTTCGTCAAGTTGTATCAAACTTCACTTACAACTATGTTCATGATAATACCGGCCTCAGGATCTTAGAAGTGTCTGGGTTTGATAGAGTTCGGCTGCCGATTTATCAGACTACTTCGCACAATGGTTTTTATAAGTAAGTGTTTCACTTTGACGATATTATAATGATGGGTTCCAATGATTTGACTGTTCTGATTTAGAGATCAATTCTGATGTAGGTAGTATTATGGGCTTTTTGCCCAGAGTTTTAACCACATTTATTATTTAATCCGTATAGATTGTCATCCTAACTAATAAATAAAACTAACTAAAACGAAAGTGAGTTTGTTTGTTACGCCTTCACGTCTCAACTACTCAACGGATCATCATGAAATTTAGCATGCAGATAGCCTATGGTATGGAGAAGGACATAGGCTACTTTTTATCCCGGGAACGCGGGTGAAACCGCGGGGGACAGCAGTATTTTAGATAAATGCTACGCAAAATCCGATTTTCTTTAAAAACTAAAGAACAATTGAATATGGAACCTGCACCTAAGACAAAAGGCTTATTTTCGCTTTAGCTTCACTTGATTTACTAATCATATTTGTTGTTTTCTAGAAATTACGCTCTAGACCGTGAAGGTAGAGCGACAGTAGTTGCTGGTACAGCCGGTCAGAACTACGTGGATAATATCTTCTTCAACCCCGATAATGATTACGAGATGATTACCGTCAATAGATCTATGTAAGTACTCTATTTGGAACCTTATTTAAATGAATATTAGGTAACTATTCCCTAAACATTTCTGATATTATTTTGGATTGGATAAGTGTAATTATAATAAATTTGTATAAGATAAAATACGTTTTGATATTATTAATATTGTGATGCATGTTCCCATACCCAAATTGCATGTCATTGAGTATCATAAGGAATTCAAAAACATTCATAGCGTTACCTAATTCAGTGATTGGCAGCCAAATTACGTCATTATTTTTTTTATTTACAAAATGTTCATATTTGCATGTTTTTGTTGCATGACTACCCTCCTCGGACCATAGATTTGTTGACTATAATCCGCATATCGTGAGGTGAGTTCTATTTTCAAATTTTATATTGAATAATACCACATGCTTAGTAAGTTACTTTTTTGGCAACTTTTTTCATGTTCCTGGTCCTTGATTTGTAATCGCATGATGTTAGGTGTTAATATTATTTATGTATGCTTTAATTTCGACTTTGCTTATTGATATTATCAAGGTAAAGGCAAATAGGCTAGATGACTGAAGAATTCCATTTAATCCGTCATTTACATTATCAAAAAATAATTAGACACGTATTTTTTCATTAAAATACGAAGATATTGTGCGTTTGTTGAAGTTGCGCGTGACGTCATGTTATGGTACAGCTTTATTTTCGTAATTTTTTTTATAATTTGGTAAAGCAAAAAATACGTGTCCAATATTTTTTGATAATCTAACTGACGGACTAATTAGATTTATTGTCAACCCTATTACTTACTAATTATATAGTATTAGGTACGGATAATCAATTTACCGCATAACAAAATTAACATCATAAAATTCTATTTTTTCTAATTGTTATTAGAGATGTACTTATACAGGGTGTTGTTTTGGTCGGCGACAAGCGACCCAGGAGCGGTAGTACAAAATATATATTCCCCAAAAATTTACTTAATTCCATTAAATACTGCAAATATGTTGAAAAATACCTTATTCAATGTGAAATAAAATTACCGCAAAGTATGGTTACTAGGCACGTGCACAGACTAGAGCTAGGCGCAAGCCGCCATCGCCCCACCCCTTTACTCCCTCGTACTCCCGTTGAGTATTATGTCTACACTTTAGCATATTACATGATTTTCAAAATGAGAATTTCTTTATTTTTATTATTAAAAAAAATAAAGTATTTTTTTAAATATTTTTTTAGCACCAGTATCATTTGTATTATCGACCCTGAGTCGCTCGTCGCTGACCAAAACAACGACCTGTATACATCTGATGTTCTAATGAATTACTCATTAGAACATCAACAAACACATTTTATGAAAAAGCTATTAGCATCTAAATGGAACGCACGACCACATAAAATATTACTATATGCCTCGTTTGCACCTTTTGACTTGATCATTAACTAATCACTAAACACTCCAATAACCCAATCGACATATTTGAACCAAACAATATCCCCACAGCTCTCTCGACCTCTGGCGCACACGTATCGACGCTAAACACAACTACTGGAGTTATAACGAAAGCTTAGCTGTAGCTGGTCGTATAAGGGATCAATCGGATAACCCGTTGTTACTAGAAGTGGACTATAGGCCGTATTATATGAATAACTTGACGGTGCTCGGTGGGGGGAAGTGTCCCCCCGGGTGGGACGCGGTGGCCGGGACCTGCTATATGTATGTTGGAGCACCGATGACTTATGAAGAGGCCAGGCTGTTTTGTTTGGTAAGTATTTGGAACTTTGTTTGCTTGCTTGTTTATAAAATCGATTTTGTAGTAAGTTGAAAATTGGTGCTGATTCTGTTGTTTATAACAAAACTAAATTTAGTCTCACTATATCTCTTTCTAACAAAGAACATAAAGGATGTAAGAAATTTAGTCCTGTCAAGTTAGTCCAATGCTTGTTTTCAATATAAATTTAGTCGCCATCTACCGCGGTTGCGTCTAAATACCCGCAAATAAAGACAACAAAGACTAATTTGACAGCTTTAAATATGTTCTATCCTTTTTCAATAATGTTTGTAAGAAAGAGATGTGATGTGACTAAAATTAGTATAGTGCGATTTACAACAGAATCGGTACCACTATCCATTTGTCAGTTGACTATTTTTTAACCCAATTTTAGCAAATTTCTTAACCATGCTTAGCAATAATTAATAATTACTTGGAAACTTATAGAATTTTTTGTCAATAGTCTGACAACGCGTCAATGCCCTACGTGACCGGTAACTACGCGGTTCTCTACGACTTCATACAACGTCAGAACCAATGGTTCCAATATGGCGACCGCGTGTGGGTCAACCATATTGACTACGTCACGCAGTGCACGTCTTTTGCGTTCTCTAATGTCGAGATAACCGACTGTAACCAGAAGAATTCGTTTATCTGTGAGATTGGTGAGTGTTTTTGAAGTTTACACATAGAGCTCCGCCATATTGCGGTAGAATTTGGAACTATTTCCTTGTATCGCGTTTACTGTCAGCTGTCGAAAGTGTACAAGTGGCGCCCTCATTTCTAGACAACACTAACTGTACCTCAACCATGAGTTTTCTACACTAACGTAATCTACACACGCTAGCGACTGTAGATTACGGTAGTGTGGAAAACTCATGGTAGAGGCACTGGTTTGTTCTTGCGTGGTACGCACGTCCCATGATAACAATTGCTTTTATTGTTATGTTTTAAAAACCTGTCAATAAATAATTTGTTTTATACATAAATCCACATATTATCAAAAACGCCATTGGTAATGATTGAAATGTTTACAATGGTGCCGATTCTGTTGTAAATCGCACTAAACTAATTTTAATCATATCTCCTTTTTACAAACATTATTGAAAAAGGATAGAATATATTTTAAAGCCGTCATTGCCGTTTTCATTTGCGGGTAAATAGACGTAACCAATTTCGATGTCGACAAAATTTATGTAAAAAACAAGCAATTAGACTTTTTTAATTTGACAGGAATAAACTTACATCCTTTTCTTATGTTCTAAGTTAGAAAGAGATGTGGTGAGACTAAATTACTTTATTTGTAAACAACAGAATCAGCACCACTATAGTTTATTTTACTTAAATCAATTAATTTTGTCTCCGATCTCGATATTATTATCTCTATAATGTCCCCAGACCCGAAGATAATGATAGACCCGATGTCGTGGCGCGGCGACAGTTTGGCTGTCGCATTTATAGGAGTGTTGGTCGCCGCCGTCGTACTGGTGGGCGCCGCCTTGATCTGCTGGTACTCCAAGTCTAAACACAGGTAAGATTATCTTAGCTGGAGGTGTTACCCGTGATAAAGTTCACCCTCTCAGGGGTCGAATTTTGAAGCCGAGGAAACTGTGTGCAAAATTAAATTTTCAGCCTAGATTTTTTTAGCCGGATATGAAACTGAGAGGCTGCTAGTTACTAGACCTGCTTGAGTTGTGCCTTGAACTGTTAGTCAGACAGTATTTTTATTTAAATATATACATAACATAGGTACTCATCTTGTAATCTTGAATTACAGACACGTACAAAGACTGGAGCGCCGAAACTCAATCCGTCAATCCTTGCACTCGGTTCGGTCAATCGGCAGCATCAACGGAGGATTCCCTGATAATGCGTATAGAAGGAAAATGACACAAATGGTAAGCAATTATAATCTCATCTATTTGTAGTCAGTACAGTTTTCTATTCATCTCCCTCTAATCAGAGAAATATTTTGGATGCTTTCACGATTCCCTTTGTAAGATAGGACTCTCTTCATTAGGTTTAAAGAGCTTTGATGTCTCTTTCTGACACTTGACATACCGCGTACGCATGAACAAGATGGCTGCTTTACACTCTGGAAATAACAACATATATTCTTCATTGTTAACTTCTGTAAAGATCATTTCAGTTGTTCTATCTTTACAGAGCACAAGATCCACAGAAACATTGACCAAAGGCTCGGACTACAGAAAAATGCTCGCATCAACAACTTCAATGGAATCAATGGAGAAGAGTCAATTCAATTCTTCTATAGAAGACAATCAAAGCTTCGATATATACGAAGCGCATAATCCTAATCCAAACGTTATGCCATTAAAGAATAGTACATTCGCGAAGAAAACTTCCACCCCAGAATACTCAGTACCAACCACCAATTACCAACCTTTCAAAATAGCGTACAGAAACGAAGGTTACAAGGAGCAATCTAACCCAGTCAGTGAAGCTCCATCAATAAATACAGTGATGACAGAAGAAATGCCAATCATTCATCACCCCGGGGGACTTAGATCACCTCAAGATGACGACACACTATCGCCATCTAGCGATCAGTACTTCACATCGGACACGTTACCGTTAAGAAGTTTGGAAAGAGATGATTCAGGCAGTTTTAAAAGAGAGTTAGAGAGAGATGGAAAGAATTATGGTCCGTATGGTGCTCCTAATTATGGAGGGCAGCCGAAGTTGTCGTTCTTGATGGAGCTAAGGTCGAAAATGCCGGAGCAGCCGCAAGCTGGGTCCGTGCCGACTACCACTTTTGGACAGAGGAATAATGTAGCAGGTAAACTGATGAACTTTCTGATGCAGTTTAGGGTACAATCCCCCCAATATCTTAGTATGAGTAGTCTTTATTTTCGAGCGTTTGGAGAATATCTGGATCTAACTCTATATTTTAATTATTGTTTATATTTGAAAACTATTTTTAAACCATACGAAAAAAAAGTTCCTAAAGTATAAATAAAGGACTTATGTAATTTGGGATGATAAATCAACATACAAGTAAACATGAGTGTCGCCAGGAGGGGCAGCTGCCCTCACTAGAGATTCAAAAAGTCCTAAGTCCACTCATTTGACTCTCTTATTAAAATCGACGTAGGTAGAGGGAGTAAGACTCGCACTACAAATAAGTGTAAAGCTTCATTTGCTCTTGACTGTATTACCTACAATTCATACATTCCCATCTTCAATATATTAACTGGACCCCCCCATTGGCTGCCAACGTTCTTGCAAGTAATTCGTATAAAAACAACAGTTGGAACATCCAATAACCCCGGTTGAGAGCTTCCTCGCCGATTTGTCCGCGTAAGGGTGCTAAGTCCAAAACTTGGGCCAAACCGTCTTGTCAATTAAAAAAAAAAAGTTTACGTCCACTTTAGCAGTGTTTAGTTTTTGTGAGTTACCTCGAATTTAGTTCATCAACTGGAAGTTATAATTTAATGTAATTTTCTCAGACCAACAGCGCTACTACGAAGACAACCTACCGAGTCCACCTCACCCACCGGGATACTCCCACAACTTCGACGAAACCCCATCGGACAACATTCCCAGCTACGACTCGAGCCCTCAAGACCTTTCTAGAGAGTTCGATGACTCTCCAACCCCAGAGTTACAACACAGGTCTAAATCAGAGGCCTTATTAGAAACGAACTTCGATTTCGATGACTCAGAGTCAAGTCCTCTACCCATGACAGAGGCCAGTAGATCTTACAGTCAGCCTCTCGAAACTGCTATGTAGTTAATAGGCCAGAAATGGCCGATACGACAAGAATAGGACAAATTAAATTATAGGCGTAAAAAACGTTAATAGAAAGTAAAGCAAAGAAAAGACTGAATGAGGATGTCTTGATATATTTATGTATTATTTTCTTGCATTTAAACATGTTATTTTTCCGGAACTTAGTGCCTTACTTCTATCATTCCAACTTTTTTATTTTAGTTTTTAATGTGTGTACAAAATATTTTCGTACCTTGTCTATCGTTAGGCGTGATTACATTACCAGAAATGCACGATCTCATAATGGAATATACAGTAACAATTTATTATTAATTTAATATAAAACATGCCTTATTATAGTCGCCTTATTAATCTTGAACTTGAAATTATTATTTCTGGCATAGGATATTTATAGGTATTGACAAAAACTTGTTTTTCTGGTAAAAATACCGGTTCCACAGATTACAGAATAGTAAGCAGATCGAGCGCGCGGAACACGGGAGTGACGCCAACACACCAAATACAGATTCAAAAGTAAATACAAACTCGAGTCAGTACTAAACAAGGCCTCGTGTTGTTACTACGTCACAAGTGTCATAATTTATCTTAAAAATTATGCCGTCCTGCATTTTGAAAAATTGTAGAAATTGTTCCCAAAAACAAAAAAAGCGAGACGGAATATCGTTTCATAGGTAAGTATAGATATTTTCACTAATTTGTATTATTTTTCCGTGTATTTGTTACTGATGACTAGGAACACAAAACCTCAACAAAAATCGGTTGGTGTTGCTAGGTTACATTGAAAGTATTTTCCTTGAAGTTGTGGTATTAGGACTTATTTCTGCCAGTGTCGAGTTATATTATAATTTCCAGTCACAACAATTATCACTTTCACAGTCCTCAGTCAGTCACTGTCCATAAAAGTAATGTTTTACTACAATGGTGGTTGTTGTACTAAAACTCTTCAAGGACTTTCTGAGACAACTTGAAAAGTCACGATACACATAATTCATTTAATTTCACTTCACTGGTGCACATGGATGATCTTTATTGAGTGAAATACCACCGAAAATACAAAATAAAACTCAAAATACACGAATTTATGAAAATAAAAATGAAAACGCAACGTCACTCTACAAGTTCCCACCAAAAAGTCCTTTTAGTTGTTTACCTTACTTATTCTTCCATGATAAAATTGAAAAATAAATGCAAAGCATGTTTTTTTGATGATTCGCTTTGTGAATTTGTGATTTGAAATACCCATTTTACAAACAAAAACTTATCTTATCCTAAGGAGGAACTAACAACGCCATTTCGAAATGTCAATCGCTATTGGTCAAAGAGAATATTAACACTACTTTCATTGGTTGTTTGCTCCACCAAATTCGATAACAGCGACTCTCACTGGGCCAGATAAGCTTGTGGCACTATCGGAGTGCAACTTTATAAGTCTCAAGTCCGGCCTTATGGAGTACTGCTGTCATCTGTGGGCGGGAGCACCTGGATACCAGTTTGGGCCTTTAGACTCGGTTCAGCGTCGTGCCACCAGAATTGTTGAAGATCCCGAACTCACAAGTGGTTAAGAGCTCCTCAGTCTGAGGAGAGACTTTGCCTCCTTATGTGTATTCTACCACTTGTACAACTGAGAGTGTTCTAAAGAATTGTTCGACTTGATGCTCACGGCTATCTTCCACCATCGCAATTCTCGCCATCGACATCCATCCATCACACATTGAAACCAGAATGGTTTCGAACTGTGCGGGCTTAACGGAGCTTCCTTCCGCGGACGCTCAGACTGTGGAATGAGCTCCCTGCCGTGGTTTTCCCAATGGAGTACAGCACAAGGTTCTTCAAAAAGGGTGTGAAGAGATTTCTGCAGGCTCGGCAACGCGCGAGTGATACCCCTGGTGTTGTGTGTCCATAGGCTACGGTAACCGCTTACCATTAGGCGGGCCGTATGCTTGTTTGCCACCTTAGTGGTATAAAACAAAATATAATATAAAGTACAAAAAAATATTTCACATAATTTTGTAGTCCAGTGACATATGTAACATATATCCCTATCTTGCTTTGTCCTTATTCTATGCAAATATTTAGTATTATGAATAATCCAGATCAAGATATCCACTTTCCAATACTATTTCTATAGGATCTAAATTTAATCCACATATAATTAGATGACGACTAATTTTAGTTTGACATTTCTAATTTTAGATATAATTTGACCTAAAACGTGACCAACAGAGTAGGAAAATTACACACTTAACTAAATTGAGTAACTAAAACGATATTAGTGCTGTCAAACTAAATTTTAGTTTAATCGTACGCCAACTGAATAGGAAACGTCGATTTGACAGGACTTAAATTTTAGTAAAGAATAGTTTAGTTTGTGCCAACAGAATCGGCACCAATAACTATCCAATAAAAAACGTGGGAGTATTTCTTCATTATCCTGGCAGCCCTACACGCAACCTGGCAGCCCTAAACACACCCTGGCATCCCTAAACGCACATTGTCAAACGTGTTCCTACAGTGCTCTCACGCACACATAGCTAAATGCGAGCCTCACAGTGCTTGTCCCGTACATTACATCTGCCTACTATTCTGTAATCTGTGACCGGTTCTATAAAATAGAGCTGCCAACATTGCCACATGATTTGACATTCGCCAAATTATTGGCCCAATTGTTTTATGCATGTTTTCAAATATCGTTTGAAATATTCACAGTCAACAGCTTTATTAACTTTGTGTTATACTTTGTCCGTCCTTAGATTAAGTTATAGTAAACTGAATGAGATGTAAGTATGTTGTAAATAAAATCATTTTAAATAAAGTCTTTCCAATATTTAATTAAGTTATTAATAAAAAATATATTAACCTTTTCTACATTTTTACCTATTCTTTATACTTGTTTGACATCACTATTTTATCTAATTAAGTATTATTATTATTTACTAGCTTCTATATTGTTTTAATGATAACCATTGAATTATATTTTACACTTGAAACGATTGTCTAATAAATAGACAATGTTATATTAATTCTATAAATTGTAAACTACAAGACAAAAATGTAGTAAGGGAATAAAGTATGCTATGACAAAGATATCATTACATACTACAAGAAAAAATAAATAAACGAAATGTATTTTAGTAACTTGAAAGTATTATTTAACATTCCCTAAAAAAATCCCAATAAAAAGACTATACCTTACTGTTATGAATGTTTTTTGTATAATACGAGCCATATTTGAATGTTCCTCTAAAAACAGTAAAATTGTCTATTTTGGAGAAAAACGAAAATAGTTCATATTTAAACAAAAAGTATCAATTCCACAATGTGCTAAATGAACTACTACGCCCCAAATCACTGAAAGATTTAGACATATTGTAGTGAAAGTCGAAAACGATAAAGGCTTGAAAAATACAAATTTTCCGCCACATGCGGGCTGCTCTACAGACCGTTCAATTATTTTACCTCTTAGTAGAGGTGTGTAACTCAGCTCTGAACCAGCTCAATGAATCAGCTCACACGGGTTTGAGCCGCTGAGCTACAGCTCAACAACAAAATGACTAGCTCACGGCTCAATCCAACTCCTATTGTATCTGCGA
This sequence comes from Polyploca ridens, assembly GCA_951394255.1. Lineage (NCBI taxonomy): Eukaryota > Metazoa > Arthropoda > Insecta > Lepidoptera > Drepanidae > Polyploca > Polyploca ridens. Next base: position 3,251,306 of record OX596251.1, on the reverse strand, counting down.
CTCCCTCCATAGATTATTCTTGTGATTCTAATCTACGAATTATTATTTCGTTCTAAAGCATATAAATAATAAATTTAATTCAATAAATAATTATGTAACATATACAGATAATATATAAAGACAAATAATTCCAACTCTGAAGTATGAAAAGAGAGTCGAACGAATCGCGGCAGCTCAGTCGGCTCCATTCGACGCGCGGTACGCAGTGAGCGTGTGCGCGTATCGTGGACTATGTAAATTGAGCTGATCTGCGAGCTGAGTCATTGAACCAGCTCACACACCTGAGCCGTGAGCTGTGATGCAGCTCGCGTATTTTTGATGAGTTACACACCTCTACCTCTTAGATTAAGGATTAGGTTTTACCTCTAGCCGTTTGGTTGGCTAGCCTGAGCTCTGTAAATATGTGCGAAATGTATATGCATAAACTGGGTCTACTGTAGAGTGAAGATCCCGGAGTCTGTAAACTTTCCATTTTTCTGAATCTGCATGTTGTGGCAGCACTGCAGTTTGCCCAGATTTAGCAGAATGAGGAATGTTAATAGGTATGCAAAATCGCTTGAAAGTTTGTAACAGTAGAGCAATTATGTATACAAATACATTAGTTTTTGTTTCATTCAAAAAAACCAAGTAGTTATGATTTTACAGACATTTAAAATTCCCCTAAATATCGAGGCCCGCTAACGGTCACGTGACCGCGGTTGACGTCATGTTATAACGCTCCGTTCACTCGTATTAGTCGCTAGCGGTGGTACATAGATATCTTGCGCTATTATGGAAAGTATTATGGATTTGAAAAAGGGCAATCGTAAAATCTACATAAAATAGATGGACTTATTGTTGAAATGAAATGAAATTGTTTATTTCGCCAGAAATGTCGTACAATTTAGGTGGAATCTTAAAATAAGGTCAACACATATCGCTCCAGAATAGCATTCAAAATTATAAATTTAAATTGAAACTAATAACTAATGTAATATAATAAAGCAATATAATAAAATAATGATTGAATGCGATGTCCAAATCATATAATCATTTTACAAGTTTTATTATTTATCGACGAATAGTTATTCGGTTGCCGCCGAAAAGCGAGAAGTAAGTAAGAATGCAAATGCTTACTCTCCTGTCTATCTAATACCTATAATCAAAAAATCTAAAAGTATTTTATTCAGTTTAGGCCCTAGTAAGGCACTTATACCTAAAATTATGATTTTATAGCTGCAACACAAGTAGGCACTGAACCTTTTAAGTTTTATGTCGACAACAAATTTTATTAGTAATGTTTGTCTATACCTATTTATACTCTTGTTAGTGAATTTAACTAAATAAATTGATATATTGCAAATGTCGTGTATTGTACATGTACTTGGCCTTTTTTATGTCTATCTACTTTATTTATCCAAATAAATAAACTTGAAGTGTCTGTTGTGTAAAATCATAATTGGACTGTTTTACAAAAACCTTAAACCGACTTCAAAGTACACTAAGAAGTAATCAAATCCCGATCTGATGACAATGGGACCAAACGGGAAGCGCACCCATTCAAATAAAAAAAGAATTTTCCAAATCGGTTAATAAATGACGGAGTTATGAGGTAACAAACATAAAAAAAAAAAAAAAAAAAATACATTCGAATTGAGAACCTCCTCCTTTTTTTTGAAGTCGGTTAAAAATAACAACATGAAAGTACCTATATACGGTTGGCGATAACCGTTGGGGTTTTAATCCGCTAAAAGTTCGGCATAACCTGGTGGCTCCCCCCAAGATGGTTGGTATGATGGTTGGTTGGATGGTATCCTAGGAAGATTTCCCCACGCTAATAAAAAAGGTAGGTAGGTTGGCTTCTTATGCAAATAAAAACATTTTTTTAATTAATTTTCCGGTTCTCCGAAACGGCTGGACAGATTTTGACTGGATTTTTAATGTCTGATAGCTTATATTATAAGAAGTAACGTACATTTATTTTAGAAAAAATATTTTGTGTTCCCCGCAATAAAACCGTCGTCGTCGGGTGAAACACTAGTTTGTTACGGCTGATTTCCGAAACGGCTGGACCGATGTAGACGAGACTTTCACTGGTAGATAGCGGATGTTATAAGGAATAACTTAAACTACTTTTATTTAAGAAAAATTATAAGGGCATCCGTGCAAAATAATTAAAACGCTACGCGCGGGTGAAACCTCGGCAGCGCGGGGTTATCAAATAACTGCACAATACAAACGAGTACAATATACAGGTCGTTGTTTTGGTCAGCGACGAGCGACTCAGGGTCTATTATACAAATGATACTGGTGCTAAAAAAAATATAAAAAAAATACTTTATTTTTTTTAATAATAAAAAAAAAAAAAAAATTAAAATCATGTAATAAGCTAAAGTGTAGACATAATACTCAACGGGAGTACGAGGGGGTAAAGGGGTGGGGCGATGGCGGCTTGCGCCTAGCTCTAGTCTGTGCACGTGCCTAGTAACCATACTTTGCGGTAATTTTATTTCAAATTGAATTAGGTATTTCTCAACATATTTACAGTATTTAATGGAATTAAGTCCATTTTTGGGGAATATATATTTTGTACTACCGCTCCTAAGTCGCTTGTCGCTGACCAAAACAACACCCAGTATAGGTACACACGGCAACACATCAAGCTATACATTTCCAGTATAAGCTGATCTTGCATTGTATAGGATTTTCGTACAATGAGAGGTCAGCTTATATTGGAAATGTATAGCTTGATCTGTAGCCGTGTGTACATAGTAGACTGTCACTATTATTACGTCAAAACGATCTTCACAGCAATACACTTTGCTTTTATCTCTAAAGAGATCCAACCCCTTCACAGTTTTTATCCATTTCTCTCGCATTTGGACATCCACTGGAACGAGTAAAATCAACTTTTCCGGTGGACTGGTGGTTGTATTTTTACATTTTGGCACAACACATGATTTTCTAGTATTTGTATTGGACATTTAAAAACCAAAAAAGTCATAATCTTCTAGGGAAACGTACGGAAGAGCGCGACCCTGTCAGGGTATTTGTTCAGTGAGCGCGATTGACTGAGCGAGCGTTGAAACATGACGTCATCGCATCGAGTACCGGGCCGATGGAATCCAGCGTCGCGCGCTCATTTTAAAATTCAATATCTCAGAAACTAATTGACTTATCAAAATAATTCTTTCACACGTATTTTTTATTTTCTACAGAATATGCGTAGAGCTAAAATTCTAAATTAGTGAACATTCTTCATTCTGGGATTATACCTAGCAGAATTAGATTCCCATTTAAGGGCTTATTACACTATATTTAGGATCCTAACTAGGATGGTTCTAACAAGGAAGCAGGAAGCTACTTATTACACTACACTATCTTGCTTTCTAACTAGGACGCGGCAAAGAGTATAGCAACTATACTTAAAGCGGGACGGACGACTCGTAGGGATGTAACAAAGGTCGATTTAAAAAAAATATAACTATACTTACATCGATGTTCTTCCGATGTTTTAAGTTTTTTATTCTCTCAAACCGATCACACAAAATTTCAATGAATACAAATGAGCTCCTTTATGTTAAAAAAAAACAAAATTGAACTTTATGTGAGTAAGTACCAAGTATTAATTTATAAATAATGTAGTACTTTCAATGTACGGATTATTTTTCTATTATTGTTTCTTGATTACTAATGACCTATACATTCATCCCTCAAAATATACGCCAAGACTTTAGAAGGGCCTTATATAATTATTTCAAAACATCGATGTTTTGAAATAATTATATATTGTACGGATTATTATTCTATTATTGTTTTATGATTACTAATGACCTATACATTCATCCCTCAAAATATACGCCAAGACTTTAGAAGCCTTATATAATTATTTCAAAACATCGATGTTTTGAAGAACAATGTTACATCCCTAAACGTCCTAAATCAGAGCGACGCGATTACACTTTCCTGTTTAAGGAAGCAGAGCGGTTGGGACCTTCCTATCTCCCTACTTAGGACACTAACCGTTCTTTCTGCGATTACACGTTCCTATTTCCTAGTTAGGATCCTAAAAATAGGAACGTGTAATAAGTGCTTTAGGGATTAGCAGATTGAGTCACAGACCTGCAAAGATAGCAGTTATTGGCAGATTCTTATAATGAAAACGGGCAGGATTAGACATTGACAAATTACCTGTGTTTCACGTGTCACATGGGTAATTGCGTTAGAAAAGTTTAAAAACAATTCTACCATTCTTAAATAATAATGTCCGATTTTTCTTATTGCACTGGCCTTAACCCTCAAGTACATTTTAGGGGAATTCCCTGGAAATGTATATTTTCTTTCGAGTTGTAATGTAAATTGTAATGAGATGAGTGTAAATAATCATTTTCTGCGTAGTAGTCGTAAGTCAGTTGTGTCGTGCGCGTTACTATTTATTATATATACTAAGTGAAATTTAAAGAAAATATATCCAAATCTATCGTTCAATGAAGGATCCAATGTCACCAATGTTTTCATTTTGGTTAAATTAGTAGGTTTTAGCAGAATTTTGGTGAGCAACTAGCATAATGTTCAATTTAAATCTGGTCACACTGCGTGAGACGTGAGTGAGGAGGTGAGCGTATATCTGTTGTCTCTCTTTCACAGACAAATTAATGACAGTTTTATAATGCCTCGGCCATACGCTTGCAAACTCATGCAAACTCCAAACTCCCACAAACGCTTGTACAAATCAAGGTAGACAAACGTAGCCATCCACACGTTTGCAAACGCTTGCGAGCAGCGTTGGTAGTGCGTTTACAAGCAAGCATGACGGACGTCGAGCTCGTTTATGCAATAACATTTCTTCTTTAAATGTTTACGGAATGTAACCATAAGTATTTATTTCTTGTATTTTATATCCATAACATGCTTATTTAAAATTTTACTGACATTATTCCATGCATTAGTATCTTGTTTCTGATCAATACTTTACGTCTAAAATGCAGGGCAATGCAGGAAATTCGAGGAATTGTAAAATTACTGGATCTAACATTATCTCTTTTTGTTTACGCAGTAGGTTTATGCATTACTACATACTTAATTTTTGATTACGTTTAATTTAATACACAATTCAGCATTAAAATCTGTGAGTGAACAATAAATCACCCCTTATTTCCCACCTATAGGGTAGCTATTTTTTCCAATTTTATATGGGAACAACTTCGAGGTGTACCCTATCAAATAAAAAAAGATTGATTAAAATCGGACTACTCTATAAAAAGATATGCATGTTCATACATAAGAAAAAATATATACGTGTAAACTTTAAACCTCCGTTTTTTCGTCGGTTAAAATGCAGGGTAATGCATCCTGCATTTTTCAGCATTCGAGGAATTGTAAATTTACTGAATAGACCATTAAATCATATATTTTTAGGCATTGCATAGTTTTAACAGTACGCAGGCACACGTCTGTTCGCCGCCAGTGCGCAAGCGATACTAACTACACACAAACGTGTGGATGGTTCGCAAGCGCTTGCCGCAAACTTCCTTTGATTTGTGCATGAAAAACCGACACGGCTCGGGTCGGCGGCAAGCGCTGGCAAACGCTTGGCAAGCCACGGCAAACGCCCATCCACATGTTTGAATTTGCGGAGGCTTGCCGAGGCTTGGCAAACGTGTAGAGGGCTCATAACATGCACAGCTGCTGTGCACAGCTGTGTCCAATTTTATTGTTGGTTTACGTAAATGAATAGAAAATAAATTAAATATTCCAAATAAGAGAACATTCGTGTAATTAATAAAATGAAATAAAAAAATAACTAAACTTGTCAAACGACAAAGTCGACCTCTAAGCTAAGAGACCTTCGATTCAACAAGCGTAATCCGAAGATTTTTGAAATTAGAAGTTTTAAGATAAACAGTGCTGTAACAATGGAAGCAGCAGGATCTATCAATACAGCAAGTGTTGATAATGAAGCATGCGTGGACAATATTGAAAATGAGGAAGAGGTTTTTGACGATTCTGAGGAGCGAGAGTTGGTGACAGACTCTTGTTCCACAAAGGTTTTGGATACGACAGAGCAACCCAGAGACAGATATTGCATTGTTTACATATTATTCTATTTATTTGGAATAACTTCTATTATACCGTGGAATTTTCTAATCACTGCAAATGACGTAAGTTGCATGTTTATAATACCTTTTCAAATTTGATAGAGCTGCGTAAAAATATCCTCATAAAATGTTTGACGTGACTTTTTTCTGAGTAGGAAATTAATTTTCAAACTATGACCATTACATTGCTATGAAAACACTATTTAGCATTAATTGAAAACAATAACAATTTAAGTAATGTTGTTTGTAGAGTCATTACTAAGTTCCTACCTAATTCGAAAATTGTAGCGAGAATACCGTAAAATATACTAAACATTAACTTATGTAAATAAGGCCACCTTTGAGAGGACAGATCATTTTTATTTTGTACCCCATATGGCCCACAGTGGTAAACCAGTTACCAGGTACACAGACATTTATTTTTGCCTAAATTCCCAGCCTTCATTGGTTAATTGAACATAACCAACAACAGGTTTTGTTCAAATATTTTTTACACAAAACTCTTTTATTTTATATTGTGAGGTGACCTAGAAACAAGGTTGCCACCTAATTTATTTTTTACAATTGATAGATAAAATATTATTATGTTAGGATTCTTTTGTTTATTTTTAGATAGCTATCTTAATCAACTGATACTATGTATTAGTACTGAACATAACAAAGAGCTTAATTACATCCTTGTTATAGAATTTTATGACTAAACTTGATGACTAATATACATTTACTATATATTATACATTTACAGTGAATAACTAAAATATTCAAGAATTGTGTTTCTCAGAAAAAATAAATAACAATTTGAATATTTTGTCTCAATAATATTATTCTAGATGATGGCTACACCTGTTGTTTAAAAAAATAATGAGTCACAATTCTATTAGCCCATTAAAAATTAGTCATAGCATGATCAAGGTCATCACAAGTATTCCTTCACTACTTACCTAAGCGCTATAAAATATTCAATTTAATATAGTCATCAAAATTGATTGAGACCTCTGGAGACCAGCGGGCGGGGAGCTTTTTCCGCCAACGCGTCAGCTTGGCTATCCAAAGAGGAAACGCTGCCAGCCTTCTGGGAACCTTGCCGTTAATCGGAAGCAGCGGCAGGCTTGAGGAAATTTTCTATATATAGATTGTATTTTGTACATATTTGTTGTAAATAAAGATCTCACCACTTAATATAGCCAATTAATTTCTTTCACATATATAATATAAATTGTGATAGTCGTTAAGCTAGTTGGAGGCCCACTAGGCAGCTTGAAAAAACTCTAACAGTAGGTTTACCACTAGCCTTCCTCCACTGATCCGCATTGGGCATGCATGGTGGAATATGCCTATTCCCTTTCACCCTAATTTGGGCAAGGAGGCCTGTGTTCAGCAGTGGGACATTATAGGCTGATGATATATTTAAAACAAAAATAATGATTCATTCATCACACTAATAATATGTTATGCTAAAGAAATTTTATCTGTTTTACCATTTCACAACTAAAACTGCACCAATTGCAATAAAATTTGGCACATCTGTGTGCCAAATTTTATTGCAATTGGCCTATGCTATTGTATTGAGAAAGATTTGATAACTTTTTGTTTTATAGTCAGTGGCAAGTGATTTGTTCAATTGTTTTTATTTTTTCTTTAGTGAGTTCTAAACAGACTTGATTAAAAATAAATTATGATATATTTTTATGTCTCCCATTAAGGCCGGGTCTAAGCTCAAATCTCAAAAATGGGTTTCTTTGAGAGTCGAGTATGACGTAACGCAATGAAATACCTAACACAAAAAAATACTGTGGATAGAAGAGGGTTTTGAGAAAAATGTTAACCGAATAGAATATTAAAAAGTGCTTTGATATTCCCAATAAAAAAATCCTAAGTTACGTCTAAAAAAATCTTTCGCGTCGAAATTCTCCGTATTTTCAGCGATGACAACAATTTTATTTTTAAGAATATATAAGATACATAATTATATTAGAATGTTAACCGGACACTTATTCAATTTAATGCGTATATTCTGTATAATCTAAAGAAAACCCGTAAATAACAGTCCATTTCATAGAGTCGACACATTTATGATTTACCATTTTCAACCCTATTCCAGTGAAGAACGAGTCCTGTCAAAATCGTAGTCAGTCCGCGCCTTAAGATAGAAAACCACTGGTATCCAGTCTCCATATGCCGCAATACGCAAACTCATTTATTCAGTTTATCGTCTGATAAGGCACTTATAAACGTAAGATACAATTTGACTGTACAAACCGATATGTAACTGAGACACCATACATTGGTCCATAGATTACTTAACCATTACTGAACCATAAAATGCATCTAAAATTGAAACTGCAGGACAAAAGCTAGTATTAAATAAATTATGTAAGTATCTCAAAATCTTTTTGCGGTAAACACATTTTATCAGATAATTTATTTGCCAAAACATAAATACAGATAGTTTAGATATAATCTTGTTTGTTTGTATTGTCAGTATTCATGTTATCAGCATAAAGTTAATGATGAATAACAAGAATTAGAATGCAATTAAATTGTGCACATCTGCGCTTTATCGTATATGACGGCCTTTTGATAATTGCAATCTGGAATATGATATTATTAACAATACCTAAATAAGAAACTAAATATGTACATGAATACAAATTATTAATTATATATTTGGTTCGCTGTGCCTGCGTTATTTACATAGTCATAAAATATAACTATCCTCAATAAATGTGCTATGTAAAGATCTCTTGTTCTAATGGACGCTGATCTGATGATCGCTAGAGCCGGAGGTGGTAAGCATACAACGCCTTGAATGAATCTGGCTCTCAAGTGCATCTGTTGGAACACCACTAGATGCTTGGCGACAGATATTTAACTCGAGCCACTACAAAGAGCTTTTAAGAGAGGTAGAGCATAGCGTTATTTCCCTCAAAGAGCAGGTTGACTTGGGCAGTAGTACCTCCAGAATACCGCAGCCAAATAACTTAATGTTGTGTTCCTGCGCCTGAGTAAGGTCGCCATTGGTCACCAAGGAGTACCGAATTCCTGATGGTAACCATAGCCATGTGGACGCTTGCAACACACGAGGCATCACTCACGCGTTACCGACCCTTCCCCCCCTCCCTAATGAGCTCTGGCAACCTTACTCTACCACCATGCTTTCCTCACATTGTTTTTTTTTCGCCAAAACCACTCGCTGTTGGATTCGAACCCAAAACCTTCAGCGAAACTACTGAGCTATCATCTTAAAAAATGTTATTTTGTTTCAGTATTGGATGTATAAATTCCGCGATGTCACACCGAAGAACCTCACGATGGTAGTGCGTAAGACGCAGTTCCAAGCTGAATTCACGTCATATCTCAACGTAGCAACAGCTATACCTAATTTAATATTCCTTATACTGAATTCGCTTTATGGACATTTGTGAGTGATTTGATAATATGTATTATAGTACGTACCTAGTATTGCAACTGGATTGACAAAATGGCTAGTTATGACATGTGGCCAATAATATAAATAATAATTTGGTGTGACTTCATAAATTATGTTCTTTTTTAAGGAATGTACCCAATTTTGAATTTTAATTTTAAGCTCCTATTGGAAAAAATACTTAAAACACTTCTCACACTTATGTTGTGATTTATTTGACAGTTCATTAGTAAATATGGAATAAATAAGCGATTCTCAAGTGTATAAGATGATCCTAAAACCATGATCCATTTTAAGTGGCGTTTCAATTTTTTTTGGTCGTATGAGACGTCGCGTAGGTAGTAATTTTGTGTATCGCGCGTGAGACTGGCAATGGATTATTCTGTTTTGAGAAGGCATGCTTTTTAAACTTTTTAGAACGACTCCTGCGCAAATGAGATTGATGTAAGAAAGTCTAAAATGCGGAACGTACAGTCGAGGAGATAAATATGTATACACTTGCACTGTATAGTCAAATGTTGAAATATTACACAAATCATAAAAGTATAATGTTGAAAGATTCTGCCTGCATAATATCTCTTAATTTCAATCAATAGTTTAAAAGAAAATCATTGTTGAATTTCACTATGTGAATACATATTTATGTGCTCGACTGTACATTTAGAATCTGAATCGAAAGGGGTACGAACTTTTTTGTATGGGAGCTGGCATAGCCACCCGCCGCCATTTTGATTTTTTTTCAATGTGGCGGCGCACGGTGTAAGTGGTATATTTGGTTAGAGGACACTTATACAAACAAAAAATGTTAAGCAATATGGTGACCTAAAGTGTCACGTTTCCGAGATATTTGGAGGTAAAGATCGCCATATGAGAATAACGATAATCATTAAAAATGAACATATTACGTGTTTATATGCATTAGATTGTATTCAAATAATAGTTCCCAGGTTGATTTAACTTTTTATTAGAATAAAGCAAAACAAATAGCACGAAAAAACAATATTCATTAATTGGTTACCTACTAAACCGCATCGCTATATTTGCAATGAAACACAATGTTGTCAAGTTGCTCGGATCGTAGTGGTTAACTTGTTTTCCATGTCTCCGTTATTAAACAAAAATGACAATACTTGTCTTAAAATATAATGTTACCGAGATTTTGGAATATCGATGTATAAATAATATGAGAAGAATGACAATAGTTTAAAGTTGATTAAGTACACACGGCAACACATCAAGCTATATATTTCCAGTATAAGCTGATCTCGCATTGTATAGGATTTCCCTGCAATGAGAGGTCAGCTTATATTGGAAATGTATAGCTTGATCTGTAGCCGTGCGTACAATTTATGTTATTGTTTTTAAGCAATAAACTGTGGTCAACTAATTATTGCATCACAGTTTTAAAAATAAAATAAAATACATAATAGAAACAAGCCGTGACCTCAAACCTTTAAATAAAAGGATTTTTTTAAACTACTTAGCTAGCAAACAAAATTATATACGGCACGCCTAAGCGGTAAGCGCTTACCTTAGCCTATGGACGCTTGCAACACCAGGGGTATCACTCGCGCGTTGCCGACCCTACAGAAATATCTTCACACCTTTTTTAAGGAACCCCACGCTCCGTTGGGAAAACCACGGCGGGAGCTCATTCCATAGTCTAAGCGTCCGCGGAAGAAAGCTCCTTTCAGACCGCATAGTTCGAAACTATTTTGGTTCCAATGTGTGAGGATGGACTCCCCGTCAATGGCGAGACTTGCGATGGTAGAAGGTAGCCGTGGGCATCAGGTTAAACAATTCTACAGAACACTGTCCGTTGTACAAGCGGTAGAACACACGTAAGGAGGCAAAATCTCTCCTCAGATTGAGGGACCCTAAGCCGCTTGTGAGCTGGGGACCGTCGACAATTCTAATAGCACGTCGCTGAACCGAGTCTAAAGGCCCAAACTGGTATCCAGGAAAGAGCAGTACTCCATATAAGGCCGGACTTGCGACTTGTAAAGTTGCAGCCTTTGCCCCGATGTTAAGTACTGCGTCGCTCTGTTGAGCACTTCCAGTTTTTTGGAAGCTAGCTTAACTTTGTCTTCTAGACGGCCTATTGACGTCGTTAGAAATGTCGATGCCGAGGATCCCGATGCTTTCACTGATGTTCGTGTTCTGGAATTGTGAAGTCACAGCAAATGGGGTTTTCTTAGCGGTGACGACTTGAGTCTTAGTGGGGTTGAAATGGACTAGATTTAGTCGACCGTAATCGGAGACACTAGTTAGTGTGCTCTCGATTTCAGAATATTTGCAATGAGCATCCTCTGTACAATGAGTGCCGTCAATAGACAGCATTTCATTGATATGTAGCAGGAACAGTGTTTGGGACAGTACAGACCCTTGCGGGACGCCAGCATTTATGTCTCTCAGCTCGTATGCATCTGCTGGACAAAAAATTGGCGACCCATTTGCATAGTCCCTCGGGAAACCCATATGCTGGTAACTTCGTTAGAAGACCCCAGTCTTAGAGGTGGTTAGAGCGGGGTTAGAGTCCCCGCCACCTTTACTCTCGATGGCGAGTGACCACTCGGCTGGTGACCTTCTAGTGTATACATAGACACATCACATAGAGATACACTAGAAGGTCACCAGCCAAGGGACTATGGTGGAAGCCATATTGTCGGTCACTCAACAAATCGTGATCCTCTAGGTATCTCAAGAGCTGCGTGTTGATCACTCGCTCCATGACATTGGAGAGAATGGGAGGTGATGGCAATAGGCCTGTAATTCATCGGGTCTGATCTATCGTCCTTTTTGGGCATTGTGTGCACGTGAGCAGTCTTTGATGAAGACGGGATTTTCATTTAGGTAGAAGTTTTATTAGGTCGGGTCGGGACGGCCGCGAGACCGGGTTTTTTTATTTATTTTCAACACACTCGCTCGTAAAATAACATTTATTGCACCGCTTTTAGTATCTTAATGCAGCTTATTACCCATTTGTGCTTTTTACTTTACATTACCGCACAGTTTTATAAAGGTATAATCCCGATTATGATAAGTTTGTACCTCACTGCAAGTGTTATGTGTAGACCCAGCATTCTTAATTTAAACCGGTAAAATAGTTCAAAAGGTCAAAAAAAACTTGCGTGTCATATTTTTAAACGTTCTCATTGTGTTGATTTGACTATTATCAAAAAATCTACTTAAAAAAATACATGTCTGTTTTTTTCCTCGCAAGTGTGTTGAAAAACTTGGTATGACACGCGTGTGCATTGATTATTACACTCTCGGCTCACTTATTGCTTTCGCCTACCGCTCACGCGCTTAATACGCCTCGAGTATTAATAACCAACTTTGCACACATGTATCATAATGTACTATTACGTCGCTATTGCAATTTTGGCGCCCAGGGAGTATTACTTAGCGATCTTTAGTTCCAATTAACTTGGTAACATGAGATTTTAGGACAAGTATTGTCATTTTTCCTTGTATAATAATGACAAGATGGAAAACAAGTCACGATCCGAGCTACTTTGACAACATTGTGGTTTATAGCGAATATTACGATGCTGTTTAGTAGGTAAGTAATTAAAAATATTGTTTTTCGTGCTCCTAGTTTAACTCTCTACTAAAAAATTGATAAATCAACCTGGGAACTATTATTTTAATACAATCGAATGCATATAAACACGTAATAAGTTAATTTTTAATTATTGTCGTAATTCTCATATGGCGATCTTTACCTCCAAATATCTCGGAAACGTGACACTTTAGGCCACCATATTGATTAACATTTTTTGTTTGTATAAGTGTCCTCTACCCATACATACCAGTTTCATCGTGCGCCGCGACATTGAAAAAAAACTAAAATGGCGGCGGCTAGCTATGCCACAAAGGTTCTAACCCCTTTAATCAAACTGAAGTATTGTAACTTCCTTATGTACCTACTGTATTAATTGACAGCATCAAATAATTATTATTTTTCATATTAATTGACAGCATCAAATTATTATTATTTTTCATATTAATTGACAGCATCAAATAATTATTATTTTTCATATTAATTGACAGCAACAAATAATTATTATTTTTCATATTAATTGACAGCATCAAATTATTATTATTTTTCATATTAATTGACAGCATCAAATTATTATTATTTTTCATATTAATTGACAGCATCAAATTATTATTATTTTTCAGAGTGACAGTCAAAATTAGACTGCAAGGATCATTGATAGTGATAATCCTGACGTTCCTAGTGATCACTGGAATGGTTCAAGTGGACACAGACAATTGGCAGAATGGGTTCTTCATCTTCACAATGCTCACAGTTGTTATCATGACAGGTAAGATATGCTTTTTATAGCCTGAAATGAATTTAACATTGCATAGGTTTTAAAGAAAAAATCTGTTATTTAAATATAGTTGACTAGCTGTCCACCGCGGTTACACCTGTGTTCCCTTTATAATACTCGGGGATTATGAAGATACGTATTATTGGAAGAATTTTACGAATCTGGTAGTTCCAGAGATTAGCTCGTTTAAACAAACAAACAAAAATTGTTCCGCTTTATTATATTATTATAGATTATGGAAAGGTAAAGATTGTGTTTAAAAAGATAATATAGGTACTATAGCACGGTGTTTAGGAGGTCAAAGTCAAAGATGTTTATTCAATTTAGGCCATACAAGGGCCATTATGGAGGAAATGGTCTGCTTAAGTTTGCCATTTATTTATTTACTTATTAAATATAGATTCAGTCTACTTTGTAGTTTTGCCGCCGCGCCGGGGCACGCAATTGTTGTCAGTGCGATTAGAATGAAAAATTATGTAATGAATCTAAGCTTGTTTTGAAAAGAGTAATTGCTGAGTTTATTGCCGGCTCTTCTCAGCAAATGCAACCTTCCGAACCGGTATTAGAGTATTAGAGTCAGACTTTTCATAAGTGCCTGCGAAGGTCTATTTGAATAAATGATTTTGAATTTTGAATGGCTTCTGGGTTCTGAAAAGCCCCGATTCTCTCCTCGCCCGCCATATCATCACTAACCATGGTGACATAGTTAAACACAAATCAAAACAATTAAATATCAGAGTTCTTGGCCATAAAGCAGGTTTTAAAAACATTAGTTTTTTATTACGATCTTGAACTCTAAAAGCATCGAAAACTATTATTATTCAAGTTGCATAATACTGTAGCAAAAAGACGCATAGTTAAAAATGAGAATATAATAATTTGCAATACTAGTTTGTATTAATTACTTGATAATTATTGAACCTACTACTATTACTAGGTATTAGTCACTAGAACAACCTTTGACCTACTTCGATTGAGTGGAATCATTTTCGCTCTGTCAATGTGATATAGTAGTACCCAATTAATATGGCTTACCGATGTACCTGCGCAGAAGATACATTTTCAAAGCTAGGGAAACGCTATTGATAGGCAGCTGCTGTCATGTTAGCGCGCGCCGTACGGAGGGGCGTGACTTGCGAGTGAGACAGAACTAACAGCTGCAGTGTATTATGAACCTTATAGTAGTGATCTAAGGTTGATTGTAAGTTTTAAGCATTCTTTCGTTAATCTTCGGGGCCATACTTTCTTTTCTGTGCGAACGAAGATTCACGACGCGCCATATCAGTTGGGTAATACTGTACCCACTTACCTACCTACGAAAATCAGTATCTGTTCAATAGATTCTTTTGCATAGTTGGAAATCCGAGATGTATTTGAACCAAGTCCTTCATAGGGCAAGCATAGTTTGAACAACAAACTTGCTGTACCTATAGATTCAGATTCAGATTCTTTATTTTGCAAGAACATGGTATTCATATAATAGATGTTATCCTTAATATTATAACATTTAAATAACATATTCTGCCACAGGGGCGTGCAAAAGTACATACAATAAAATATTCATTACATTAATAGATACTATAAAATAACATAATCAATATATCCACATAACAAACACTTATGGAGAACCTAACAATAACAAATAAATAACTGGACGAAGAATAATTAATATAATATTTAAATCCCTAAAAAATAATCATTATAATTTAATTACAATAAATTGATTAATAAAATACCACTTTTTTTTTGTAAATTCATCAATTGTATAAAATACTTTAACACCCAGCCACTCTCGCAATGTTTTCCTAAATTTATGTATGGGTAAATCTTTTATATTGCTCGGTAGATTGTTATATATTCTTACACACATACTATAGCAGTTTTTATGGTATAGAGTTGTCCTAGGCAATCTATCCAGAACCAGTCTGTTACAATTTCTGGTATTTCGAATAAAATATTCCGAGGCCGTCACAAACAAATCTTTGTTTTGTTTGACAAACATACAAGCTTCAAGGATATACATAGATGGTAAGGTTAAAAGATTAAGAGAAAGAAATAGTGGTTTACATGAATCATGGAATTTTGCGCCACATAAAGCTCGAATACATTTCTTTTGGGCTATAAAGGCCCTGTTAGCATCAGTGCTGTTACCCCAAATAAGCAAACCATACCTAAGTACTGAAGCCACATAACTGTGGTAGGCCTTCAGTATTGTCTGCTGTGAAGTGACTCGTCGTAATCTATGTAGTACATAAACAAAGCGGTTCAGTTTTGAGCATACTTTTGTTACATGTGCCTTCCAATTACAGTTATTATCAATTATAAGTCCAAGAAAAGTGGTTTGACTTGTTTTTTGTAATTGTTTATCTTTAATTTTAATATTTAGGTTCATGTCTTTACCATTCCTATTAGAAAAATGTATATATTTAGTTTTAGATATATTTACATTCAGATTATTTTTAATTAACCAATTAATTATTTCATTTACAGTCCCATTTATTTCTCCTTCATATAACTTAAGATCTTGGCTACCATTTTTAACTATAACAGATATGTCATCCGCAAACAAGATACATGGATAAGAAATTGTTTCTGGGAGATCATTAATATATAGGAGAAACAACAGTGGACCCAAAATGCTCCCTTGTGGTACCCCCGTTCTATTTTGCAATGTAATCGACTTGAAGGATACAATCGTATTCATATTATCGAGTTTAGTTACTTCTACCCTCTGGCATCTGTTATTCAAATATGATCGTATCCATTGTAACGCTGGGCCTCTAATGCCATAATGCTCTAGTTTTTTTAGTAAAATCTCGTGTGAGACACAGTCAAAAGCTTTGGACATATCGAATATAACTTGGTTCAGCGAAGTAATGGGCTCTTTCAAGGGGCATTGTATGCGTTTCTATAACAAAATACGCAAAGAAATCCAAGAGCTATATAGAATCAAAAAGAAAAGCAGATGTTATGTAAGAAAGGTTACTATAGAGTTTATGATTTAATAGATATCAAGAATGCATTTGAATTGTTCGCCCTGCAGACTATTGTTATAGGCTATCAATAAATTAAACGTTGATTGATAACTTGAGAAGCAATTAATAAATAATTGGACTGTTTTACAAAAAACTTAAACCGACTTCAAAGTACACTAAGAAGTAATCAAATTCTGATCTGATGACAATGGGACCAAACGGGAAGTGTACCCTTTCAAATAAAAAAAGAATTTTCCAAATCGGTTAATAAATGACGGAGTTATGAGGTAACAAACATAAAAAAAAAACGTTCGAGTTGAGAGCCTCCTCCTTTTTTTTTAAGTCAGTTAAAAATAGTTAAATTTTGTATTTGTTTGAAACCGAAATAATCAGCGAGTTTAGATCATTAAAATAAATTGTAAAGTTAGTATACATACTAATCATTTATTCAATTAGCGCACCTAATAATTATCATGGTAACAGTAGCAAATATACTAATTATTATATTAATGATAAATTAATTTGGTATCATGAGTTTTATTACAAAATGCATATGGAGAAACGCTGCGGAAAATTATGGCAATATCGACCTATTAAAAGTCACTTATCGAGAGTATGTAAGGTTCTCGGCGACTGGACATCACCATGGTTAGTTCGTAATTTTTTATTTATTTATTTATTTATTCAGATAATGATTTGGCCGAAGTTGGTAAGCACACAAAGTCTAGAACTGAGATGACTAAGTGCAGCGATTGGTGCTTGGCGACTGATATTCAACTTGAGGGTGGTACCCAGCAAGGTGGGTACTATAAAGGTTTCCTCACGATGTTTTCCTTTGCCGAAGGTGCCGGTCCTTCTCAGCAAAAGCAAACTTCCGAATCGGTAATAAGGTCCGCATTTAGAACGTCAGTCAAAGCACAAGTTATGAGTCGAGATTAAACTATTAAATTTGGAACCTGCGCCAATAATATTGGGTTTATGTTCGATTAACACGATCTATTTTTAGACTTGTTTTGATCTCGTTCTATACAGACCTCAGACAGATAGGTAATTATAAAATTCCATTTGAATATTTATACCACAGTCTATACTAAGTATATAATAATATAATATAATAAAGCGGAAGATTTTTTTTGTTTGTTTAAATGGGCTAATCTCTGAAACTACCAGTCTGTTTCGAAAAATTATTTCACTAATAGGAAACTACATTATTCACGAGAATTATAGGCTACTTTTTATCCCGGGAAAGGGATGAACCGCGGGGTTACACCTAGTAAAAATTATGATTTCCATACCGTTCCTAACCAAATAATTTCTTTTTCAGCTGCCAGCGCAATATTCATAGGCAGTCTTGTAGGCATTGCTAGTAGATTCTCTAAAGAATACATGGCGGCTGTTGTCAGCGGTCAATCTTTAGGCGGAATCATCGCAGCTATAGCTCAAATCATATCACTAGCCTTCAAGATATCACCATTACATAGCGCCCTGATATATTTCATAATAGCTGATATAGTAGTCATAGCGTCTTTTGTTGCCTATGTCATACTGTACAAGATTGATTTCTTCACATATCATCTGCTAACTGGATGCGGTGGTATAACATCGAATAGGCACAGAGAAGTGTCAATGTTGGCGATTTTGAAGAAGATATGGGTGTACGCGTTCAGTATATTTGCTGTGTTCATGATCAGTATGGCTGTGTATCCCGCTGTCACTGTGCTGGTTGAATCTCATCCGACGACTAAGGGGACTGATTGGAATAGTGAGTGTTTTTATTTGTTATCCATACATACATACTTATTTGTGATGTTTCTGTGTGAATGAGGGTACTTATAAAAATCATTTGTCAAGGTTTCTGATGAGAGCTATTGTGATCTGAACATATTCCTTTTTTATTTCAGATATATTCTTCGTGCCCGTTGTCAATTATCTGATCTTCAACTGCGGTGACTATTCGGGCCGTTTAGTTGCTGGATTTCTATTACGGGTAAGATTTTTCATCTAGAAATCTTTTTTTTATCTAGCACTAGCTCATGCGTGTCATTAATATTTCAAAAAATAACGGAACTCAAATCTGAAACAATTTTGAAGTCTCAAATGTTTTATCTGTCTCTCTAGGTAGGTTAATCTCTGAAACAGACAATTTTAATAGAACTTTAATTGGCTGGTAGAGGACTTTTCGTAGAGTAATCTGTGCTTCTTTATAACCTGGGTATTAAAAACGGATTGAAGTGTGAATAGGGTAGGTACTAAGTATCAGATATTATATCTTCATCATCATCATATTAGCCCATTTGATGTCCACTGCTGAACATAGGCCTCCTCATTGATTTCCACTTCGAACGGTTCTGGGCCGCTTGCATCCAGCGGCGCCCAGCGACTCTGACCAGGTCGTCGGTCCACCTGGTGGGAGGTCGTCCCGCTCGGCGCTTTCCAATACGTGGTCGCCACTCGAGAACCTTTCTTCCCCATCGGTTTTCGGCTCTTCGAGCGATGTGGCCTGCCCATTGCCACTTCAGCTTACTAACTCTACGAGCTATGTCCGTCGTTTTCGTTCTCCTACGAATGTCCTCATTTCGGACCCTGTCACGTAGAGAAATTCCGAGCACAGCTCGTTCCATAGCTCGCTGAGTGACTCTGAGCTTATTTATACGGCCAGCAGTGAAAGACCACGTCTCTGTCCCGTATGTCATCACTGGTACAGATATTATATGGTACAAGTCAAATCAGCTATACGGGATTTAATATCAACCGTACATAAATGCCACGGTCATCACACGATCAGATGTCGTGGGCGGAAATATTTATTATTCCGGAACAAATACTATGTTATTGTTACTATTAAAATGTAAATAAATATATAGATAAAACACCGGTAGATAGTGCAATTAATGTGTGTCGAGTGTGATACTAAGAGTGACTCATCATATCATACAATGTGAGATACTTTAGATGGCATCTTTAGGAACGAACTATTAAAGGTTTTGAACCTTTAATAGTTCGTTCCTCAATCAAATTGAGTATGAATGAATGAATATGAAAAAATGCGATATCAGAGTTGGTTCCATAGTAAAAGTTGTGACCATGATAAACCTATCTTATCTAACTATATATTTTTTTAATTCGATTCAGACATTAATAGAGACCACCTTTATTATCAAATTGTACTGTCAGCGTCAAAAGTAGATCGGCATTTTAATACCCTTTCATAATACCTAAGGGGGCGTCCATAAATAGTTCTTCGCGACACGTATTTTTTTTCGTCAATGCAACAAAAAATTATGAAGATATAGCCCGTTAAAGTTCCGCGTTACGTCACATTTTTTAGCATAATGCAATAGCAAATAAATCTAACTGAAGCGGACTAAATAGAATTATATATTTTTTACCCAGTTAAGTACCCAATTGGATTGATATTATTACTACTTAAAAGTTATTATATTCTACTTTAAAGGATTTTTTCCTCAATTGACACGGTACTAAAGTGTTCAGCTACTTTTGACGCTGACTGTACATAACATTTTAGATGGTCACAATCTCACCAAATTATGACAAACCAACGTAACGTTCATAAGTGCCTTACTAGGGCCTAAACTGAATAAATGACTTCTTGATTCTTGATTTCTCTCTAACATTGTTTCAGCCTGACAACCAATGGATAATAGCAGGAGCCAGTATCCTGAGGATAATAGGTGTTCCGATGCTGTTGTTCTGCAACGCGCACCCTCGCCACCTGCCGGTGCTGTTCCCGTGGGACTGGGAGTACATCATCATCATGATTGTGTTCTCATTCACCAATGGGTACCTCACTAATATCGTCATGATCAATGCTACCAGGTTAGTGAACTGTATTTTTTGTGGCCGAAAGCCCAAAGCTTAGAAGTAACTGGCTCTCAAGTGCAGCGTTGCAGTTGGCGACAGATTTTCAACTTGAGGGCGGTAGCCAGCCAGGTCGGACCTACTAAAAATACCCTACTGCCGTCCTTCCTAGGTTTCCTAGAAATGATGTCTTGCCTTCAGACTAGATGTAATTATCTAAATCCTTATATTATAACTGCGAAAGTGAGTTTGTTTGTTTGTTACGCCTTCACGCCTCAACGGATCATCATGCAATTTGGCATGCAGATAGCCTATGGTATGGAGAAAGACATAGGCTACTTTTTATTTCGAGAACGCGGTTGAATCCGCGGGGGACAGCTAGTATAAATGTGAAAGTTTGTATGGATGTCAATGTTTGTTACTCTCACGCAAAAACTGAACGGATTTGGATTAAATTTGCCAAATAGATTGATTATACTCTAGAATAGCATATAGGATACTTTTAGGAGGACAGTTAGTTTTATATGTAAAAGTATCTGTAGTGTAGTTTTCCTAATACAAATTCAGATTATTTTAAACTGAAAATACTCCGGCAAGAAACTCAGCACTTTTTATTGTTTCTGTGATATTTTCACCTTGCAATGTTCTTGACTCTTTGGTATAACTAATAAAGTATAAAATCTCATGTTATTACTTAACACCTTGTATATAATATTCTAAACGTATATACCACTGTATCAACATACTGTACCATAAATTATGCGTTGAAGGCCGATATATTACATTATTGATAACCCACTTAAACTCCATCCTAGATAAAATAGATACCAAATAAATAGACCGATATTTTAGGTATATACATTATGTTTAAGGTCGTAAGTCAAGACATATTTTGAGTTGATGTTTCAATTGAATTTGAATCTTAAATCTATAGCATAAGATTTATTTTTGTTTCACACAATATATTCTTAAGTTTTCACTTGCACAACAATTTGGAAGTCTATCTTCAGATCATAATTTTTAATCAGCCTATAATGTCCCACTGCTGAGCACATGCCTCCTTTCACAAATGATGGTGTAAGGGTATGGGCAATACTCCACCACGCGTGCCCACTGCGGATCGGTGGAGGTAGGCTAGTGGTCAACCTACTGTTAGGAGTTTTCAAGCCGCATAGAAGGCCTCCAACTAGCTTAACGACTATCACAACTAAGTGATAACCGGAACCGACGGCTTTACGTGCCTTCCCAAGCACGGAAAACGCTTGAGTTGGAATACCGCTAGGCGGTCACCCATCCAGGTACCGCCCTCACCGGTGGTAGCTTAACTTTGCCGATCGTTTTATTAAGTTTTTTTTTTATTTCAGGGTGGTAGAACTTCATGAACGAGAAAAGGCGTCTTCGGTACTTGCAACAATGCTGAGCGTTGGTCTAACTGTCGGCGCGGGAATCGGCATGATTCTAGTTCGAGTTATATAAGGAAAAGAAACCTATATCAAGGTAGTAAAGCACCTTTTTGATTACAAGTCTTGTAGATATTACTTTATGTATATTTTTTTATTATGATGTATTGTATTACCGTCCTTAGTAAATTCATCTAACTACCATTAGGTAACCAGTTTCAGTGGATTTACAATCTAATGCCATTGTGGTAAGGTTCACAATTTAGCAAAATTTACTTTATTTTTCTGAATAAACATTTTTGAAGAATGTTGTTAATGTTAGGATTATTTATTATTATTTTGAAACAATGGACATATTAATCTTTAATTTTATTATATTTCCTGTATGTTGTCATTCATAATATGACAACTTACTTGTTTTTCTTTTAATGATTAATTAATTATTATTTAATTATGACATTATGGAGCTCCACATTAAGATTCGCACCAAACTAACTACATATCATTTATTTTGCAATCAGTTTTTAAGTAATCTCATAGAAATTGATAGCAAGCTGCTGTTTGTTCCAATATTTTCATTGGATTTTATGGAAGTACTTATGTATCAAACTTATTGATGTTGGTTGGCTAACACAGTCATGTTAATAATTTTCCAAGTACTAGTAAGAGGCACGAGTCGTGAGCACAGATTGACACCTGCGCAGTATTCTGTTGGCGGAATGAAGAAGCGCCAAGCTGCACAAGATTGGTTCGTCAGTCGATGCTCGTCGTCTATTGGATTCTTGCGTGTCATTTGGCTACTGTGATTTGGCCAAAAGTGTACATGCGCGAGCTTGCCCCGACTACTGCCTATCTGTGCTCACGACTCGTGCCTCATACTGTATCTACTGTTTATTCTTGTAGCTACAATAAGCCAGTATCTTTGTGTTTACCACTTATTATTACCACAGAAATCATGGTCAAAGAAGGGCAAAAAAAAAGTTTCGATCAAAATTGAAATTATATAAGGGAGTTATATTAGATATCAAAATATGAACCACCAAAGATACCACGATAAATATGGTACATAATTTGTGAATGTTAATTATTTGTAATATATTTTTGTAAATATGTAATCCCAAAGAGTAAAGGGAGACAATAAATATTGAACAGTACATGATATGACGCATATAATAATTATTTTATGTTAAACTATAATTTTTTTTTTAAGATTAGACAATTATTTTAATTTAAACGTCCATTATCTTGAGTTTCTAATCGATGATACTTTGACTTAAAATATTACTGTTTATATTTTTTTATTTGTAGAAAAAGGTTTGTTCACGTTTTGTCTAATCTTAAAAAATAGAGTATAGTAGATAAATGATTTGTTGTAATTCAAAAGCTTGTCTTTCAATACATTCCTTAGGTGCTTATTTAATTTAATATGTGATTACTTAATGTTAATCAAGAATATTTTTAAGGATACAACCAATTATATAATTAATAGATCTCATATAGTATTTAGATAGCTAATTTAAATGTGGTATAAAAATATAGATATATATCATATATTCTACTAATAAAGTGAGTTTATTTGTTTGGCGCCTCGAATGCGATAACGATAACCAATCGTGATAAAAGGAGTTTCTAAGATTTTTGTTTGGAGCCTTTTTTTTCTTGCAGCGCACGATTTAACTTCTATACATCGATTAGGGACATAAACAAAAATATACTCGGTCGTCTATGTTCTAAAACGAAACGTTACAGAGTTATTTGCAAAATCGATTTTTGGCAACTTCAATAACCATGAAAAACTACTCATTAAATGTTTGTACGCATTCTATGGTGCTAGAATAGCTAGTATATTCATCAAAATTGACCTCTTATTGCTTGACAGAATGCGTGTGGTAATTATAAAATGATATTTTGGATAACATCTAGCAACTTGTGACCACGATTGTCATACATAATTTTGCTCGTATTGTAACGTAGAAGCAGAATATTGAAGTTTTTTTTTAAATTCCATATCTCTTTAAATACACATTTTTTTAAGTAAATTTTAAAGCCACTTTTATTTTCTTTAAAATTTAGCTGATGGTTCCTTTCAGTATTTTTCTCTCACACCTGTAGTTATCATCTGTATACTACTAAAAGTACGATGTATATAGATTTTTTCAAGCGCCGCCTTTCGCAAAAAACAAAATGGTAATCGAAACGTATCCAAAAATCTTCAAACGCCTTTGTTCGCAGACAGCCTATGGCATGGATAGGGACTTTGGCTACTTTTTATTCCAGGAATGCGTGTGAAACCGTGTGGTGAAGACTGGTAATTAATAAATGACATGCATTTTAATTTATACAACAGGTTTGTTTTGTATGTACCTGATCTGATTTTATTATTGACATTATTTCTTTAATATTAATTTAATTTTTATTATTATATTGACGTTTCATATAAATATTTCTTAACTTCGCTATTATTTGGTCCAAGTATGGGTGATGTGTTCAAATAATTGTGTAATCCATTTATTTAAATTATTTCGTAAGAGATTTTTTTTGTACTTATATAATTTTTATTTTTAGGTTTTTTTCTTTTTAAATTATTTAATTTTAAGTAATGATAATGATAAATGCATGGTATATTGATTTAATATACAGAATTAAAAGTAAGTGTCTGGACATTTTCGAAAGCCGTTTTGTTATAAAAATATGTTTTCATGATCACTGTAATACAGGTCTTGTATTTTTAAGTGTATATGTGTCATTAAATTATGCAATAGCCATATTGTCAACAAATACATTTGTTGTTTACTCCAATAGTGATGTTTGTCGATGGACTCGATATTTTCAAATAAATAGTTCTAGTTATTTCAAGGAAGTTTGTTGTTTTATTACACTAAAAATAGAAATACCTAATAGCAGGATTTGGTTCCGAGAGAGTGGGAAACTGCTAGAAAATAGTCGATTATTACTTCCGTAAGCAATACCCCGAGCGTTTGCGATAACTATAAATTTGTATGGGAGAAATTAGTACCGTGAGTATTCTGCTAGAGGCGCTGTGCCAATTCCTATAGAGAAGTGTCATAAACGCAATCGCATTAGTAAGCGTTTACTAACGTCAATTCTTTACACTCAGGGTACACATTTTTTCTGTATGAATTGACCCTAGGGGAGCATTTACTTATATATAAAGATGTAGAATTTCCTGACAGGAGTGTCAGAATCATGGATTCTGAGTCTGTTTCTAATTTGTCATCAAATATAAGATTTTTTTGGTACCTGGTTCAAATGTTAGAAGTATATTTAGTGACCATTTTAAATTTTTGTTCCTTAACACAAATTTTATTACGGAACAACTTTCTTCTGTATGAATTGACCCTAGGGGAGCATTGAGATAAATATATACAGGTGTAGAATTTCCTGACAGAACCACAATCACGGATTCCGAGTCTGTCCCTGATTTGTCACCAAATATAAGATTTTTTTTGTACCTGGTTCAAATGTTAGAAGTATATTTAGTGACCTGTTTACATTTTTGTTCCTAAACACAAATTTTATTACGGAATACCTATGCCTTCTGTACGTTTCTACTCCTTATTCTCTGCCTTACTAGGTTTGTTAACAACGCACAAATGTTTTATCATAAGAGGTAAAAAAAACAAAAACAAATCAGTCAGTTCGTATAATAAATAATGTCATGTAAAAATAATCACAACTTCCGATAATTCTACATGAGAGTGATTCAATATAAAAACTATAATTACACCTTAAACAAAGCGATATAATTATAGATAATAAGAAATATATTCATATTAAAACGATTTGTAAGTGAAAAATAAAATCCAGGCACCATATCGATACATCAGCAACACTAATTGCTTTGAAAAACTACCCGCAAAAAAAACACAAAAGCTCGAGCTCATGGTAGGCCTCAAACCAAGAACCATAGAGTAAGAATATAATAGAGTGATAGCGTTAACAACATTACCTTGTACGAAGCGTGAGCAGTTTCCATATAGATGTATTCACTGATATATCGTACACAAGTTGATTTACAGTCAGACAAAATGCCAATATGGATTTCTTGTCATTTGTTCTCGGTAAAATATAAATATATAACGGAGAAATTGGCATTAATTATATGTATTTTAGTCGTTCGAACGATATACAGTAACCGGCATGGGTCGTGAGCACAAACTGACACCTGCGCAGTAGTTAATTTTTCAGCCTGTTTGGCGGAAAGGAGGGACAGCCGAGCTGCGTACGATTGTTTCGTCAGTCGATGCTCGTCGTCAATTTTCTTGCGTGTCATTTGGCCAAAAGTGTACATGCGCGAGCTTGCCCCCACTACTGCCTATCTGTGCTCACGACTCGTGCCTTATACTATACGCGCACTGTGTTTCAAGGATTTGGATTGTACCGGTGCTCACGGGCCGTACTCTAGTACAGTGGCTCTATTAATATACGTATTAAGCTATGCGAACGACCTTTGCACGGCAATCGACGTCATCTACCACGTTTTGCCCGTTGGACGCGCGTCTTATAACAACATTTTATAAAAAAAAAGGAGATGCGATTAAACTGATTATTGCAAATAGTTTTTCAAAGCTTGGTCAAATCTCTATTACCAGTAAACATTACCAAAAAGAAGAATTTCTTTTGAACTTAATTTATTTTATGGACATTGCGATCGCCATTTTATGTTATGCAATTAAATGAAAAATATTACAGGGCTACGCAAATATAAAAGTATGTGCCACTAATTAAAAACTACATCAAATTCGTTGCATATCTTTACAAAAATATTTATATATAGACATGGATTAATTTGCTTAGTACTACAATTATAAAATATCTAGAAGCATATGAAAAAAAAAATGGTAACTCACACAAATAATTAGGTACATAGTAGACATAGAATATATAGGCATTTCTAGGTAGAATTTAAAATAAATAGGCACGTATTAGTAAAAGCTTTATATTATACAGTAGTAGGTACAAACAATCTTTTTAATATAGTGTTTTCGATATTTACACAAATAGGAATGTTCCTCCTTACAAAATAGATACTCCTTTAACTCACTGACTTATTATTCATAAATATAGATAATATTTATAATAAATTCTTCGATACAAACAATAAAATTAAACAACAAAAATTTTATATTCACCCAAACTTACCCCGTTAAAAAATTAATTTATTTTTGAATTTTTATTTTTATCTACATATATGAAATTTATATGGGACCATTTCGGTATAAACCCCTTTCGAAAAAAAAAGAATTTTGCAAAATATATGACGGAGTTATGCCCGAACATACATAAAAAAAAATACAAACATCCGAATTGATAACCTCCTCCTTTTCTTGAAGTCGGTTAAAAAATTACATGCGCATTTATGAGAATGAAATTTACTTATGGTCCATACTTAAAATCGTTCTTACTATAAGGCTACGTTCGAACGGGAGTTTAAAAAAGCGTTGAGCTCGACGCTTTTTACTAGCACGTATGAATACTTCCGACGTAAAAGTGTTATCGTGCGAACACGTATACGAGATGTCATACGTTCTATTCATAACGCGCGTAAAAAGCGTTCGTGTGAACGTAGGCTTAGGTAATTAAGTACCTAAGTAGTAAACTTGTCGAATCCCAATAAAGCTGTTACTTTAACAGTGAATTTTAAAATTGAGTACATTTTTAAGAAATAATGGGTATTACGAAAAAAAATAAAAAATTTAACTCACACACACACATTTTGAAAAAAATTTTTGCATACCTGTCCCCAAATAAATTCATGAAAATAATAAACGTGATATTTTGCATAACCCTGTAATTAATTACATACTATGTATATAAAAAATGATTTGTTTCATTCAGTTAGGATCACCTGTTCCTATGAGTGACGACCTCGGCCCCCTGCCGGACAAATCTGAACATTCCGTTTGATATCGCTACCACTGGTGAAAATAATCGCAGTGGGTACTCGCTGTGGAAAAAACATTAAAAATAAATATCCTGGAACTTTCAAAGTGCACATACACACACACAAAACACCCGGTATGTCACTTCCATTGTCCATCCCTAAAATATGTAGATTAAGGCGAAGCGTAGCGGTTTCACGTAGTAAAGTAGCAATTTTCCAAGTGATTGTAGTCACTTGGAAAATTGCTACTTTTTAAGGGTGCCAAACGGGTATTACTAATCCTCCACTGTCGGTCCGTCCGTCTGTATGTCAGTGGGCGGTATCTCATGAACCGTAATAGGTAGAAAGTTGAAATTTTCACAGAATGTGTATTTCTATTGCCGTTATTACAACAAATAATAAACATTAAAGGGGATAGAAGAAACATGTTTTTTCATGTTTAACGGAACCTTCCGTGTTTGTTAAAATAATTTAGTAACAGATTATATTGTAATATTAGATTATATCGTAACAGATTATAGTATCTCTATCTTTGTTTATTGAATAGCTATAGAAAGGGACAGGTCTTGATATAACGAATCATTACACTTAAATGGCGACTCTGAGTAGGTACGTTAGTGTTGTTTCTATTGTATTTGCTATTGCCTATGATTTCAGTTGATTCGTTCACCTCCAACTGTGACGTGCTGTATGTATAAGAGTTATATACATAATCTACAATTTTTATTTATGTAGTAGTCTAGTATAGAGAAGCTATCATAAGCAAAGGTTAAGTCCCAATCTTTTAGAGTCAACTAAAGTTCTCTTTAGCGTTGAAACAATAATTAGTCGTCTAAGCAGACATTAGAAACACGTAGCGCTATCAGAACGCTTTTAGGAGTATTTTTCTCGCAAACACCGTGATTTTCACGGCGCTTACGCGTTTCGTTCATCGTTCTACAACAACAAGTACGAACATAATTGTGATGTGCTTCGTCTTCTCTATAAGTAGTAATAAAAGCTCAATGGTAGTAGTGTAGTGTTTAAACATACCTGCCAATAACAGGAGTAGCTTCATTTCCGCTCAATATAAACACAGGAAAGAAAATTGAAAACACGCAACCGCTGAAACAAAACATTAAAACTATTTATTCTACATATATTTGATACATTGTTGTTAAACAAGTAAATAATATAAAAATAGATATTACAGGAAATACATTGAAGTGTTAAATTTCTTGAGTCAAGGTTAATATTAAATTATTATATAAATTAGTATGACGTCAATTTAATACATTGGAGAAGACTAAAATTGCAAGGTTTATTTATTTAAATAAAATGTTAATTTCCGTGTATAGCCGCCATTATTCAAAGTCAAAGCCATTAATTCAATTTAGGCCCTATCTCACTATCTCATCTCATCTCACTATCTCACTAATATTATAAATGCGAAAGTTTGGATGTTTGTGAGTTTGTGTGTTTGGATGTTTGTGCCACAATCACGCTTCAACATCTGAACGGATTTGGATGAAATTTGGCATACAGATAGAATATGTTCTGGATTAACACATAGGATACTTTTTATCCCGGTAATGTGTTCCTGTGGGATGATTTTCAATGTTTATTTATTTGAACAACTATAACTATATAGGTATATATATCCTACTGTAAAATTTGGTTGGATGGATTTTGTTACTCAATTACGCCAGAACGACTCTGTATGAAATTAGATACAGAGATAGATTATAGTCTGGAATAGCACATAGGTTGGTTTGAAAAATCGCACGGTTCTTATGTGATAGCATAACAATTATATCCCACAGGAACCGTGTATTTAAAAGGAGTTTCGTTGAAGTTCGTGAAATTGAGTTGTAGCGCAATTTCCTCAAGAAGGCTTGACCAATTTACACAACAAAAAAAGTCTCTGAATAGGTTAAAATAAGAACAAACAAATAAAAACACGACTAATTATGTCGTTGATTACAGTATTTATAAATATATCCTACTACTGGGAAAGTTTGGATGGATGGATGTGTGTTACTCAATCACGCCAGAACGGCTGAACGGCTCTGTCCCGGTCTTTTTATCCCGGAAAAAATGCACGGTTCTTATGTAATAGAGTAACAATTGTAACATAAAGTTCTGTTCTCTAAATAGCTTAAAATAAAAATAAAAAAAACTTAAAGTAGTAACTTTTTTAGGATTCCGTTATAAAATGTATGGATGTGTTTTACCTTTTGATAAACTTCAAAAGGTAAAACACATCCATACATTTTATCCATGTAATGTGTTCCTGTGTGATGATTTTCAAGGTTAATTTATTTGAAGAACTATAACTATCCTAACTTAATATTATAAATGCGAAAAGAGTTTGTTTGTTTGTTTGTTACGCCTCAACTACTCAACGGATCATAATGAAATTTGGCATGCAGATAGTCTATGGTATGGAGAAGGACATAGTCTACTGCGGGTGAAACCGCGGAGGACAGCTAGTGATTTATAAAAGATAGCTTGATCTCTGCGACAGTTGTACGAGTCATATGAAAATTAACCTTATGGCTTTAGCATAAGGTTTATCTGTGTCATCATAAAATCAACCATAGATTAAACAGATGAACCTTATTGTAAAGCTATAAGGTTAATTTTCATATGCCTCAAACAACTGTCGCAGAGATCAAGCTATCTTTTATAAACCATAGTAGGGCACTTATGAAGGTCAACGTTACGTAAGGTTGGTAAGTCGGCCTTGAATTCGATAGTTTAAGGCGGCCCTCTGTGGCCGGCGCAACTTCAACGTAAGCATAGTCTAAAAGCTTGTTGTTTCGTCCAACGTAATGTTTGACTGCGAAAAAAGAGAGACAGCATCAGAGCCGTCGGTTATCAGTCGGTAAATTCCGCTGATCACTCGCGGCCGCTTCGCTAGGTCGTCATTCATGATTTCGCATTCATAAAACTTGTTCCAGGAGTATACTTCTTGTGACAAAATCTTACAAGTTTGTGAAAAAAAGTTAGTTATTTAGAATCTCCAATACATTTGCAAGCCTGGTATTTACAATTTATAGGTACATTAAATATGGCCAAAGTTCAGGCAAAAACGCTGTTTTTCGGAGGCTTTGACTGAATTTGTTTCACACTGTTTTTAAATTACGCCTAGATACACGGCTAGATATAGTGCACAAGATACTAATTTCTTCAAAACATCTAACGAAAAATGTTTAACAACGCCATAATAAGTACAGAGGTTTTGTATGAAAAGTATGATGAATTGAGTCCTCTTAAGAAAAACGTACATATTTAGAAGACAACGATATCAAATCATCAACAGATAGGTATTTAGAAATCAGCAAAAACATTTTTTTGGTTTCTCCTTCACGAACCGAGCGACACGCAGCAAAGGATCGACCGAGTGTAAAGAATGAACGTTAGTAAACGCATCCTATTGCGTTTCAGTTAACTATAAATTAGTATGGGAGAAATTAGTACCATGAGTATTCCGCTAGAGGCGCTGTACCAATTCCTATAGAGAAATGTCGTAAATGCAAACGCGTTAGTAGGTAAGTGACATGCGCTATTTCTCTACAGGAATTGGCACAGCACCTCTAACGGAAACCGTTACTTCTTTATACTCAAGGTACGGAGTTACGGAGAGTTCCATAGCCTTCTTTTTGGCGCAAACGGGAACGCGGGTAGAAGTGGTAGAACCCATGTTACACCAGCGTTCCCGGTATCAAATAAATATATATCATGTCACATAGGCTAACTATATGGGTGCCAAATTTTATCCCGATCGGTCAGAGGTTTAGTAGAAAGAAAGTAGAAGATGTAGCAGACAGTCGTTTTGCATTTATAACACTAGCTGTCTCGTGCGGTTTCACTCGCGTTCCCGTGGTAAACAGTAGCCTATAATACTCAGGGATGAATTTAGCGAATCCGACTGGTAGTTCCAGTGATTAGCCTGTTTAAACAAACAAACAAACTCTTCCGATTTATTAAATTAGTATAGATTAGTCGGGGTGTCTAATAATAATACCTAATACCTACTATTCACAGACGCCCTAAGATATCCGTTGGCAAAAAAGTATATTCGTGTGAGGCATAAATAAAATTAGTTAAATTTTACAATTATAGTACTAACAATCGAATTAAGGCATTTTACAAACCCAAGGATCTATGTAATATAAGGCGTACAACGATACGATACGCGTAGAGTTAGCGAATGAAGAGTAACTGGCTTTTATCTTTTTAATGTTCATTAGTGCCAGGAAATAAACACCGCAACAAAGATAATACAGTCTTATGTTTTAGAAAAAAAATAGATACTAAAAAGTTTGAATAGATCATTATTTAGGTATAAATAGGTACTTTTATTATACAATGATTGCAGTCTCGAGTATTTCCAAGACTCGTCGATAAGATAATAAATAGCTAATTTCAAAACCTTTAGTACAGTTCACATAATAACATCTTTTATTCTATATACAAGTCGTTGTTTTGGTCAGCGACAAGCGACTCAGGGACGATAATACAAATGATACTGGTGCTAAAAAAAATACTTTATTTTTTTTAAATGATAGAAATAAAAATAAAAAAATTGAAAATCATGTATAAAGCTAAAGTGTAGACATAATACTCAACCGGAGTACGAGGGAGTAAAGGGGTGGGGCGATGGCGGCTTGTGCCTAGCTCTAGTCTGTGCACGTGCCTAGTAACCATACTATGCCGTAATTTTATTTCAAATTAAATAAGGTATTTCTCAACATATTTACAGTATTTAATGGAATTAAGTCCATTTTTGGGGAATA
Organism: Polyploca ridens; assembly: GCA_951394255.1. NCBI lineage: Eukaryota > Metazoa > Arthropoda > Insecta > Lepidoptera > Drepanidae > Polyploca > Polyploca ridens. The sequence continues at coordinate 3,218,579 of OX596251.1, read as the reverse complement.
TATATTTTGTACTACCGCTCCTGGGTCGCTTGTCAATTTATTTGTTTGTATGCTTTGTTTTTATTTTTAATATTTCAGACTCATCATGGAAACCGGTCTTGGGTTTGATTCCCAAGTCGGGCAAGATACTATTGACCTTTTATTTCGAATAGATTACCTACGACAACGCTGACTAACTATTACCTACATTGGCACTAAAAATATCATTCGTGAAACAGATGCAATGACTTATGCCCACCTCTTAAGAGATAAACGTCGAGTAGGAATTTGTTTTTAAATAATTGTAGGTGGATACGATAATAAATGAGACCATGTATAGTACTCATAAATAAGAACACAAAATATAATACAAAAGTTGTTCCCATAATAAAAAATTTTACCCAACTAATATGGCTTACCGATGTACCTGCGCAGAAGATACATTTTCCGCGCGGGAAACGCTATTAGTCGGCAGCTGCCGCCATGTTAGCGCGCGCCGTGCGGAGGGGCGTGACTTGCGAGTAAGACGGAACTAACAGTTACCGTGTATTATGAACCTTATAGTCGTGATCTAAAGTTGATTATAAGTTTTAAGCATTCTTTCGTTAATCTTCGGGACCATACTTTCTTTTCTGTGCGAACGAAGATTCACGACGCGTCATATCAGTTGGGTACTACTGTACCTATATGTAAATATTAACTCAACAAAATTATATCAATTGGTTTGATGTTTTTACTGACCTTATGATATACGACTGAGGTATTTGCGTGAGGACAGCTAAAGGAAGACCAAACCCGAGGAAGTAAGGCCAGTTGGTCTCAATGAAGGTCAGGCGCTTGTGAAGCTCCCAGCCCATATTGAACCATTTGTACTCAAATGAGTACAGTGAGTACAGTAGGCACATGTGGACTAGGCATAGTAGCTCGCCTACGTATGTTATTGGTAGCATACTGACTAGCATACTCTGTGAAAGAAAAAAAGAGTGTTAATGTAGTACAGTCATCATCAAAACTTTGCAGACCTTTTAGCCCGCCATACACGCAGCTATGTATAATATAAATATTAATACAAGATTATAGCAAGAGATGTTACAATATATCCTTATAAGGTTGCCTGGAAGAAATCGCTTTATGTTGTGTTCTCCATTTTATTATTTGTATAATAATATGTTTTGTTCTTTGATGTGGTGTGCACAATAAAGTATACTCTATTCTATATTTTCTGTAGGTTTTTTTGTAAAAGATGACAAAAATTATAAATTTATAAATTAATTAATATCCTGGGACATTCCTCACACACGATCATTTGATCCCAAACTAAGCAGAGTTTGTACTATGGAAACCAGATAACTGATATAATACATATACTACTTTTTGTTTGTAAATACATACTTAATATACATAATTACACCCAGACTCAGGACATACAGACATGTTCATGCACACAAATGTATCCTGTGTGGGAATCGAACCCACGACCTGCGGCGCGTAAGGTGAACCTTAACCAACTGCGCCAGCTGGCCGTCTTATGAGAAGTTGGTTTTATTTAAAATTTATATGACATGAACCAGTGAACACAACCTAGTGGCCAGCGCCCAACAAAAGATAATTAGATAAACTATTCAAAGATAAAAGTTCGCACTTTGAATCTTTGGTCTTCATGTATTTTTTTTATAAAAAAATATAAAAGCCTAGATAATGGGAAGTGCAGTTACCACAACACAATAGAAGGTCCTTGGTAACAGGTTATATCATAAGATATTTATTTATTTTATATTCATAAATACCTGTACTAAAAATAAAGCTTGCACCAGCAAACTGAATAAGGAGTCAGCAATTATTTTGCTGACACTTGACATGAATTGTGGTCTCCCTCTGCGATGTCTATATGCAGAGTCTGCTATATCCTGAAGAAAAAAAAGTCAAATATTATTTTTATATCTCCATAAAGAGTAAATATAAACTTTCCGAAGAGTTTGAAGATTGTGGTATACTTTTCGGCCGCCATTTAGTTTTTTTAAATGGCGGCTCCCGATTACACCTATATTCATCAATGCACCATAGAATGCTTACAAATATTTAATTAGTAACTTTTCGTAGTAATTTCAAACATCGATCTTTTTTTGCAAACTCAGTAATGTGACGTTTTAGGACATAGACACAAGTATTTTTTGTTTGTATGAGTTTCCCAATCGATGTATATATATATAGTTTAGATAGTTTATAGTGCGCAGCAATTTAAAAAAATAAAATTGGCGCCTGATGCATATGCCAGGCTCCAAACAAAAATCTTCCAACTCCTTTGACAAATAATAAAATTACCAACCTGAAACCACAAACTGTTAACTAGCTTGCTCAATAGAAACAATGGTAGCACCCATATCATCCGGAAGGTCATGGAAAGGAACGGCTGCATCCACCCCCATACATTATGTGCCACTCCCGGGTCATGTCCAAAAATCACCGTCACTAAGTACTTGACCGTGGGCAGTAGGGCGTATTCAAATATTAATATGCTTAGTAAAAATATAAAGCCATTGAGTATGCATGACTGCAATACCCTTGTAAGTACTTTTGATTCCCTGTAAAGTAAAAATCAACAGGATGAGGTGGAAGGCTATGGAGTCTTTGTGTTAAAGGGACATGCTGATCAGCCCCCCTAGACAAGATGGTTGTCGACAATCTTTATCGTTAGTAAACAATCAACCTTTTTATGGGATAGACATAAGATATTGTTAATAATCATGTTATATCTTGATTTGAAATGTCAATCCCATACAAAGGTTGATCGTTTACCAACGATAACAGTTGTCGACAACCATCTTGTCTATTGGCCCAGAGCACTGATATAGATTAATTTTATTTGAAATTTTATAATATTAATATAATATTTGTACTCTGTTTGGTGAATAAATTGAAAGTAAAATACTTTTGATAAGGTGTGGACTTTGTCAGACGGTGTGTGGGCAGGACTTCCATCTTATATAAGTTACTTCTAAGAAGTTAAAGCTGTAATTATATCCAAGATTTGTAAGTACAGTGGTAATTGCATCGAAGATTAGCACAGAAAAAACAAAAATGTTTAGGCTTGGTTTGCCTTTTAGTTTTTTTTTACTGTGTATATGTCTATTGACCACAACCTTACCATGGTAAGTTATGATGTGGCTGAAGGTGGTAAGCACACAAAACCTAGAGGAACAGGGGCCCAATTCTCACCCAATCGAAACTGATTGCTTGATCAAAAAAAGCACGAATTCTAACTTTTACGAACGTTACGTTATTCGATTAATTTCAAGGCCGGCATATTTAGAAGGGAAACCTAGAGCATTGATTGGTCGGGACCGTTCGAATTGACTCCGCCCCTCGAAATTTTACAGTCGAATAGGACTCGAACCGTAAGTTCGATTCGAAGGCTAGTTCGAGGGAAGTGAGAATTGGGCCCTGGCTCTCAAATGCAACTGTGGGAACACACTGATAGATGGTTTTTTTTTTACTGTTTATAGGTCTGTGTTTGACCGCAATCTCACCATGGTAAGTGAAGATGCGGCCGAAGTTGGTAAGCACAGAAAGCCTGGAAGAAACTGGCTCTCAAGTGCAGCTATCGGAACACACCAAAAGGTGCTTGGCAACAGATTTCAACTTGAGGGTGGTAGCCAGCCAGGCAGGTACTACAAAGTACCCTACCACCGTGCTATGGTTTCCTCACAATGTTTTCCTTCATCGAACCTTTAAAGTATTGAGCAAATGCTCAATCTACCACCACATAAGGCACAGAAAATGTGTTATTACAACTCAAATTCATAAAAAAAATGACCCTGACATTAACTTAACCCATTGGTTCTCGCAAGGGATGTGTATTCTATTATAACAATTGATGTCATTGTTATTTTTTTAACCACGAGCCAAATTATATTAGGCCTTGTTAAAATGCACTTAAAAACTACCGTAACCCTATCAGAGAAGTGTAGATGGATTTTCATGCTTAGGTTTAAAGCAAGCTGGTACATAGGCCAGTAGCTAACCTACCTTTATGTTAAAAAGGATTAAAGTAAAAAATTAAATAGATTACTATGTGATAATCAATTATACCAAGTTATCTGGGTTCAAATGATATATCAATTAATAATAACTAATCAATTATGTGAGTTCAGTCATCGCAATAAGATGTCAATTACAATGGCAATTTTCATCAGCTGACATTCAGTGAAAATAATAATTTAATTAAACTTACTGTGTCACTTTTGGTTGTTTCTGCTTCAGTTTTGTACTATCATATTCTGTTTGCGGCGATCGACTTAATGCCCTCTCATTTATTTCTTTATCTAAATATAGAAGTACAGTTACACCTCGCAAGCTGTCTATAAAACCTTTGATCAGCGATATGGAGAAATTCTAAAACCAAAATATTGCTAAACAAAGAACACAAACAAGAACAAAGAAAATGTATCCAAGATTTATAAACTTACAGTTACACTTTCCATATTGATATAGTTTATCACAATTTAATTGTCCAAAACTTTCTTGAATTGAAAATTCATAATAAATAATAGCTGAATTTTTTTGACGTAATTTTTACGAAAAAAAATCTATTGACAAATTACGTCTTTGACATTATTTTGACAGTATCTGACTGCTCGACAGTGTTGCCAGATAGAAAAATTTATTGAGCTCTAAAGCTGTGCAAAAGGCGCTATGGTTTATAAAAGATATCTTGATCACTGCGACAGTTTTATGGGTCATATGAAAATTAACTTTATGATTTTGGCATAAGGTTTATCTGTGTCATCATAAAATCAACCACAGATTAAACAGATGAACCTTATTGTAAAGCTTATAAGGTTCATTTTCATATGACTCAAACAAATGTCACAGAGATCAAGCTATCTTTTATAAACCATAGACAAGGATATTGTTTGGATATTGTCACAGACATATAAAGAAGAAGCAGACAAAGCATTCGCTAAACATTTTGAAGCCATGCACCTACATAGAAAGTGTAGTCCTTACAGGAGCCGAACTAAGGCCGGTGAAGATTTAATTAACGTACCTACACGAATTAAGGGCGGCGGCGGCGGGCGGAGATGTTGAGGCTGTTTGTTTGTTTGTTACGCCTTCACGCCTCAACTACTCAACCAATCATCATGAAATTTGGCATGCAGATAGCCTATGGTACGGAGAAAGAAGGACATAGGCATTTTTATCACGGGAACGTGGGTGAAAGCGCGGGGGACAGCTAGTCTTGTATATTTCTGTGAGAAGAAATTAATGAACAGCATACTGATTGAGTACGAGCGAGTGAGTGTGATGAGGAAACTCAATTGAATTATTATTTTAGAATCACTTTATAATAGTATAAACAAAAATTGATTTATTTCAGTTTTGCTGAATTTAAAGTAGAATTTACTGGGTACTCAAACCAAAGACAATGAGGAGTTTTCTTATGATACCTCTATGCTCAAAATACCTGTCAAACTGTTGATAATTCGAACCAATTTGAACCTTAAGTTCACTATTTGACAGGTATTTTGAGCATAGAGGTATCATAAGAAGAACCCTCATTTGCATACTAGGTGGGTACTAGTTTTAGGTGGTGAGCGTAGCGGAACGTCAAATTCATTTGGCAGCACTGGTGTGAGTTAATGAAATTGGGACTTTTTGGCGGGAACTTGCAGAGTAACGTTGCGTTTTCATTTTTATTTTCATAAATTCGTGATTTTGAGTTTTATTATGTCTGTGGATTTATTGCAAATAATCGGTGGTATTTTATCCAATAAAGATCAATCCATATGCACCAGTGAAGTGAAATGAAATAAATTATGTGTATCGTGACTTTACAAGTTGTTACAAAAAGTCCGTAAAGTTTTAGTACAATGACCACCATTTTACTAAAACATGACTAGACTGTGACTGATCATGCGGGCTATGTGAAAGTAAATGTGCGGACTGTACTGAGATATTATCTTTGAGTATATAGTAACTGGAGATGGCAAACACAGGCGACCCCCTCTGCCAAAGTACGTTGGCCATATGGCCATATGCGTTTATAAAAACTAGTTCGAGCGACGTCCACTGCCATTTGGTATCGTTTAGTGTCGCGAGATTGAGCTCCAAAAAAAATGGTTAATTGTACCGTTTTCTCATGTAAAATCGATCTGCCACATCAAATCTGCGAGAACATTGTATTTCCTATCATATATGAGTATCAAACGCAGTAATTCCTTATGTGTGTGCTTGTTTTGTGTTTGTGTGACAGCTTTTATTTAAGTGTGCGTTTATAGAGATGCTTCAACTTGTTGCATGAGTGTTTGTAAGTAAATGTATGCTGTGCGTGTTTACCTCGCCTCCCGCGAAAACTGGCAGAAATAATTCAGTACTAGAAGTGGTGCTTGCTTTGTCCAGTAACTATATACTCAAAGGATATTATAAATAAAACGCATGCGACTGAAGGACTTTATATCCATGGTCATGAAAAAGAAAAAAAAAAGAAATTGGACTTTTTGGCGTAAACTTGCAGAGTGACGTTGCGTTTTCATTTTATTTTCATAAATTTGTGTATATTTAGTTTTATTACATATTATCGGTGATATTTTATCCAATAAAGATCATACATGCGCACCAGTGAAGTGAATATTAAATACTATTAAAAATATAGAATATTAAAAACTATAACAATAAAGAACATATTAGGTAAAAAGGTAGATATTGTTTTCGTCGTGAACACCAGTATTGATTTATCACTCCCAAAAATCCGCGCATTCCAATTTTTATCAAAATAGAGCCATTATTGAGAATGATTACATCATACTGCTGAATTCATACCAAAATATACTATGCAAACAATTATTATAAACAAACTTGCTAGTTACGATAACGTAGAAATATTTGTAAAAAACCATGACAAACGACTGATATTAGAATACTCCTACATTTATATTAGTGCAACAAGTATCGATATCGATACAATTTTCACCCTCATCTCTAAATCTTAGTGTGTCCTTGACTGAGCCAATCACAGCGCACTGCCGGTGGTGGGGAATTGGCGGAATAGATTTCAAGCAAAATGTACGTCATTGCGCTTCTATGGGTTAGTTGTTCCATGTGAGTGAGGTACTCTTACAGAAAAAGTGTGCAGCTACAATCGTGCTAGCACACATGCGAGGCACCCAACACTATACTACACACAAACGTGTGGATGGTTCGCAAGCGCTTGCCGCAAACTTCCTTTCATTTGTGCATGAAAAACCGACACGGATCGGGTCGGCGGCAAGCGCTGGCAAACGCTTGGCAAGCCACGGCAAACACCCATCCACATGTTTGAATTTGCGGAGGCTTGCCGAGGCTTGATAAACGTGTAGAGGGCTCATTACCTTGCCAATTTGACGCAAATGGACCAATATTGTTTTGACGCTAACGTCGAAAGCTGCTGCTAATTCAGCCGTCGATTATGTATCATTAGCTTCCACAATCGCCTTTAATTCGTCATTGTCGACCAAAGTCTTCGGACGACCGCGAGGTTCATTTTTCAGGTCGAAATTCCCAGAACGGAAGCGAGCAAATCAATAACAGGTGGTGCGTTGGTTTGTAGTGTTATAGCTCCGTAAACGTCGTTGATGTTGCGTGCCGCTTGTACCGCGTTGCTGCCACGACGGTACTCATATTCCATAATTACTCGAATTTTTAACGTATCCATGATGACGAAAAAGATTGAAATGCGATGAAAATGTAACACTAATCAATAAACAAATGACTACTTCGGGAAAAAGAATTCCATGTTTTTAAAATAAAATTAATTTGAAATTAGAATTCTTAGACAAACAAAAATTATTTTGATTTGAAATGGCCAGTACTGCAGAACGGCAATTTCATAGGTAAAGACCTATTATTTTTATAATATCACATTCGGCACTTTAACTTTCCCATAGCCCGCATTATCAGTCACCGTCCAACCAAAGTCAAGTTTTAGTAAAATGGTGGTCATTGTATTATGTATACTCAAAGTCATTGTACTAAAACTTATCATGGACTTATTGAGAATTGGAAAAGTTACGATATACATAATTCATTTCATTTCACTTCACTGGTGCGCATGTATGATCTTTATTGGATAAAATATCACCGATAATATGTAATAAAACTAAATATACACAAATTTATGAAAATAAAATGAAAACGCAACGTCACTCTGCAAGTTTACGCCAAAAAGTCCAATTTCTTTTTTTTTTCTTTTTCATGACCATGGATATAAAGTCCTTCAGTCGCATGCGTTTTATTTATAATATCCTTTGAGTATATAGTTACTGGACAAAGCAAGCACCACTTCTAGTACTGAATTATTTCTGCCAGTTTTCGCGGGAGGCGAGGTAAACACGCACAGCATACATTTACTTACAAACACTCATGCAACAAGTTGAAGCATCTCTATAAACGCACACTTAAATAAAAGCTGTCACACAAACACAAAACAAGCACACACATAAGGAATTACTGCGTTTGATACTCATATATGATAGGAAATACAATGTTCTCGCAGATTTGATGTGGCAGATCGATTTTACATGAGAAAACGGTACAATTAACCATTTTTTTTGGAGCTCAATCTCGCGACACTAAACGATACCAAATGGCAGTGGACGTCGCTCGAACTAGTTTTTATAAACGCATATATCTACTAATTTACTTAAAATTATAAATATAATTATATTATAATTATATATATATATATATATATATATATATATATATCGAGGGTGCAGTGATGGAACCCGATAAGTGTGAAAAAGTAACTTTCGAGATAATCAATGTTTAAGTTTACTGGCAATAAAGATTAGGTTTATATATTAAGTAAATGAAAATTACTTAGTAACTTAGTAAGATTATAGATCTCTGATAATATTTTTCATGTTTTTAGTCTATGTTTCATAATAAACTTTTGCATAAAATTCAAATTAGTAAAATGGGGGGCTGACTTATTGGGTTTTACCCCAAAGTTAAATATACATTTTAATTACTTATTGGCATTATTAATTAAAAAAACAAATGAAAATGACGGTAATTTCTAATAAAATATCTAATCACTGTCGGTTTCAGATGCAGGTATGTCGTTAAATGTTTTCAGACTTTTCGACACATTGTTTCCAAATATTTTTTTTGCCAAACTTTTTTTTTATACCACAAACAAGCATACGGCCCGCCTGATGGTAAGCGGCTAACGTAGCCTATGGACACTTGCAACACCAGTATCACGGTATCACTCGCGCGTTGCCGACCCTGCAGAAAACTCACACCTTTTTGAAGAACCCCATGCTGTACTCCATTGGGAAAACCACGGCAGGGAGCTCATTCCACAGTCTGAGCATCCGCGGAAGGAAGCTCCGTTGAGCCCGCACAGTATGAAACAATTCTGGTTTCAATGTGTGAGGATGGACTCCCTGTCGATGGCGAGAGTTGCGATGGTGGAAGGAAGCCGTGGGCATCAAGTTGAACAATTCTTTAGAACACTCTCCGTTGTACAAGCGGTAGAACACACATAAGGAGGCAAAATCTCTCCTTAGACTGAGGGGCTCTAAGCCGCTTGTGAGCTCGGGATCGTCAACAATTCTGATGGCACGACGCTGAACCGAGTCTAATGGCTCAAGCTGGTATCCAGGTGCCCCTGCCCACAGATGATAGCAGTACTCCATATGAGGCCGGACTTGCGACTTATAAAGTTGTAGCCTTTGATGTGAAGTACTGCCTCACTATGTTGAGCACTCCGAGCTTTTTGGATGCCAGCTTAACCTTGTCTTTCAAGTGACTTCGGAACAAAACGTCGCTAGAAATGTCGACGCCAAGAATCCCGATGCTTTGACTGATGTTCAAGGAGGTGTTCTGGAATTGTGGAGCCACATACCATGGGGTTTTCATAGCGGTGAACGCGCAGGCTTGAGTCTTGGTGGGGTTGAAATGGACTAGGTTTAGTCGGCCCCAATCGGAGACACAAGTTAGTGTACTCTCGATTTCAGACATCAGCCGTTCGCGGCTTTCCTCCACCTCGGAAAGAGGGATATTTGCACGGCCCGGGTAATAAGCGTCCCCTGTACTGTCGTCCGTATAGAAATGAATGCCGTCAGTAGTGCATATCATTGATATGCAAGAGGAACAGTGTTGGAGACAGTAAAGAGCCTTGCGGGACGCCGGCATTATTGTCCATGCTATCGGAGCAGCTACCGTCGATGACGGCTCTTATGCATCTGCTGGACAGAAAGCCCGTATGCTGGTAACTTCGCTAGAAGACTCCTGTGCCAGACCCGATCGAACGCCTTCGCCACATCTAGGCTCACTGCCAATGCCTCACCTTGACTCCTGATGGCGAGTGACGGAGAACGGTGCGTGAGATACACAAGGAGGTCACCAGCTGAACGACTGTGGCGGAAGCCACATTGCCGATCGCTCAACAAGTCCTGATCCTCCAGATATCTCAAAAGTTGCATATTGATCACTCGCTCCATAACTTTAGACAGAAGGGAGGTGATGGCGATAGGCCTGTAATTCTTCGGGTCTGATCTGTCGCCGTTTTTGGGCACTGGGTGCACATGGGCAGTGTTCCATGAAGACGGGACTTCCATTTTTGTGTAGGAAAGCGCGAAAGCAAGTCGTAGTTGACATAACACAACGCGTTTCGCGCGTGAACTCACGACTCAAACACAGGTCAAACACATTTATTGGGTTCTTCCCCGGACAAGTGTTGGAACAAACTAGTAATATAAATGCAACATACATAAATGTTTCCGATATTTTTCAGATATGAAGTACCAATAAATATGTTTTATTGGATTTTATATCTTCATATTACGTATAATAATTAAAAATATAAATGAGTTTAAAACCCAATAAGTATATTTAGTTGTATTTAATTTTCAATAAATTTTTTTTGTCATTAATTAATTCTCATGTTAAAATCCGTTATACAAAATTGTCTGCTTTTATCTTTTGTGTTAGTGTGAATAACGTGATCATCCTTGTGATTTGAATACCAATAAGTACACATTATGTGGTTCTCTCGCAAAACAAATATTATATAGTTTAGCCATAAGTAGCGTTAGAGTATTTTCAACTAAAATATTTTTTTAGATATGCATTTACTGGGTTATTTGGTTAGAATATCTCTATGTTATACTTAAAAATCTGTTTAACTGGAAACATCACTAAGAATAGCAAAAAATTCTGATTCTAGTGGGTTATAAAAACGAATTTTCGTTTTTTCGCATTTATCGGGTTTTAACACTGCACCCTCGATATATATGTTGGAGTCAGCGACAGCCAAGCGATACAAACACCACGATTAGGGTTCAGTAGTATCGGGATTCGGTGGGCGCAGTGCAGGCAATAAAACAACGTTATACCATCGCTTCGTAAAAGTCCCGTATGAGGAGAAGAAGCGACGCAACAAACTCCTCACGGGCCCAATGTGTTTATTACGTTATTATTACGACACAATATTACAATTAAATAATCACTTCACTTCACATTACTTCACTTCACACATGTACAGTCTTAAATAATTACAGGCTACAGAACCGGGTGTAACAATGATTGCACTGAGATGTGTACAGCTCGAGCGCTTGTGATAAACTAACTATCCCAAAAGCAATACGCATCCCCTTATAAACTCTGTCATTCACGTTATAGTCAAATCAAGGTTCTTAATATTACGCATACCCACATTAAATCTGTTATTTATGTTAAAGTCAAATCAGTGTTGCTACTATTTTACCCAACCCTTGTACCACGATATTATCGTCATCCAACTGAGTCCAACCAACGATCCAACTCTCCGACATATATATATTATTTAATATTACATTATATTAATTTAGTTATACTTACTTAGGTAAAAAAATTGTTTACTACCTATATGGTTTCAGGGGCTATTTAAGAAGATAATAATAGTAGTAATGAAACAAAGTATATAAAGTCACAATACAAGTGTATAATTTATTTTTAACTTCAACGTCATTGACTGTGTAACCAATTTTTTGAAATTAGGTACCTATGTCAGTGTCACCAGTATGACAGAAAAGAGTATGAAGATACCTAGTACGTGATAATAATAAAGTTAGGAACTTACAGTACCACAGACATATTTATTTTATATTCTAATAATAAATACATCCGCGTTAAAAATATTGCAAATCCTTTTATCTTCGCTGTTATGTATTCCAGTATTAATACAATATTGTAAACTGAAACATTTTTCTCTCCGAACAAAATAAGTTTGCTAATATCGATAATGATTTTCTTATCCAAGCCCAACACTAGCGGGCAGGCGCGATCATCGAAAGAAAAGGATGAACATAGAAATATAACGGGTGAAAGTGAGATGGAGATAAATGACGTCAACGCGTGCGTCCAGTATATCTTGAGCTGTGATGAAAAATAAGTAAATTCATGTAATAAATTGTTACTAACCGATGAAAAGTGATTCCGTTTGTTTTATAACTAGAATTTCGACTGTTATTCCCACACCACTTAATTGAACAGCAAGACATTGTGAAATATTGACAAAAAGTATATGTTTGATACGTACGCGCGGATCGAGGTTTTGGTCGATACTGTACACACGGCAACACATCAAGCTCGACACCCTATATACCCATAACTACGCTACATACAATATAGACTTTTGCGGGAAAGGGACTTTGCATCGTGGCAACGGCCAATTACGGGGCGGCAGCGGTTTGGTGCCTTGCTCCTACACACACAGACGCACTTAGTGGGCATTGTTTGACTATTGCTTTTATTTTTACTTTTGCAAGTTTTCTGTATCAGTCAGTCGCGCTAGTGTAAAGTATTCAGACAGTCGTCGACCCAAAAATCGTCAGACTGGGAGTCGCGCTCGCGATCACATATTGTTTCATTATTTTATTATATAAAAACTGAAAGATTTTATGCAAGTGCGTGGTGCAAATATTTATGGCGCCCCAATTAACTCCACAACAGCGGGAGCTGATAGTGGGGTTGAGGGATGGTGGATATTCCAAAAGAGATTGAAAGAAGGACGGGGATTACGGTGAGTGATACTTTTTAATATTGTAAATAAACTGCATAATATAGAAATGTGTCCCTCCCTCTATAAAATTACGTCTCTTTTAATACAAACTGACCATGATCACCTGATGGTAAGTGACGATTAAGGAGATTAAAGTTGGCTTCAGCCATAGCCTATTCACACTCTTTCCGTGAAGTGAAGTCATCTAAGTAATATATGAATGAATAACCTAGGCTCAGACATCTAGGTATTTATTTTTAGTTAACAATTTCACGAACCTACTCAAATACCTTTGTTTTGTTCAACAACCTCTAGGTATCTCATAATATAATGATTGTTTGTGATACTATTTTTTAATTAAATGACATTATTTTAGAGGACAACGATTAATTTTTTATTGTGACGCCATGAGGAGACTGGGGGCGACCTATCGGCTGACCACCGGCAGCTCTACCAGCGCGCCACCACCGCTGAGCAAGATGAGCGGTGCATAGCAATCAACCATTTTTATGCACGCAAGTTACTGCCACACAATATAGCGTAAGTAGTTTTTTTTTTATAATTAGGTATACAGTCTTCAGCTCTTTAATTTGAATTATGTTTTTATCATTTTTTCAGTTACTAACGACAATATACGTATTTTATAAAAGCATATATATAACATACACCTATATTATTGGCGAAAAATAGTAGGTAAGACATGAAAAATAGAAAAACACTATTTTTGTCTAAATATTATTCACATGATAATTTTTTAATTTAAATATTTTATTGCTCGTCAGTGTAGATCAAGATTTCTATATTAGTTATTTTTTTCATTATAAATTCATGTATTTTTAATTAGGTTTACGACAATATAATTATTAAATAAAATTATATAATAATTAATATTGAATGATTAAATAAATGAATCAATTTCGTAAACCCACTTAAAAAGTTAATATTAGTATTTTTAACGAATTAAATTACCTTTCTTTTGCTTCAAATTGGTGTTTTTAAATCCGTTATTAAATATATTTGATTGTTGCTTTTCACTTTAAGCTATCTTGCGTGATTTCAGAAATATTTCATGATAATTTAGTGGCTTTTTTATATTGCTCGTCATGTATATTTTAATGCATTAATCAGTATAATCAACAACAAGTATTTAACAAACAAAGTGTCAGTTTACCTTAAAATCCTACATAAACCATAATACACTCTTTATAAAGCCTGTTATCTATAAGTGAAAAATACCACAGCAATAAATATTTATTATTGTTCTTAATTATTTTTCGGTCCTTGTAATTGTTCAACTAAAAGCCGACAAAACCTTTGTTTGTTAACAGCTGCGTTGCTTTTGTTCATTTTAATACTGGTAATCGTCTATACATATAATTTACTATTCTAGATAAGGAATCGTTGTCTTCAGAAAAGCGTGGTCAAAGCTACAAAAGGTAAAACAAAAGTTTTATTAGTCGTAAGCCAATGAAGGCATGTTAATGTTATTTAGGTGTCACATAATTATGGAAAATAAATCGCTAATCGACTATTTACTATTACCGCTATTCACGGTATCTCTAACGTGAGAGTATTAAAATCATTAAAGTTATTATTAAAGTTAGTATTAAAGTTAGTATTCCAATAGCTTTGTTTTTAAAGGAAATAATGTTTTTACTGTTGTTTCAGGTATCAACCCAAACAATCTGGGGCAGATTAAATGTCGCAGGCTTGAAAACACGGATTCCGGCAAAAAATAGTTATTTCTCCTGCACATGCTCAAGATAGAATAAGTTTTTGTTTGCAGTATTACAATTTTGATTGGGAGAATAATATTGTTATATTTATTGACGAAAAGACTTTTAAATCTGATAAAGATGGAAGAAAATTAATTTTGATAGTTATTTGATATTTAATACTTTTCTTTAAGTCATAAATATATTACCTATATTATGTAATATCTAACTATTTACACAAAAATACCCTAGCTTGTGTTATACTATGTGTGTAGTTAGTGGTAAAATTTTATATGCCATCGTTAATTAGGGATAGAAGGTTTACCGATGTTTTAAGATGGATGAATATGAACAACATATTATTTATGGTGTTGATTCAAATGCTCATATATCAACTCTTACTTATTGCATTGTTGATTCAGATTTTTAACTGTTGTTGGTTTTTAAGTCAATTTGAAGCTTTGTTTAGATTTTGATAGTTATTTTATATTACTCATTCATTATAAACTTTTAGGACTGATTTTGATTGTTGTCAAGTAATTTCGGAGACACATTGATGATCCATGCAAAGAATGGCTAGAAAGAAGGAAAGAATTGTGATTTTAGTGTATAATAAAGATTTATTTCCCATATAAGAGGTTGTTTATTTATACTTGAAGTTGTTTCAGTATCAAAACCTATACTCGGGGATAAATTAGCTTCCTATTGGTGAAAGAATTTTTCGAATCCGAATGGTAGTTCCAGAGATTATCCCTTTTAAACAAACCCTTCCCGGGTTTGTTTAAAAGGAGTGTGAGTGAAACCGCGGGGATCAGTTAGTCTACATTAAATGCATAGGTAACGAACATATTTAATAGGATAAGGATTATTACTTTATTGGTCAAAATCGCATAGCCTTTTAAATGTGTTTTTAATTCATTTTTATGGTCTGGTTATAGTTTTATGGCCGCGGTGGCATATACCTATCTAGGTATATGCCATCGCGAATTGACATTTGGATGATCTACAATTATCTAGCTATTTTGTTGTATCAACAATAGTTTTCGCAGCGCATGTGATATTAGGAATATTATAGGTATTTTTTTACACCTTGGATTATTGGAGTTTTCATAGGATCCCATTTAAAAAAAAAAATTGGTAAGAGTAGCTTTTACTATTCTTCATTAATCTGGCTATCTTATATAAAAAAATAATTAAATCCGACTAATAGTCCAGCCAAAGATTATCGCGTTTAAATAAACAAAAAACTCTTCCGCTTTATATTTATATTAGTATATAGGTATATAGATGGTTTATGGGCGCATCGCGCAGCGCAAATTGAAAAGTAACTCGTGAGCTTGTAAACACAAATTACTACGCGACGACCACAACCTGTTTTTAAAATTTACTATACATAATACGTATAGGTAGGTATGGATATATATTGCAGCTGCGGGGCGCGGGCGCTTCCGTGCGCGTGAGTGGGTCGAAATAACAAAAACATATCGCACTCGCTCGCACGATTCGCGCAGTCCAACTTCTACTAGTCCAAAGTCCAATCAGTCTAGGTTGATGTGTCGCTGTGTGTACAAGGGCGCTCATGAGCAGATATAATTCAGTGACAAATCACTGACTAGTTGCGGAATCGGATTGCACGGTATTACTACTCTAGGGATTGTTCCTCGATGCTCACTCATTATGTTGAAATGTGCTACCACAATATCGATGCCTCGCGAGGCGGGACGTGAGGGTGCGCGAGCAACTCCTCGCGAGACGTTGTGTATTATCTATGGTCTGATCTGACTGCACACACACACATAGTTAAGCTCGCGAGTCGCGCCAATATTTTTAAAATTTAAACGGTAAACAGCTAAAATATTATTCCTATATTTACATGGTAATTAATAATTAGGATTTTTAGTACTTTTAACAGGTTGAAAGAGCTATTTTGATAAACACAATCGTGTCGGTGAGTTTATCGAAATCGTCTGTTGTGCTGGGAATGCAACTCGTAACGAGTGCGTGTTACTGTATGTATGTATGTGCATCTTGTATTCTCGCACACATACATAGCACAGCACACAAGTGACACAAACAAGTGACACAGTAGTACAGTACGAGCGGCAGCCTCGCCTGGCTTCGCCTCAATCGTGGTAGCACACTGTGTTGCCACAGTTTATAAAAAACAGCCTCGCACAGTTCTCTTTTTTAAAATGTGTGCTACCCAAGACTAGTGTAGTAGCGATGGGTAACTAGCCGACAATAGCTTAGCTAGCCGGCTATATGTGGTGTAAAAGCCAGCTAGCTAGTCAGCTATTTTGGCTATTTGGCTAGAGCGGCGGCGGCTTAGCTAGTTGAATAACGTTCAACTGCGATCCGAGTTCGATCCTCGCCGCTGCAACAAGTCTAGTCTAGATGATAATAATAATAAATTAATGTAATGATATTTTTTTTAAATTTTATACTTTGTTGTATACTCTTTTGAAAAGAAACGACTTTCTCTCATAGGTCATACGTATTACTAATAAAAACATAGAAAATCAACAATAACGTCATCTTTATATATGGATATGAACTAAAAGCTTTCGCAGTACATAGACTCAGTCTTTAGTTGTAGGCAAGTAAACCACAGATGTCGCGCTGCTTCAGATAATTAAAAAGATTTATTTAAACCCAGTTATATTACAGACTAATTGAAATTAAATTTAAATTAAAAAAATAGGTTTGAATTCGTTTTAAATTCGAAAATTCGAAATAATAATAATGACATGCACTCGAATTTTACACTTTCGGGACTACTCAGTTTCGCACTAAGCGCACGCACACACAGCTACCGGCTACTCGGCTAGATTGGCATTGGCTAGCCGGCCAGCTAGCAGCTAGCGGCGGCTAGAATAGCTTTGGCTAGCCGGCCAGCTACCCGCTAGTGGCGGATAGTGACCTGTGGCGGCTAGGCGGCTACCCGCTGTGTGTGACGTAAACTTCTCGTAATGAGGAGGATTTCTTATGATACCTCTATGGTCAAAATACCTGTCAATACGTGCACTTAAGGTTCAAATTGGTTCGAATTATCAACAGTTAGACAGGTAAGAAAACTCGTCATTCTTTCTAGCTAGCCAGTAGCCAGTAGCCATCCAGTAGCTAATAGCCAATTATCGTGTTGACAGATAACATAGCCGTGGCTATTTTGAGAATAGCCGTTTTTTGGCTAGTTATTAGAATAGCTACCCACCTCTACTTTGTATCCATGGTCATGAACAAATTAATAAAAAAAAAGAATGAAATTGTGAGTGAAACTTTGTTGTTTTGTTTTGTAGTTTTGTACCTTCTCATTTTCATTTTAGCTTACTTACTTTCGTTTTTGTGATACTTATTAATTTGTTTCATTGTAATTAGGATTAGGCCTAAGGATTGTTATAAGTTTGATATGTGCCTGTGAGGAATCTAATATGGATAACGTGTGTATTCTCAATAATCTCAGGTAAGATTTTTACTGTTACTTTTTGTTACGTAGTAACCTGACCTCAAATATCTTGTAAATTTTAATCGTCATCAATCTTTCATTTGTACAAGCAATAGAACAGTCATTTATAAGTTACCAAAGTTATAGAAAGTTTGCCTGCTGCAATGGGCCATATAATAAGAATGAAAGGACTTAAGAAATTTTTGGTCATAATCATAATAGCGCCATTCCACTTTTCACAAGTGCTAGCCTACATTCAACATAATACTGTCCAATACAGTACTTTGGCTACTAGATGCAAGCTATATACTTTTTTAATCCTTGGATATAGTGGTGTTTATAGTAAAAGTTGATAACAACAATACATGTTATGTAGCAATTTCTTGCTGTAGTATTCTCAGTTTAAAGTATAGGTGCTATGAAACTGGTTGTACCTATTCAGACAATTTGTATGTGCTTTAGTAGGCATTATCTTAGTAATCATTTGAATAGCAGTTCCTGGAAATCAATATTTTTCATATGTACCTAGTTATCCCATGCACAAGCCAATGAATTAAATTTATTGTGTGTTTGACTTATTTAGCTTATGTTGGTATCAATAAAAATATTAACAAAATAAAATATCTACTGCCAAAATCAAAATCAAAAAGTTATTTATTCAGTTTAGGCCCTAGTAAGGCATGTATGAACGTTAAATTAGTACATACAGTTGAATTTACCAGTGGTTCGGAATACACTTAAACTGAGAAGACTCCAGAAAGAAACTCAGCAAGGATATATTTTTTGTGGAAGATCTTTGTACTGTGATATACAGTATCAACTATACTTATTACAGTATCGATTTACTACATTATTTGAATATTATTACAGCCCCTTGCATCAAACTTCAAATATGTTTTACTTAAATTATATTATAGGCATAATTCTGAAGTTAAACTAATTAGTCAGTATATTAGTATTTAGGAGATTGGATTAAAGATGTGGATGAATATGTTTACTTATGATACATAATTTTACCAAAGAACCAAATGTCACAGGAAATCGAGAAAAGAATAAGGCTCGCTATTGGTTTCTAAGAGAAAATAAAGAAGCAGGTTTTTTGGGTTTCTCAAAAATCTACCCCGAACGGAGTTTTAGTTATTTTTTTATATATTAGCAGGGGCTTTTACTGCATGTTCATTTGACTCTAAAGTTGATATTCTTTTCATAGCCTATAAGAAAGGATTTCTGGAAATTTCATTCCTAAGGGGGTAAAAAAGGGGGCGTGGGGCGGAAAGCTTGTATATAATAGATTATAATTATTAAACTCAGAGTAAAATGGCCATGACAGACCGATCAATATGATAAATTACGAGGACTCCCTGTTTAACTATAGATGCTTACAAAACTAGTTTTTATCTGGATAAATATGGATATTATGGTTGATAAATTTAAATATACCATACCATACCATTTAATTCTCAATAGTAGAATAATAAATGTATAAGTCAAGGTATACTTCAATAGATGAATGATCATGAATGATGCCATCAATAGATGGCAACACTTGTTTTAAAGTATATTTAAACTTTGCTTAATGAAATAGCGGGAAAAGCGAACAGCATAGTGATAGCATGAATCAAAGTCATACAATATTTCATAATTAATATAATAGCATACATATTTTTTAATAATAAAAACATATTATTAGATATACAAATCATTTTCGAGGGTTTCTAGATTCGGCCCACAGGCATACAAAATAAAATTGTACATAGAATAACTACACAGTTCATTTCTGTAAGAGTATTGAACTTGTAATAAAATGAAATTAATTTATTTGCGAGAATAAGGGTGACAAAAATATTGATGGTAAAATTTATGGAGTTCCAAGCTTACTCTAACGAGCTTCGGTAGAGTAAGCTTGGCAATTAAATTATTATATTATATGCAAATTAAATGTTACATTATGACATAGCTCAAATGGATAAGACAAAATTTTAACAAATGTTAAAAATGAATAATTCAAATTAAAAATAATAATTAAGCTAAATAATAACAATAATAAATCATTACAAATTCAATAAACCATTCAAGTCTCTGTCAAATTAATGATTATGTAAAAACTGTATGCACTATACAAATTCTCATTGAAATTTAAGTAAAACTATCTCAATTTATTATTAATTTACGTTAAAGGATTTTAATTATTCACGCACTTTTCATGCATGACAAATAAAAAAAAACATATTTTTTTAATTGTCATACATTGAAATATAAAACTAAGGAAGCATAATTGTGAACAAAATCAACGCGAAATTCGGCTCCACACTTTACTACATTGACAAAATATCTCTAGTATTCGAACGAAAGAACACACATGCAAATAAGCCAATTACCTGCGCTTACCGCGTTTGCCTAACGCGTTGTATTCCGGCAAGCGCGATGATTGGTTCTCGGCGGGACAGCCTAATGCTAATTGGTCCGCACGCCTGCTGCAGTGCGAGATGCGTGGACGATGTTATGCATTGATTGTAAGAGGATAAGTTATAAAGTATCGTAATGCATATGCATATATAAGTCGGATTAATTAGTTGTAATTTAACTATACCACTCTATTATATTCATTTAAAAGTTTGTGATGTGCTTTTTGGATTAAAATATTTCTTTGTGTTATAATTGTAAGGATCTAAAATTAAGAAGTATTTTAATCAGTTTATGGTTTTTACATACGAATTATAGAGTGATGGGTCGCGTTAAGGTCATATCAGAGGGCGAACCACAAGCTCTTAAAACAATATTATTATAACCTTATTTGACTTTTGTTTTTCTTTGACATCCGACGTCAAAACGGGACAAAAGACGAATAAGGTTATTTTAACCTTGTTTTAAGAGCTTGTGGTAGGCCCCCAGGAGATACGTGAATGGTGTTATGAAAAATAAGTAAGCTTGTTCATGTGTTTACTTTTTATTTTTTGTAAGCTATGTGGCACCTTTGAAAGTAAAAAAAGTGTATGATGTGTGATCAGTAGCGAATATTGCAGAACTCTAGAACTCTAGACTGCTTGCTGTGTGCACAATAGTCAACACGGAATGCAGAACTCGGAACTCTAGAACTCTTTTCAGTGGAATCGGCGCCTAAAGTGTCACGTTTCCGAGATATTTGGAGGTAAAGATCGCCATATAAGAATAACGACAATCATTAAAAATGAACTTATTACGTGTTTATATGCATTGAATTGTATTTAAATAATAGTACCCAGGTTGATTTAACGGATAAACGTTGAGACGTGACGCTGGTCTGGGCATTCAATTTTTTTTAACAGATAGTAAATTATCTAAGAAGTCTTTCTGCAAAGTCATTTCTTGAAGCAACCTCATAGTTTGTATTGAAATTTGTTAATACAATCACAATTTTGCGACTTTTGACATGACAGTTGCGTTTCTTTAGGAAAAAGTGTAGTCCATACAGCCAAATGAGATGAGTTTTAAATGTATTTATATTGAAATTCAACTTTGATAGGTTTATTTTTAACCAAACTTATTTTATATGTATAAAAAACTGCAATTATACATTTTACAAGAAAAATCGTAGGTTCAAACGGTTCAAAAACCAACTCAGCGCACCCCCACTCTTTGTAGTCTTGTGGTCACTACCCCTAGAGTGTATATAAAAAGCCGGCGGCGCGGAGGGAGAGCAGGCATAGGCGACCAGCAAGCATCCCTCCCCGTACCCCCTCGCATACCCCCCCTCACCCCTACCCCACGTCCCGTCTTGGAAAGTTTTACCGATTTAACTATTTATTTGGATATTACCTCCAAATATCTCGGAAACGTGACACTTTAGGCCACCATATTGGTTAACATTTTTTGTTTGTATAAGTGTCCTCTACCCATATACATAAGTAACACCGTGCGCCGCAACATTGAAAAAAAAAATAAAATGGCGGCTGGCACGCTATGCCACAAAGGTTCTATCCTCTTTATAATTATAGGTACTAGTGCATAACAGTTTAAGTGAAATATCAAAACGTGTTAAATAAATACGCATGTTGCGTTCATGTTGCATAACACTTTCCAGAGTCACAAGTATAGGATTTCAAAATGTTTATTTACTCACATATGAAAAGTGATTCCAGCATTCTTCATATCTGTATGGCTTCTACACCACTTAACAACACATGACGGCATATTTGCACAATGTAAACAACGCAAAACACAATAATAATCACAGTTCTAAGTCCCTCGCGACACGAACGCATCGACTCAATGATACCGGCGAACTGTCAGCGCGATGAGTCTCTCTTTTTTGGCAACGCCCACCGCGGTTCGGTTTGCGTGGAATGATTTTTGAGCTCGAGTTACATTTCTTTAGTTTTATATTTCAATGTTGTCATATCAATTTTAATAAAGCAATATAAGTGTCTACTCCAAAGCATAAAGGTGTAAGCTAAAAATGTCCAAAATTAGAGGTATGACAAGTACCCTTTTTTATTAAACAAAAACAATTCAAGCCCATGCCAATGCTGCCGCTCGTCGTTCGGCGCAAAGTTCAAAACTCGTATACCTAATGATTTCGATGTTACAATCGTACAATATTCCATCACACTTCACACAGCACAAGTCACAACGCACGTCGCTCAGTGCTCTCTTGCCTTGCAGTCAGTTCAGTTCGGATCAGTTCAGTCCGCGCACGGTAGTGCCGCGTGCCGCGCGTGTTCAATATAATTCATTATTCACTTCTTTGTGACGTAGAGGAATGACCGATTGAGTTTTCAACATAGTCTTTGTGTTTGTACAAGATGAAAGTGGACAAAGAAACGTGCCTTGCGGGGCCAGTGGACACTAAACCTATAATTTCTGACAGGAAAGGAAGCCTGAAAGTGAACATCACGCCGGCACAGCACAAACCCCTCACGCACTTGCCGAAGAGACCACCAGTGGATCTAGCGTTCACTGATCTCACATACAAAGTCCAGGAAGGAAGAAAAAGCAGTAAGTACCATCCTTTAAAATACACACAAAGTACATTTTGATCTAGTTCTGTTAATTACGCCACTAAGTTAGACGAAGAGATAATTATGGTCATTAGATATGTCTTTAATCATTAATTAATTGTGAATGTGATTTTTATAGAGACTATTTGTAACTATGACCTTAATGCGATCCTTCCAATTGCCATGCGTAGGTACGTATTCGTCTTGCGACTTCCTTATCGCTGAGAAATTAAACATGAAATCCGGTCTTAAAAGCGCGTATAAATTCCACAATACTATTCAATTAGATTATCCAAAACAAGAAATTAATTATGATTTAATCACTAAATCGCGTTTAATTTTGAAGCTAGCTAAAACCAAATCAGAACAAGTTGTTTATGATCAACAAAATTAATGAAAATAAATTTTGCTATATAAGTCTCTAAAATTGTTGTCCACGTTTGTTAAATTGGATGGATGGAACTCATAAAAACATTATACCTGCCTTGGTAAGTAGGTATTTGTTTAAAAATCAAGCAACCATTTTTACGATTAATGAAGTAAACATCAATGACTTTTGTTGACCAAATTTTTTGTTTCGAATGATTTTGTTTTACTTTTATGTAAAACAAAATCATTATGATTAGCTGGTAAGCTCCTCAGTAAATTTCGATTAGGAAAGCAAGCAGAAATACCATACATTTCTGCCTGGCCCCACCATCATCATGCCATCAACCATCAGTTATGGTTGCTACCGACTTCGTCGTATAAAAAAAAACATGAGGGCATAAATACTTGGACACTGGCTCAAGTGCAGTGGGTTCTAGTAGTAAATTTTATTTTATAATGGTAACCACTTTTTGCTATCGGTTGATGACGACAGAATCAGCCATCTATGTTGTCAGCCCGTTTTTTTGGCTATTTAAATATCGTGGCCTTCATAAATTGTCATTATTTGGCTGAGCATATTTTGTAATCACTCTAAATCATGTTTAAGGGCTCTCTACGAAATTCGACAAATCTAGAGTATTGCAATTGCAACTGACTTTCTCTTAAGAGGACTCAATTCGTCATACTTTTCATACAAAACCCCTGTACTTATTATGGCGTTGTTAAACATTTTTCATTAGATATTTTGAACAAATTAGTATCTTGTGTACCATATCTAGCCTTGTATCTTGGCGTAATTTAAAAAAAGTGTGAAACAAATTCAGTCAAAGCCTCCGAAAAACAGCGTTTTTGCCTGAACTTTGGCCATATGTAATGTACCTATAAATTGTAAAAGTAAAGAAAACATTAAGATACCAGGCTTGCAAATGTATTGGAGATTCTAAATAACTAACTTTTTTTCACAAACTTGTAAGATTTTTTCTCAAGAAGTATACTCCTGGAACAAGTTTTATGAATGCGAAATCATGAATGACGACCTAGCGAAGCGGCCGCGAGTGATCAGCGGAATTTACCGACTGATAACCGACGGCTCTGATGCTATCTCTCTTTATTCGCAGTCAAACATTACGTTGGATGAAACAACAAGCTTTTAGACTATGCTCGCGTTGAAGTTGCGCCGGCCACAGAGGGCCGCCTTAAGCTTACGGTTTACTAGATCGTTAGCGCGAGTGCTGTTTTCTCAGAATATATATCCACTATACGTGAAACTAGCACAAACATGAATGGTCCTAAATAAGTTGCGAATATGTGCCCCACAATGTAGGTACGAGATTCACTTCAGGACTTTCAAAGCTTCATCGAATCTAACTAATAGAAATTGCT
The DNA here is from genome assembly GCA_951394255.1 of Polyploca ridens. Taxonomy (NCBI): domain Eukaryota; kingdom Metazoa; phylum Arthropoda; class Insecta; order Lepidoptera; family Drepanidae; genus Polyploca; species Polyploca ridens. Next base: position 3,193,688 of record OX596251.1, on the reverse strand, counting down.
TAGATCGCGTGAAGTAACTTGTAAATTTACATTAGACCAACTCTTCTTTTGGAAAGTAAAGTTTCTGTGAATCAGTTGTTGTAATAATCGTGAGTTACAGTTTATCTGCCATACCGGTTATAATCATACAATCTTACAAGATTCAAATCATCTCTTTAATTACCCCTGACGTATTTTTTAACATTTGAACTTGTAGAGTTGTTGCTACCAGATGTAACTCTATAATACAGTGCATTATCTAATGAAAACTGTTCAAGCAACAAGATATCCTTGTACTCATCTCGTCCAAGGTCCTAACGCTTGTTTTTATTCTTTAATCATACTATAATTTACTACATCATTACAACTAATTAGTACCTTGTACGGTTGTATAATAATACGATTGTCACTGGATTTTGAAATTCTCGTTAGCCAGAAATTCTAATTGGTGAACATAGCACGTTTATTACACAGTGGACTGTGGAATATAACGTCTTCACATCTTTGTCAAAAATATTAAACACCACCTTAGCACATACTGATTGACATCCCAATTCTGTCTGATGCTTTGGTACTAAATTCACGATTAATCGTTTCATATTAAATTGAACTTAACAAAGTCAGAATCCTCATCCATGTAACAAATCTTCAAGGCAAGATTGATTTATTTGTGAATTATTCTCGGGTTATATTACAACTAGTATTAGGCAACAAGTGGGCAATCCAGCTATTAGCTATTAATGAAATAGCCGCGGAAATCCAAGTCTACTTACGAGTAGGCGTCCACGAGGCTTCCTCTGTAATTGATAACCACTGGTTATGACGTTGTACCTTCTGTATTTTGCTTTAATTGACTATTGCAGACATGTATGTTGCATTATTTTAATTATCTGTTACTTTGATGTTACCATGAAACTCCTTGTTAGGACATTCTTCTTTTGCTTCACTGTTTTCTTTAAATGTATCAGGTTTAGCTTGTACTCTTGTTTTCCTGGTATTGGTTATTTTTTTGTTTGGTATATCGACTTCTAGCCATGTCATAATTCTTTCTTCACTGTGACCTATGTCATTTGAAGAATATTTGTGGGATGGTCCATAATAGTTCCTCTGGGTATTTCCATTATGAGTGACAGTCAATGGTATTTCATTGACTGTATTTATTTATTTATAAAGGTTTGCTAATATAATGTGAATTGTATTATCCCTATGTATATTTAAATAATAATTTATTGAAAACAACTCAACTTTTGAGACAGTTGAATAATTAATGTTGAAAAAGGTGAACAATAATATTCAAATTATATTGTCTGATAGGAGCAAGCGAGTTGGTGGAGTTATTTAGTACTTTTGTGTTTTTATAATCAAGCCCTTTGTTATTAAACTTATATAGTTGTTAATTTGTTTTTTTTCCGGTATTCTATTTTCATCGCTCCGTTCCGTGTAGTTTTGACTAATCTTGAGCTACTGTATCGTTTTATCGTGTTTTAATTTGCGTTGAGTAACCAGATTGATATTGTTTTCGATCTTTAAATGTATTATTACCTACTCCACATGTACTATTTATTTAATACTTTAATCTCTACGATATGAACAGGTAATGCTTATCGTTACGGTCGAATCGCAAAATATTTCTATGTGCAAGATAATATTTCTTTTGTAATAAGCACGCGGATCTTCTATATCATTGTATCTCCTCAAAATTATTTCTAGCTTTGTTTGATTCTGAAATATTATTATTTTCGATTTTAACCTTTCTAGCATTACCATTAATATCAATTTATTTTACCCAATTATTATTAGTCTTACTTGTCGCGTATGATTGATTCTGAATTTCCCATGATGAAATTATTCCTTATGGGCTCTATGTAAATGTAGATGTACCGTGAGTAAATAGCAGTTGGCAAAGATACTGATTATCAGGCTTGAATGATTAAGGTGTTGGTTGGCAGGCTTCAAACCATTATTAATACATTCATTACCATCCACATATATTAACAGTCTATAAGCAGAGGTCTTTAAACTTGTGACTTATGATTAAAGACTCAAAAAAGTGCGAGTTTTGTTTTTAGGACTGAGTCCACGTTTCTATAATAAGGTACTGCGCTTTTTTGCCTTTACAGAAAAGGGATGTTATTAAGACTGTTTTAGTACAGAAGGCTTACGATAACATTAACGAATATTTCAATGATAACAATGTGTTCGCCCTTGCACGACATTTATGTATAAAATTTTGTATGTAGATTGTTTTGAAAACAATAATTGCTGAGTTTATTGCCGAATCTTCTGAGCAAAAATAACCTTCCGAACGTTGGATTGATGATCCAAAAATTTGTAGTCATAGAAACGACAAAAAAATATTGCCACCCCGACTCATACGCCCTGTAGAAGTACGTTTTTTTATTATTGTGATCATGTTGTGTGTATGTGAACATCTCATTTAGCGTGGCAACATGAATTTATAATTGATAAGGTACTAAGAAAGGCATTGGTTCTATGCTGTTAACTTGACCTAAAAACATATATGGTATTTTGAATAAATGAGAAGTATCTACATGCATTTGAAATGGCCGGTTTGTTGATTTTGATAGTAGATGTGGTATGTAATTTTGTAGATCAAGGTCGATTTTATGAGACAAAGGCCATTATGATAGAAGCATTTCTTGATGAACTAGATGGTTATTAAATTCACCGTCCAAGACGTATCGTCTCATACGTCGGCTTACAAGAACGTTGTTATTGTTTCTTTGAAATACATCCAGTTAAAGAAGTAAAAATACTAGGCATCAAGAAAATAGGTAAAGGCAAACTGGTACAAAAAAAGGCCTTATATGTGAACATAATTTTACCCTTGAGTCTGATTTTTAACCTTACGATGACTTGTAGGAAGAGGAACTGAAATATCGATAACATTAAAAACAGCAATTAAAGATAAAACTACTTCTTTCTTTCCTTCGTTTTTAAATGGTCCTTCATTGACATGCCCATGTATAAATATCATGTCATTCATGTCCGGTTTGTGCATTGCATACATGTCATAGTGAATTATCGTACGCAATGTTGAATGCGCACCAAAGGTTATCTGCGATAGACACTGTACTACGATATAGGTTTCTAACGTATCTCTTATTAGTTTCATGCCTATGTTTTGCTACAATAATGATATTAATATTGACAAGATATTCAAATGTGACCTTAGTAGCAACATAACTGTCAATTCTACCAGCTTTAAGGTTAACCGTGTCATTTTTGTCATTATTTTTATAACTTTGATTTCTTTGAACAATAGAAGAATTATTTTAATTTTTAATTTGCTTCTTTGGTTTCCTTGTAGTGTAAAAACATCTTGTTTTATCAACTTAGTTTTTTTCACCTTAAAACTTGTTTGGAGGTACTTGAAAATTTATCACGTTTGTGACGTAAATCACAGAACTTGATTTAAGACTGTATTTTATTAATCTTAGCTATGCATTATATCTTAATAAGATAATTGAAGGTTTTTATGTGATTATTTTACTGATGCGTAAGTTTATATTTAGAAACAAGTATGTAGGCATACTTAGTATAGAGCGTTTTCTGAAATTCAGCTTCTAAATAAGTAATGCTATTTAGATCACGGAGATAAAAATAGGACACTATGCCGGAAATGCGGGTACATCTAGTGTGATACATCTGTTAATTTCGGTAGTTAGAAATCTGTAGGTCTAGACAAACTAGCGTATCTATATGACAATCTCATACAATTTGTAATGTTTCTATACGCGCAAATGCAGGGAAATGTACTTTGTTTAGGCCGACTGTTTAGTTTGGGATTAGATGGTCGTGCGTGAAGAATGTCCTCAGATATTTATCATTTAGTTTAATTTTATTATCATGTGAAGTTCCGTTACTTATCGCACGAATATTGATAAATTGATTAATCCAGCACAAATAAATTAAATAACTTTCATAATCAGCTGTTAAGTGAGTTATTTCGTTTAGTTTCACCTAAATATGATTTCGTTATCTGAGGAACCTCGATGGGTCGTAATTGATACCCCAACAGCTGAAATTTTTATTATTGTGTTGATTCAGTTTAAGCAAAATAGTATGATAAGGCTTGTTGTTTTTGTTACAACTGATGGTCATAGCAATTCGATCTTGGGCTCGGAGTCTTGATATTCTCAGAACTTTAATGACTTGCATGTTGTCAGGAGGTATAGCTGACCCCGAAATGATTAGAGTAAAGAAGGCTAGTGATTGGTTGTGTGTGTATAAAGCATTGCATTTTTTTAATACCTTGGCTCGCTTGGTATAATGTCGAATTTACTGAACAAAAAGAAGTCTGAGAATTAGGTGACCTTATCGTTATCATCAAACTTCTTGAAGGATACGTTTTTTTTCCTCCAGTGTCCTTATACTCATGAAAAAAAGTGTAAGGTCCTTCCCTAACTTGTCGGCAACATGGGCGCAGCATCAATACGCTCGGTAGGTATACTCGGCAGTATTTCCACTTAAGATTTTGGTTCTGCCCTAAAATGTTTGGAAATTATCCCTAAAAAATTCCTTTTTACCGACTTCAAAAAGGAGGAGGTTATCAATTCAGATGTTTATATATATTTTTTTTATGTATGTTAGGGCATAATTTCGTCATATATAAACGGATTTGCAAAATTCTTTTTTTCTTCGAAAGGGGTTTATGCCGAAATGGTCCCATATAAATTTCATATACCTAGATGGAACTAAAAATTCAAAAATAAATTAACTTTTTAACAAAAAAATAAACCGCCTTCAAAGTACACTAAAACGTATGAAATAACTCTTATCTGACACTGTTTTGAAGTCAGCGAAATATTTTCTATTTAGGGTGCATACATTATATTAAAAAAAAACGTTTTGTTGCATATTTTAATACGAAATTTTAACATACCTATCTTATTAATTGGAAGTGTCAGAAGCCGAAACATTACTTTTGCAGGTTTGCGCGGCATTGAACATGGCACTAGTAGGCTCCAAAATTGAGATGAGAGTGATTATCTTCAGATGAAGAAGGCACTTGCTCAATATCATCACCCTTGTTTTCCATTTTAAAATATAAAAACAATCTAACATGAGTAATAAAATTAGTTGCTATTTTTTCGCGACCGCTAGTAAAAATAACAAACGAAAATGATCCTTATATCGTGTTACTAATTTCTGATGTCCTTTACAACAACGGTAAATAAATAGACTATTCAATTGGTAAACTAACATTTGTCGGATTAAAAGGGATACCACCATTATCCTCATCAGTTACTTTTTCCGTAAAATTTCCTAAATTTCTGTCGCAATAATAAAAGGTACATGAAAGAGTAGTTTCACCCTAAAAAAGAGTCAAATCCCAACTACAACCGAATTGAGAACCTCCTCCTTTTTTTGAAGTCGGTTAAAAACGGCGACAGACGCACTTATAATATGTGAAATATAATTTATACCCGAACATATACACCGACTATGTTAGTAACGTCGCGGTAGTTTTCGGTACCGAGCAAATGCCAATGAAAAGGGCCTTAAGAGTGCGCATAAAGCAAAATAACAATCTTAGAATTGAAATTTACCCAATTATGTTCATTATATACGCGAGGGTTCTATCTGAGCAAAAACATAATGGAATGAAATTTCCTCGATAGAAAAAAATCACAAAGTTACCTCTAATAATAATGAATTTTCGGTTTTATTCGTTCATGGTGTATCTAATTAAGACAAAAATTCGATAAATAATATCACTAACATATGACCTAGGGCTGCTACTAACGATTTTTTAAAATATTCTATACATTACGAGTTATTTAGATAAAAAGCGCTTAGTTCATTTTAGTTCCGCGAAACACGCTATCTCCATCTCATCTCCACGCGAAGATTAGATATAAGTTTGTTTCATCTGACATTGCCATATTTTTCTGGCTTGGTACGCACTCTTAATAATGGCCTCAATGGTCCATTTATATTTAAAAACTACAATAAATTATGTGGCCCAAACTATTGAGGCCAGACCTTACTGATTAACTTTAGTTAAACTATTGTTATACCAGTGATAATTATATTGAAATTACGGTTGGAAGAGAACTTTGACCCGCAATGAGTAATGCTTTATTAACAAAGGATCCATCCGCTTGTGTGCATTATATGTACGTTAGATGTGTTTGCATTGTGCGATAACTTTGCATATGCACGTTGTGAAATGAAAGCAATAGACAGGAATGCAATCTTCGTCACACTTTAATATAACCCAGTCTACATTCGGTAAGGGGTATGGTATGACAGTTTACTGTATTAGAAAAATACATTTGCGTCTCCTATTCTTTCCTTCTCAGTCATCACAGCCTTTATCTCAAAATTTTGCGGTCCTATCTGTAGCTAAAATAATAAAGTCAATAGGTTCCTGAATAAATTATTATTGACGGATATAGCTATATACTTTTGACGACCCACATGCAACCGTGTGCCAGAAGAAGACAAACATAGCGCGACAAGGAGAGATACACTATTGACAACGATGGCCTTAGCTTGTCCTTTTACCTTTTGGCCTTTAACATATATTTTTTACGAATAAGGTCGGCCGCATACTATAAGAAATTTTCTGTCAGAAATTTTCGGACGCCCGCCGGAAGGCACTTTCCCCATACATTTTGTTCTAGACCCCGCATACTATCCGAAAATTCTAACGTGTCTGACGTCCAAAAATGTATGAGCAAGCGAATTTCTGACAGAAAATTTCTTATAGTATGCGGCCGGTCTAACAGTAGGAAGTACGGACTAACCATGGCATTTCACTCATTTCTTCTTGGAAAATCATGCCAAAAGTCGTCAATGAAAAATGTTTGAAGTAATATTATTAAATTTCATAAAAACTGTAATATGCATATCTGTATTTTGAGAGAGGTAGAGCAAAGCGTTTATTTGCTCAAAGAGCAGCTCGACTGGGGAAGTACCTCCACTTTACAGAATACCGCAGCCAAATAACTGTATGTTGTGTAAAGTTGTGTTCCTGCGCGTGAGTAAGGTCGCCTGAGCTCATTGAGGAGGGGGAAAGGTCGGTAACGCGTGAGCGATGCTTTTTGTGTTGCAAGCGTCCATATGGCTACGGTTACCGCTTACCATCAGGCGGGCCGTATGCTTGTTTACCGACTTAGTTGTATAAAAAAAATATGTTTCATTGTTTTCCAGAAAATGTGTTGACAGATAAGGAGTTTCCCCAATATGTACCGTTGCCAACAAATATTTTGTACTAAATATAGGATGTTCTATCAATAGAAATGATAAACTCTTCGCACGTGAAACCAAGTGGTGATATTGAACACGTTTCTAAATATTGGCTCTACATTCACTTTCAGTGTCGGTCAACATTGTTGACGAATTTTGTTTTACTTTGTTGCTTTGTTTGTTGATTATCAACTGTATAAATGTTGTCATGTATTCATCAAAATAGTTTTAGTTCTGTCTAGAAAGGTATTTTTATATGAAGGTATATTATACTATATTATCATATAACAGGTGCTGCTTGTGGGGGCTGGTCTGCTTAAGTTTGCCATTTATTTATTTACTTATTAAATATAGATTCAGTCTACTTTGTAGTTTTGCCGTCGCGCCGGGGCACGCAATTGTTGTCAGTGCGATTAGAATGTAAATATTATGTAATGAATCTAAGGTTTTGAAAAGAGTAATTGCTGAGTTTATTGCCGGCTCTTCTCAGCAAATGCAACCTTCCGAATCGGTATTAGAGTATTAGAGTCAGACTTTTCATAAGTGCCTACGAAGGTCTATTTGAATAAATGATTTTGAATCTTGAATGAATTTTGAATTTGAATGGAAATGGAAAGCTTTAATATTATCAACGGGTTGGATTCTGGTCGGGTGTAAAAGAGGTCCCATAGACGGCTTGAAAAATTCCAACAGTAGGTTGACTACTACTCTCCTCTCCACTAAAACGCAGTGGGAATGCGTGTAGTATGTGGAGTATTACCCATTGCCTTTCACCCTCATTTGTGAAGGGACGCCTTTGCTCAGCAGTGGGTGGGACATATTATAGGCTGATGATGATGATCATGATTAGCGCGCGCTTGTCTACCTCTTTTTACATTCATTACAGTATTTACAAGAAGTCATTATCTGGTTACGATACTAATTAATTGTTCTTGAATTTTTATGAAGTGTTTAGTGAGACCAAGAATTCTTGGCCTTTACGACATGTTTAAAGTATCGATAAAAGAGCTGCAAGACACCTCATTCCGGTCACTGATCATAAGGGTCAAGCACGCACCAATCTGCTGTTGCTCTCGACTGTACTTTGGCTGGCAGGCAGTAGTCATGCAAATTACCTATTGAGTATATATTTTTTGTTAGATGTGTGTGTATCATATAATACAATGGACGGATATAGCTATAATTATACTATTAAATTAAAAAGTATCTAGGCACGAAATTGTAATTTATATTTCTGCTCATTACGCGCAAAATTATATTTTTTTATGTTAGAATCATAGACTTGGGATATTTTTGCTACGCTAAACAGATACACTAAGTTAGCATAGTATGTCGGCTAATTACGCCGCCACCTTATTTAGGTCTTTAAATTCAAAAGACTAAATATACAGTAATCCTAGAGATAATCAGTCCGAATTGTAGGAGCGAGTGCGACATAAATATGAAATGAAATCAGTGGCGGATTTACCAGCAGGCTGAGTAGGCTTGAGCCTAGGGCGGCAGATTTTAGGGGCCTTTTTTTTCTAATGACATGTCTCACAGAAAGGGCATACATAACCCCGCCTAACACCGCGTTATTAGTCGATGCATGCGTCGTACATGGTTGAACTTCGATTTACTCAGAAATATACCCCAAAAATAAAAAATCATATGCAATTTCAACGAAATTGTTGGATTGTAAAAACTGACAATTGTACCGATTCTCTGACAAGATACTTACTCAACCACTTCATTTCATGATAACTAAACGGATTTGGACGAGATATGGCACAAATTGCGTTGCAGAAGCAAGAAGTGCATCATTCATTAGTTTGATAACAAATACCAAAATGTCAATCAACTTTGTATAATCTCATCTCGGCGGGTGTTTTCGACGATATAATGGTGCAATATAAACTGAGTTGAACGTTATATGCAAAAGGATTCTGTAGAAGTGGAGTATACTGTAGAATATCGAAAGCAACCCATTAAGCAACCAATAAATTTCTAACACAGGGGTTTACAGCAGTTACAGCAGTTACTGCAACATTTAAATCACCACGAAAGCTTCCCCTTTCACCTTCATTTGTAGAAGAAAGCTTGCGCTCAGCAGTGGGACCTTATAGGCTGATGATGACGATGATGACAACATTTCAAATGGTGTTTGTTTAAAACATTAACCAAACGCTTCTTATTACAGATGTAAAGACAATCCTGAAATCGGTCTCAGGCCGTCTTCGCTCCGGCGAGCTGACGGCCATCATGGGGCCCTCCGGAGCTGGCAAATCCACGTTGCTGAACATTCTTACGGGATACAAGTAAGTTTCTACTTACACTATCACTCTTAGTATACTTTTGTCCCGAATAACCGATCTACGTGGTTTATCAGTTCGCCCCAACTTGCATATTCTGCAAGAGAATACTCCCAAAACGCCACAAGTAAAAAAGAATTTAGACTGAATAATAAAAAAATTGATGGCGCCTTTTGAGATGAATGACGGGGCTGCGCGAGCGGGTTGGTTGACGCGTCGACCAAAGGGCACCAGAATACAAAATCGCCCCACTCTGATCAAGGACCAGCGCTGGGATTTCCTTGCAGTAATACCGGTAATATCCATGATATAGGTACACTTGAAGGCTCTTGATATACGGGAAAGACCTTACTGGCTAAAAATATGTTTGTGCTTAACCACAATCTGACCATGGTATGTTACGATCTGACACATAAAGCTTATAAGGGAACTGGCTTGCAAGTGCAGCTCTCAGAACACTGGTAGGTGCATAGCCGAAGATTTTTTATTTGAGAAAGGTGGCAGGCGGTCCTGCAAATTAATATCACCTAATACCGGCTTAAGTGCTAGATCATAGATTAATTAGATAGCAGAGACACTATTTCAGATTTTCTTGCCCCCTAGACAAGATGTATGGGTATGGGGAAATTTGTATGGGATTGACATTTCAAATCGAATTATCACGTGATTTTTAATAATTTTAAATTTTTCGTTTACTAACGATGACATTGTCGATATCCATTTTGTCTAGAACTGTTCTCAATAGGTTTGTTTGTATTGTTAGTTGGTATAAAAAATGCTCATAAGTTCTGCTATCAAGTAGTAATGAGGACTAGGTTGTATGTTACACGAATGAAGTATATGCCAACTATGTCAGACTATGGTATTTGCGCCATACGTGCGCTCGTCCGCATCGTATGAGCGAAACAGTAGTGTTGACATGTGTGTTCACTCAAAGAATCTTACTCATTATAAAACAGCACGTCTCTATGTCTGTGTGTCTGTTTGCGCGGATTTAGATACGGTTTTCATATTTACCTAGCTAGAAGCTTTAAGGATAAGGGAACTGCGCAGTACTCTTTTTACACCACTAAAGTAGCAAAAAAGCATACTGCCCACCTGATGGTAAGCAGTCACCGTAGCCTATGGACGCTTGCATCACCAGGAGTATAACTCGCGCGTACTCGACCCTGCAAAATCACATCCCCTCTTCACATCCTAGTGTAATATAAAAGAACAAAGGCTGACTTTGATGAACAAAGAATGATGAAGATAGTACAAGGCAGAGAATAAAATACAGTTCAAAGCACCCAAAAAAATTGGAGGACTTTCTTATAGGTTGGAAGTGTACTAAGAAAGAATGTTCCGAAACCGTGGGGAGGAAATATATAAAACTCTAGTAGACAGTGGTAACTAGGCACGACCACGAGGATACCTGGTCATATCACCTTCCGAGAAACTTAGATGTTTAGTCCCACGCTTTGATTAGATTATATCAAACGAACCACATTTTTTGCTCGACATTATCATAAACAGGGAAATAGTAATCAATGTATAATTAGTGGTTAACATTAATTTTTACCATCCATGTAAACGTAGCTATCGTTATCATCGTTTGTCGATAGAACTGGGTCAGGCGTCCGATTTCAACGTTTTACGTCGTTTCGTGAACCGACAAACGTACGAGATATATCGCTGTCTCTATCGTTGCATTGGCCAATTATCATTTCGTTAGGTTGTGCAGTAAATAAACGACAGTAAACCTTTGTTGAAGTAATTTGAATTGTATGTGTGATGTGTGCCGCAGGCGTTTGCATGTGACTGCAACGTGATTACTGTGTTTGATGTTTGTTGTGATGAGAAGGTAGGTACCTTATGTGGGTACCTGTGAACGAGGGTAGCAAGCGCACAAAGACTAGGTGGGACCACTGTCGGAACAGCTGCTCTGGAGAGAGACTGGTAGTTGCTTGGCGACAGATTTTCAACTTGAGGGTGGTAGCCACCTCCTCTTGAAGTTTTCCTCTGTTGGATTCGATCACTCGACATACGAGAATAAAGACTTTTTATTTGAGTCATTATTTAAAAAGTTCTCATGAATTATTTACTAGAATTGTAGGTTTGGTTTAATCTGTGGTTTGGCTGCTTTTGATAACGATTATGCAATGATATAGCAGTTGTGTTACTCAACTACATTTAACTGTGGTAGTAACATAATTTCTAAAGAAATTTGATATTTACAATGTATTTACTTAATATGTACACTTATATGAATACGTAAACGTCTTTGCGATTGTAAACAATGTTGCAATGTAAATAAAGTTGAAATTAGCTTTGGGTTTTTTTACTGTAGGCTAACTTTTACAACAATTAACACATTCTAATTGATGACAAGGCTATTAAGCGTAAAATTTACGATATTTTATTAGTTGATTCAGCCATTGTTAGACTATGGTGCCGATTCTGTTGTAAATCGCACTAAACTAATTTTAGTCACATCTCATCTCTTTCTTACGAACATGATTGAAAAAGGATAGAACATTTTTTAAGGTGAATGCTCACGATTACAAAAAGCTATATTCCCGTTAGATGGTGTTAGTATCGCAAAGATATGTTATTTCTTTTTTTATGTAAAATTCAAGCATCCTTGGTGCGTAATTTAGTGATTGGCGAGCAATATGTATTTATGAAGTATGTATGAAGCATTAATTTTACTTCCACGGCAATTAGTTACAAAGAATTCCTCCAGAAAAAAATCTGTCAAGTTATTCCTTGTATATATACACGCACACATTGTAATTTTTTGTTTTGTTTCGACCGTTAGATGGCGTTAAAATAAGTATTGAGTTGTTTTATATGCCGTTAGGTGGCGGTTAAATAATTACGCGTGTGTGCTAAAATTGGTTAAGTATTTTTTCATGTATTATGCGTAAATTGTGTTTTATATATTCATTAGGTTTGGTATATTTTATATTATTTTTTCAATAAATATAAAACATGTTTACTATTAAAATTTTGTACATTGTACATGTACTTATTTGATTTCCTAATGATGTTTTCCTTCACCATTATCCAAAGGTGAATTTGTACGTAAATTCAAATCTCACAAAGTACAGGCCGATGATATGTTTTCGTTCTTGATCGTAAGGAAACCAACACGAAAAAGTCAAATTGAAAAGCATTAGAAGTACACCAAACCACATTGTCCTGCTTGACGTTATGGACTATGGCCCCAATCCCCCTTGTTATTAGGGAAGGCTCTACACCGGTACGTTTATGAGATGTCAATATTGATTATTATGTAGGTATAATAAAAATAGATTCTCTGTATATTTCTTTATTAATGTATGACGTAAGTAAATGTGGTATAATGTCATTGGGGTCTACACATATTTTTATAAACACTCAAAAAATTCACATCTAAATTGTGATTTCGGTAGAATCTAAAAAGCATTTTGCTGATAAACTCCTCCGAGGTAGGTACGCATCTATTCTCCATCATGACTGTGACCGTTGTGCGTAATCGAAACGAAGTAACATAAAATATTATGCATGTTGGTAACGTTAAATTTTCCTTGGTCCTGAAATATATTTATAAATGTTATTTATATAGGTATATAAATTAGTTGCTGTTCGTAAGTCTCGATAAAACTCAAAAACAGCTTGACCGATTTCAATAATTCTTTTTGTGTTTTGTTCGCTGTGATACAGGAGTGATTTAAAAAATGGTAAAAATAAAAAAAAATGTGTTACGCAGTTCACCTAGTTCAAGAGGTTCTTCTAGTAACAAGGGTGAACTAGTTGAAAATAAATACCTACTGTTACAAAACATTTTCAAAGTTTTATTTACTTGATAAAAATAATCAAGGATAATATTATAGGTACATAACAAACTGATTGTAGATGCATGATCCTCTACTAGAACAAAAAAAATACCTGTTAGTAAGTTTGCTTTGTATAATTATTTTTAATACCGATTTTTATATAGTTTACATTTTACTAGTAAATTAATTTTGATCTGCACAGTTATTTCTTTTCCAATTGAGACAACATAATATCTAGCAATTAGCATTTTTGAAAATTTTGCTAGCTTTAGCATTTGACTTGACATTTCTGATGACCTTGTCATATCGATGTAAATCAAACAGTATTATGAAAAGCATAATGCATTTTGGTTATGCATAATTAATTGCCCCTGGACCTGAAATAAAATGCGTAATTGTTATGACAATGAATATGTAATGTATAATATCAGAAAATTAGTACAGGAGTATTTTCGACTTATTAAAACCAAACAATATCCTTGTTCCTAAATACCTAATTAGGAAACATTTTTTTTTTCAAATTTCAAACCTCCACCTTACAAAATGAACTTTACTTTGGTGAAGGAAACATCATGAGGAAACCATAGCAGGTGGTAGGGTACTTTTTAGTACTCATCTGATTGGCTACCACCCTCAAGTTGAAAATCTGTCGCCAAGCGCCTATCGGTGTGTTCCGACGGATGTAATTTTTTTCATGTGGTGTAACAATAAAGTGTTATCTATCTATCTCTATGCTATAAGCATCAATGCTATATATCTATTACATACCTGTTTAAAGGTACACTCGGCTAAACATCAAGCTAATGTAATGTATCCAAATAAGAGAAAATAATTTGTAAAAAATATTAGCCGTAGGAAACACATGGGAAACACATAAAATTCGTTGCGTAGGAACGTGACACGTCTAAAAAGATGTGTCAACGTTAGGCAAATCACGGCAAACTAGGATTACCGATCTCGATTCGATTTAATCAAAAAAGAGGTTTTATGGGTCGATCTTCAATCTTTTGAATCGATGTTTTACAGTTTATAAGATGAATACTTAGGTACCTACTTAATTTATAATGAAGATTTTTCGAAAATACATACGAAAGCATTTTTGCCCAAGCTGAAACAGAAACGCTTCGATTGCGGAGCTCGTTCGGTAAAAAAAAATACATGTACTTACCGACTTACATGTATTTTCAATCAGTGTTGATAACCGATTATCACTTTTTTTTCACTAGCTGTCCCCCGCGGTTTCTCCCGCATTCCTGGGATAAATCAAAATAAACTCAAAAAGTTATTTACTTATCCAGTTTAGGCCCAGGTAAGGCACTTATGCACGTCAAGTATAAGTACATACAATTGAATCTACCACCACCGGTTCGGAATACACTTAATAAAAAGTAGTCTGTAAAACTCTGGGATAATATAGCTTCCTATTAGTGTAAGATTTTTCCTATCAGATGGATAGTGATTACCTAGCGATTCAAAGATTAGCCCGTTTAAATAAACAAAAAAAAAACATCCGCTTTATTATATTATAGTATCGAAGTATAGATTCGATATCCCAATAAAAAAATTGCTGTCTTTATTCAAGGAATTTTGTATTTTGACAGTCTTTCTGTACAGAATCTGTCAAACGTGAATTTAATTCCTCAAGTAAAATTCTTATATCGGACGATGGAAAAATCGGCCCTAAAGTCGATTGATACCACCTAATATTTTAATCGATTCAAAACATCGTTTATTTTTTGTACAGTAGGTACCTACCTACTAGGTATTTGCAAAAACATCATGTTCGGAATCTTACTAATTACATTATTACTTATTAGACTAGATAAATATTGAAATATATCAGTAGGTACCTAACTTTATTATTTACCATGATAGAATAAAATAAGTAGGTATGTATAATACATAGTATATTACATATTGACTTTCTACGTATTATTATTTATGAATAATCTAAGCAATCAATCTTTTTCAATAGTATTGGTTTTTGAACGCATCCCTTGAACCGTCCTCGAACGAACGGTGAAGTTTCGTACCTATATTATAATATGTATAGGTATTATGTATAGGTTTTATACCTATATCATACAAATTAAAACATTTTTGTTTGTATTAAAACGTAAAATTGTTTAAATTGTTTTTTTTCGGATAGCATTATTAATTACTTTAAAAGTAGATATTAGGTCGGTCATAATTAAACGTTGGAATGTTTTTGGTATTCGTATATTGACATATTTTAACATTCTCTTTGATATCATTTATGCAGCATAAACTAGCGTAGGTAGATACATTCGATATATATATTCAATAAACATAAAAACTATACGTGGTAAAACTTATTGGTATTCATAATATTACACAAAAAATGCATGCAGGCAAAGCTGCGCGCAAAAGCTAATTTCAAATTCAACTTCAAAATTATTGAAATCATCTCTACGAAAGAAGCGCGCAACGATGATTGGCAACATCGCGTTTCCTTTACAACATGTTTACAACAAACTACCCTAGTCGGAACGGCAACGCCCCGTTTCGGCTATGCTAAGATTTGACCAATATTATTCAAAGCATAGATTTCTATAGAGTCAAATTACTGAAAGCGCCATCTATTTCACGTCTTGTAGTTTTTAATTCGAACCCCGGCTCCTTTTTGACATCTTAGTTCTTAGTTACCTTACTAATAACCATATTGCCTGCCTAGATTGCGCTACAAAATTTACTCACACGAATACAAAATTTGCAATTTTTTAAACCAGTTTTATTGTAATTCCGTTGGATATTTTTGTTTGAAATTAAAATTAGCCACACCGGTAACTAGTATGAAGTCGAAAGAATAGCTCAAATAAAAACAATACGATGCGTGTATTGAAATCTCAGCTAGTTAAATATGTATGGAAAGGGCAATCAGAGCAACCACCAATTAATCTTTGCCGTCTTATTTTGCGTGTATTTAGGCGTAACCGCGATAGATGGCGACTAAATTTATACTGAAAACAAGCGTTGGACTAATTTGATAGGACTAAATTTCTTACATCCTTTTCTTATGTTCTTTGTTAGAAAAAGATAAAGTGACATTAAAATTAGTTTAGTTGTGAACAACAGAATCAGGGCCAATAGGCAACAAAGCTTTATTAGCATGTTGCTTATACCCAACTATAAGTACCTGAAGGGCACAGACTTAAAGGAGTTCAGACAGATTGCTGCCAATAGCAAACTGAAGCCACTTGTCTATGGATAAATGCGCATGTGTGTAATGAAATGTTAGGGCTGAGCAGAGTTTTTATGCATATGTGTGAGTGAGTGGTGTATATGTATACGGAGAACAAGTTATAAAAGCTTAAAATTAAAAAAATACTTTTCAAAAACGTAATTTTAAACTCTTCCTTATTTTGTGTGTAAATAGTAAATTCTAAGGTATCTAATACATTGCATACCGCCATTATTTTCCATTTCATGC
Source organism: Polyploca ridens (assembly GCA_951394255.1). Taxonomy (NCBI): domain Eukaryota; kingdom Metazoa; phylum Arthropoda; class Insecta; order Lepidoptera; family Drepanidae; genus Polyploca; species Polyploca ridens. Next base: position 3,176,949 of record OX596251.1, on the reverse strand, counting down.
ATGATATCTCAACCAATCAGCCATTGCAATCTCATTACACGATTTAAGTAGATTTGCCATCATATTGAAACGTCTTGTAATGTAGTTTTATTTAAATATGACTATTATAGCATCCTACTTACTCTCTCCATTACTCAGGCACACCGTAATATGACGAGCAAGCCCATACAAAAAAGCGTAGCACCGTTGCTTAGTTCTCGTAGGCTATGTAGATGTCACTACGGGTAGTGAATCCACGATTTTTAAACGATTTAAAAGTGAAAACGCATTCTGAAGAAAACCTTATCATTGAATCTCGTTTGCGATCTTAATAACGCAAAGACAACCGTTAGATGGCGTTGTAATATTAGACAGTACGTATATAGTAGATAGTAGTAATTAGAAAATAAATACAAAATAATAATGCTAATAATCAAAAACTAATTATGTGTTAACATTAAAAAAAATACTATTATTTTAGTTAGACTTTCAATTGGTCCTAGCTTTTAAGGCGCTGTCAGCTCCTAAAATTAAAAGAGTTTTGTCCCCTTCACCTCCTCACGCTACACACGCCACTTGCCGCCCCGCGGCGTCCGCGTCGCAGGTCGCGTGCGTAGTTCTTAGACTAGACTCGTGCATTACGGCATGCGACATGACGGTACAACAATCACGACCTATATTGTACTGTAATTATTTTGTAAATATTGTATGCATATATTGAGTTTAATTATACTAATTAATAGTAATTTCTAGAAGAGAAAATTTATAATATTAGTAAGTAGGTACCTACTTCGTAAAAATATTTTGCGCATTAAAATACCTACTCAAAACTAATAATTGAAAACTGTTTTACAAAAATCTTAAACCGACTTCAAAGTACACTTAAAAGTAATCAAATCCTGACTTAATGACAAATTTTCCAAATCGGTTAATAAATGAGTTATGAGGTAACAAACATAAAAAAACATGCAACAGAATTGAGAACCTCCTCCATTTTTTAAGTCGGTTAAAACAATAGGCTACACATACATTTTATTTCTTGTAACATTTCTCTAAATATTTTGACACAAGTATTAAAAATGAAAGGAGACTGTTCAAATCTGTATGGGTGGTGGTCTATGAACCAATACCGATACTGATATGGTATTTTTGTAGGGATACCTGAACTATACCTTAACAACCTTTGTGCAAAGGGGCATCAAAATCTGTCCCGGTAGTTTTGAAATATATACAGGGTGGACATTTTAGACGGATCAGTAAAGGCATCTACCTTACGGATTGAAACCACGCGAATATGGTCTTAGGTGACTGTCCCTTATTTTTTGAATTATTGCAATTGGCATTTACAGAAAAAAAAACAGTCAGCGAGAAAACGGCGATTATTGTACAATATGTAGGGTCAAAAGCCTCTACTATGTAATTAGTGTCAGTAGTGCTAGATACATTTTATGTAATGTATGGGAAGCGTTTCATGGAAAGTTACATGGATGTCTATGTCCTAAAACGTCAAATTACTCATTGCATAAAAAGATGTTTGACATCTTCAATAGCCATGAAATATTACTCATGAACTTTAGTTACGCATTCTGTGGTGCTATATAGCTATATTGATTTATTATGTACTATAATATACTACAAGTATTCACTTTACTGACATGATCAGCATAAAAAATGTACAGGAGATTCTGTAATATTTTTGCGGGTATAATATTTTTTTCAACACTCGCTCGTAAAAAATATTTATTGCAAAATACTAGTCTGTTTTTTCCTCGCAAGTGTGTTGAAAAACGTCGTATGACACTTGTGTGTATTGATTTATACACTCTCGGCTCACTTAATACTGCCTCGAGTGTTAATAACCAACCTTGCACACATGTATCATAATGTACTATTATTGAATTTCAGAAATCATGCAGAAGTTTAGTAGTTTATATTGAGTGTAATTAAAACGATTTCGCTTTCAAATTCGGGAAAAATATAAAGAGAAAAATAAAACGTATTTCAATAATAAAAAAAAAATATAGAACAACAGCAACAATACTTTACCATTATTTCAAACTATTTGGTATTTTTAATGAATGAATTGTATGTATTAGTAAGTTTATGTGCGGTACGGTAAAGTAAGGCTAACAACCATGACAAACTCTGTGAGTTACGTACGGTAACCGCCCAGTAAGTAGGTACCTACTGTCCTTTCATTAATCATGGTTTTTTGCTGTTTACGTCAAAATGGTACCACAAAAGTATTACAATATATACATATATGGAATGGGCTGTTCACAAGCTTTCATTTGATTGCCCCCCCCCCCCCTCTTTTTTATTCCTAGATGTCATATAAAAATAATATACCCTATAACACTCCCACAGTTAAGACGAATCTAACGACACCTCATATGCTTAAATCCATCAAGCCGTTTAGGCTGTAGAGCGTGCCAAAGAAATAGACATACATCCATACATACATACATACACTCGAGAAAATAAAACCCTCATTGCAACAGTCATCTAAGACCATATTCGCGTGGCTTCAACCCGTAAGGTGCCCTTATATTGACCGGTCTAAAATGTCCACCCTGTACATCTCAAAACTGCCGGGTCAGATTTTGATGCCCCTTAACCTTGCCTATAGTTGAGGTATCCCTACAGAAATACCACAACAGTATCGCTATTGGTTCATAGAGCACTTCCCATACAAATTTGAACAGTCTCCTTTCAAGTCACAAAAGCTAGCAAACTATAAAAAAATAGTTTACTACCTTCTTCCCTGCGGTTTTACCCGCGATGCCGAGGAATCTTATATTTTCCGGGGATAAAAAATATCTTAGCTGCCCGGCGCGACTTGGTTTGCGTGGTGTCCTACCCTTTTCCCTAACCTACCCTTAGATGTGATTATACTTACTTATGCTTAGATACGAAGTACGATGATTAAACTACAGTACCTGGGTGATCGAGCTTTGCTCGTTTTTTTTGGTAAATCATAATTTTTTCTCATAAAAGAAGGAACTTGAAAAAAAAAAAAGAAAAAAATTATAGTTAGCTGGTCTCGAACCGGGGTCGTCTGATTTCAGGTCTGCACGTTCCCATCTGAGCTGTTATAAGCTTGAGAGCAGTGGCGAAATTTACCTTCATATTCTAATGATATTGCAGTAGTTTTTAATTGCCTGAAAACACGGATAAAACGTTTTCTAAAAATGAAACCTAGCTAGATCGATTTATTGCCCCCGCATACAAAATTTCATGAAGATCGTTGCAGCCGTTTCCGAGATTCAGATTATATACGGGGTGGATATGACAATAAATGAAACCACGTAAAGTACTCATAAATACGATTAACTGTTACTATGGGACCAACTTCGAAATAGAAAATAAAATCTTTTCATCTTTACATAAAAAAAGTAAATCGGCAAAAATTTAGGAAAAGCTGTAAAAAAAAATGCGATTACGAAGTTGGTCCCATAATAAAAGGTATCCCATTATTTTCGAGTAGGTACCTAGATTTTTCATAAATTGCACTGATACAAAACGAGGAGGAGGCACCGCGGAGAGAAGCGACGCAGGTCCGTCCTCCGTTACGTTCTGATGAACACTGGCGCGGTGCGGGCGGTGTTGGCGCATCTCGTAAAAAACGTATAAAAATTCGCAAAAATTTAATATTTACTATTAGTTAAATATTATACCGGCAGTCTACGTGGTTTAGAATTTAGAATTTTTTGGTATATTTTAAAATGTTAAGCACAACTGAAAATGCAGAGAAAAACTGCTTTAAAAGGTGAAAAAAGCTGTATGTTTGAATATTTTTTCTATGTAACTAAGTATATATAAATATATTTTGGATACCGACAAGCCCTGCAAGAAGGTCTTGAGAATGTGATATTAATTTTTCTAAGTTTAAATAAGTATCTGTATAAGAGATATACTGCTTTGAAAATCCTGCTTTTACCAGATTTAGGAATTAACGGCGCCTTAAACGCTCAACGACTTGATGCGGTAGCCGAATTTGTAAGCTTGCGCAAGAGCCGGCAAGAGCTAACAGCGCGAACACGAAATAACCTAGGTAGGTAGGTATGTCTTCGAACGCAAAAATGATTTCATGTCAAAACTATTTTCAAATACCGTTATTGAACGAATTTCAAAAGAATATTGTTAATTTTAAATAGATTGTGTCTAAATCGTTTTTCTTTTATTAAGTATATCCATTATACATGAAAAAAAAACGATAAAAACGAATACCTACACGGAGGATCGAACCTCGGACCTTTAAGTTTATTAAACTAAAAAGCAGTATTACAGATACCTATACATCTAAATAGATGATGCGAGCACAGACGCGAGTTAGGTAGGTACTTCGCGTGACAAAATCTGTGCAGAAATGGGCACAATGTTTTTCTTTTGAAACTGTTTCGCGCGGACAGGGAACTCGCATAAGGCTGCATGTCCACCAGAGATGAGGACCGGCGGCGCGTGGAGTCGCCAATGACCTGGGGTGTGACCTTGCTTCCCGCTCCGCCATCCAAACCCCTACCCTCGCACTAAAACAACGCACGCGCTTGCGTTGCTGTGGTTATTATAGCACGATAATGTAAGTAGGGTAAACAGGATAGTTATCGGCACTTAATCATCACACCTATCATTATATTATTTTTATGATATAAGAATGGAATAAAAGCTGCTACTTGTAGTCTAATTCAATTGCACAATTTTGGAGGCCGTATAATTCTAATCAATATGATTTATTTATTTATTTATTTTATCATCATGGAAACAACAGCACTTAAAATTAAAGGTACAGTTTGAAACATACTTTTAAAACATTGCCAATTACAGTTTCATTCTTTTTAAACTATACAAATAAGTTTTGATATAATAACGAAAAGCAAAAGTGAAAATAAACCAAACCTACACGCATATATGATAGGAGCAACTACACGCTACATAAGGACACGTAAGACCCGGTGGATTGAGAGAGTAAAAAAATTACAGGATAATTTCCGACTCATCAATATCGACCATGGTGGCAACAGAATTATAAATTATTTCTATACCTATGAATGTTTTTATCAACATTTCTTTGATAGCAGCGGCTTTGTCGGTTTTGGGAGTCCTAATGGCTCTCTCGCATAACCACTCCATGGTTTATGTTTAATATTTTTAACATCAAGATAAATTGTATCTGTAAGTTCCGCATAACTCATCTGGTATTTGAATCAGCCCATCTATTTTTGGAAAGTTTCCGTTTCCGATTCGAAAAAGAATATCTGAAAATTTACCGGCAGAAACATACATGCATTGATTGTTCGATCAGCCGTTAGGGGTCTATGTATGTGGTTTTTTTATTTCCCGAACTGTTGAAAAAGCGGTGTAGTATCGTTTTTTGTGTGGTGTCGTGGTCGGGATTATTTGTCTTAAATTACGCTATGAGATCTATCCACAAGTTCCTCAATCATTTCCTGACCACTGAGATATTTGCTCGTGGCAGACAGATAGACAGACCGAAATACGGGCGGAGATCTTTCCATAAATTTCTCAATAATTTCCAGACAGCTAAGATATTTCTTAAGACCTGTCAGTCTGAGGAGAGACTTTAGCTCCTTATGTGTGTTCATCGAGGAAAAATCCCTTTAGAGTAGTAATGCTGAACAATCAAATTCCGCAACTAGTCAGTGATTTGTCACTGATTTTGAACAGTAAGGACCAATCACTGCATCGTGTGTTTTTAACTTAACCAATCAGAGCGCATGTGTCCATGACTTAGCCAATCAGAGCGCATTGTCGGCGGTGGGAAATTGGCGGAATATATTTCAACTAAAATTAACGTCATTGCGCTTCTTTAGGTTAATTGTTCGATGTGTGGGTTCTACCGCTTGTACAAAGTACAGTTAATAATTTACTGAAAATTCTTATAGGTGATGTAACTGCCTTTCAAATGAATCCTTTTCAGTATCTTTACGGCATTTAGAGGCAAAGCAATCGCATTTTTTCTGCACAGCTATCTAAATAAAAATAAGAAAATTAAAATTGCGGCCATTCCAACAGGAGAGGGTATGGACATTATTTGAAGATGGTTTTGTCGATACATTTTGTTGTATTACACTACACGCCATTAAAATATCGTTATTCCGAGACCAAACACAGTATATACATTTGTCCAACATGTATAGTTGGACCGCGGTACCCAGGCACGACGACCCAGCCTGGCGGAAGATTTTCCCTTTTTAATGAAGATGTCATTTTTAACCTTGCACATCCATATTGGTGATCCCGACGTATTGGATGGGAAAATTCACAACCCTCCAATCACAGAACATGCAGTAGCACTTCTGAGCAGCTACCAAGCTCATCACTCCCCACCGACAAGCAGTCACACAGCAATCCAGCTTCGCCTTAACCAGTTCCAACGCAGCCGATTCACTGTGCTTCCTGGTCCTGCAAGGCACACATCTGCGACAGCACTCATCGCCCGCACTGTCCACCGCAGCATACGTCTGCATCTCTTCGACTGGCTCACCCTCGCCGGAGTGGCAGTCTCGGCACTACGTGGACTCCCATCGCTCAACCCGTCACAGCACCGACGCAACAGAATACTGCTCAGCCTCGACATGCTAAAGACTTCCTAGAAGCACAGGCACTTGCAAGCTATACACAATGACGCAACAATAGACCGACCTCTGGTCTAGGAAGGGAGTAATGTAGCAACCACCTACATAATGGAGTTCACACGTCGATAGATAGATGCAGCTCCAACATCCTGCATCGCGCTTACGAAGTTTTCTCGGCGATATGCATATATAATCATATCAACCTAGGGATGTCCACTGCTGAACATAGGCCTCCCTTCCATTAACTTCCACTTCGAACGGTTTTGGGCCACTTGCATCCAGCGGTGCCCAGCGATTTTGACCAGATCGTCGGTCCACCTGGTGGGAGGTCGTCCCGCTCGGCGCATTCCAGTACGTGGTCGCCATTCGAGAACCTTCATTCCCCATCGGCTATCGGTTCTTCGAGCCGTGGCCGGCCCATTGCCGCTTCAGCTTACTAACTCTACGAGCTATATCGGTAGTTTTCGTTCTCCCCTTATTCGGACCCTGTCACGTAGAGAGATTCTGAGCATAGCTCGTTCCATAGCGCGCTGAGTGACTGAGCTTATTTATTCGGCCAGCAGTAAAAGACCACGTCTCTGTTCCATATGTCATCACTGGTAACACGCACTTGAAAACCTTTGTCTTCAGACTCTGAGGTATTTTAGACGTGAAGATGTGCCGGAGCTTCCCGAACGCTGTCCAGCCAAGTTAGATTCTTCGATTGACCTCTTTGTCGAAGTTGGACCTACCTAGTTGGACAATTTATCTTAGGTAAACATACTCGTCTACAACTTCGAGAACAGTGCTCCCAACAATCATCGGCATTGGCGGAATATGAACATTAGACATAATTTTTGTCTTGTCCATATTTATTTTGAGGCCTACCTGTTGGGAACTCTGTTGAGATCATTGAGCATGATGTTCAAAGCTTCCAGCGATTCCGCCATTATGACTATAGCATTGGCAAATCGAAGGTGAGTGATGTGTTCGCCATTGAAGTTGATGCCATATCCCTTCCAGTCCAAGAGCTTGAATACATCCTCCATTACAGTGGTGAAGAGTTTCGGGTTTTTTTTTTATACCACTAAGGTGGCAAACAAGCATACGGCCCTCCTGATGGTAAGCAGTTACCGTAGCCTATTGATGCTTGCAACACCAGGGGCATCACTCGCGCGTTGCCGACCCTGAAGAAATCTCTTCACACCCTTTTTTAAGAACCCCATGCTGTACTCCAATGGGAAAAACACGGCGGGGAGTCTTACACCCTTCTGCAACTGGATTGGTACCGTACTCACCTCCTGGACTCAGATCGACATGGTGGCTTTGCTGTACAAACACTTCAACACTTCGATATAGCGATAGTCGATTTGGCATCGCTGTAGACTCTGTAACACCGCCCATGTCTCGACTGAATCGAAGGCTTTCTCATAGTCCACATACGCCAGGCATAATGGCCGATTATACTCCTCAGTCTTCTGTATAATCTAGCGGAGTGTATGTATGTGGTCTATGGTACTAAAACTACGTACTTGCCTTTACGGAAACCGGCTTGTTCGGCCGGCTGGAAGTCGTCAAACCTACGAGCGAGACGATTCGTAATGACTCTCAAAAACAGATTATAAACGTGGATTAGGAGGGATATCGGGCGGTAGTTCTTCAATAGAGCCTTATCGCCTTTCTTAAAGAAGAGCACCACCATGCTTCCACTCCATACCTTTGGCGTTGTACCTTCGTGTATGACGGAATAAAATAGCTTCTGAAGGACTACAAGTACCGGTTTACCACCCGCTTTCTAAAGCTCTGTTGTAATTCCGTCTTCACCCGCCGCCTTGTTGTTTTTAAGCTGTTTCAGAGCCATTCTAATCTCGTACAGGCTGACGTCCGGGATATCTTCGGTGTAATATCGGGTCAACTTGGCTCTTGCGTCACTGACCGGTAATGTATCTGGTTTCGGTGACGAGGTGTACAGCTGTCCATAGAACTTCTCGATCTCTGGCTTTGACGTAATGATGTTGCCGGTATCGGTCTTCAGCTTGGTCAGTTAGCTTTGACCAATAGTCCTGTTTTATTTCCTCTTCAATAAATGACTTATTAAAGAGGCGTATATCGTGTCACATTGCGTTTGAGATCTGTCTATTTAGCTGCCGATATTCGGCTGTCGACTCGATCAGCTGAAGACTGCAAACTCATTTCACGTCGTCGCTTCATGAATTTGAAAGTTTCATCTGAGAGTTTTTGGGTTCTATTCGTACGGCGGGTTATATGTTTTTAAATAATTGTGTATATGGATTTTATATCTGAAATAAATGTATTATTATTATTAAAGAATTTAGATCCTACCGCATGGACAGTTTCCACGAGCCTTTTGTTTGTATCGTCCGCTGTCAGGCAATCATCCAGGCATTGAAAGCGATTCTGAAGTTCGAGCTGAAAGCTTTCAGGGTCCTGGATATAGGCAGTTTGGAGTTGGAGCGTAGACTTTACCAGACATCTCCACCTGGATGTTCAGGTTCAGTGTGCCTCTTACTAATTGGTAGTCGCTGCCGGTCTTAACCCTGTTGATCACAGAAACAACACTGAAGATTTGCCACTTTGTCGTCAAGATAAAGTATATCTCGTTTTTGGTGGATCCATCGGGGCAGGTTCATTTCCTGTGTGACCGCTTTTTGAAAAAGGAGTTCATCATAAAGAGTCCCTCCAACTCTATGAAGTCAGCCAACCGTTGGCTCCTAGGATTCCTCTGCCCAATTCCAAACTGCCCTCAGCTCATCGTCATTTCTTATGCCTAGCTTCGCGTTAAAGTCCCCCATCAATACCATATAGTGAGTTTTAGAAGCATGTATGGCTCGTGAGATATCATTGTATGACAATGTCTCTATCTCGTCATCTGGGTGTGATGAGGTCGAAGCATATACCTGGATGACCTTCAGCGAATACCGTTTGGTAATACTGAGTATCAGGTATGCGACTCTCGGTGAGACACTCTCTATCCTCACTATATTTTTGATGAGGGGCTTGCGGACATTAAACCCGACACAACCCTGTGACAGACAGGTGATCACCCTCCCGGTAGAAGAACAGGTTGCCGGATTTAAGGATTATCGTGTGCTCCCCCTCTTCGGACTTCTGATAAACCCATTATATCCTATCGCAACCTGTCCACTTCTTCCTCCAGCTCAATGAGCTTCTCGACGGTCCTCAGAGTCCGTACTTTGTATGTTACCAGGTCAAGTCGTCGTTGCTGGTAGTCGGATCTCTGCCGAAGACTCTTAGCACCCTCTGCCCCGCCGTTACCGTGATCGCTACCGTAGCCCGGGGACTAGGGGCCGTGACTGTGTGTTGTGTACCATATTAAGGGGTTTTGCCGTAATCACCACGCTTGGCAGGCGGGTTGGTGATCGCAGTGGTGATTACGTTACTCAGGTAGACGCTGCTTTCCGTCCCCTGGTGTATTCCCTTAGTCGCCTTTTACGACACTCAGGATTGGAAGGGTTGGCCCTATTCTATGCCGGGAGCCACACGGCCACATGTATATATAGAACTGTCCAACATGTACAGTTGAACCGCGATGCTTAAAGAAAGAGTCCCGTGTATCCAGACTCTTCTGGCTCATTGAGTTCATGGTTAACAGTAGGCCCCTGACTTATGTACCGCTTGACCATGTAAACAATTTACCCCTAATACCGACTTTCTTCTGACTAAGTCACTTGGACAGTTTTCTGAGCACAACTTCTATGACGAGGCTAGCAAGATACAGGTGCTGGCTGACTTAATGTGGTGGAGATGGGTTAACCTGCCGACACTAACACGACATGACAAGTGGTTTAGAGTAAAAGAACCCCTTGCTGAAGGGGATCTGGTGATAATTGCTGAATACCAGATGCCACGTAACATGTGGTTTGGTTACGTGGTATTGTTTGCAAAACGTACCCTGGTAGTGTTGGTCAGGTGCGGGTTGTGGATGTTATGACAGGACCTGATGTGACTGGACAGCGACGACTCTACAGATGACTTGCGACAAAGCTGTGCAAGTCAGACGTCTGCCGCTCCTCATCTTAAGTATTTATTTATTTTATTTTTACGATTTGAACACCATGATAGGGTTTGATAGGACGACGTTTTATATCGACATTTTTTTTCCAAAAATATTAATTGTTTACTTTCAAGACAAGCAGGTTTGATTTCACCGCAATTTCGATTATAATACATTTAAACTTGCAATTGTGATTCACTAAAAAGAACACAAGAAAATATACTATTTTTCATTTTATTTTTACCACTCCGAATTCTGGGTTGGAACTCAGTCGTGACCTAATCTTCACATTTTTTTTTTCAAGTTTTGGGAATATGGTAGAAATGTAGCAGCACACCAGCCGGGCTATTGCGTATCTTTGGTGGTAACCATAACGAACACCATTTATTGATTTTATCCAATGACGTGCGTGGCATGACGATGACCATTCGTGAGCCCTGATTGGATGAAATTCATAAATGGTGTTTGTTACAATTACCACCAAAGTTACGCGGTAAAACCCCAGGATCCTCCGAAACCAGTCAATTTTGAAAGATTAGGTATAGTTTAGAGTAGTGTTTATTATTATTATTATTTTAGTATACTTAATTTAGTTGTTTACAGGTGAAAATAATTTGGCGGTTAGATCATTTTTGATCCAAATAAAATTCAACTTTTTCAATAAAAAAAAACAGCAAACATTTTAAAGTTTAAACCATCCAAATGAATGACTGCTAGGGCTAAGTTCGATTTCGTCGGTAGGTTTGGTGAGAGGCTGACTGGCCTTCCCTCTGGAAGTCACGCTTTCTGGTCTCTTGCCAAAGCTGCTGAAGGAAACTTTTGCCAGTCGTCCTTGCCACCACTCCGTAAGCCGGACGGAAACTTGGCCCATAGTGCAAAGGAGAAAGCTGACCTTTTGGGCTCTTTCTTTGCCTCGAACTCGACTTTGGATGACAGGGGCGCCACACCGCCTACCATCGCGTAGTGTGCTAGCTCCATGCCGGAGATAAGCATTACCCAACGGGAGGTCCGGCGGGAACTGCTTTCTCTGGACATCCATAAGTCAAGTGGGCCAGACGGCATACCGGCAGTGGTTCTGAAGCGGTGTGCTCCTGAATTGTGTCTAGTATTGATGCGTCTTTTCGCACTTTCCTACACCAAAAAGGAAGTCCCGTCTTCGTGGAAGACTGCCCACGTGCACCCAAAAAGGGCGACAGATCAGACCCGACGAACTGGAACAGGCCTATCGCCATCACCTCCCTTCTCTCAAAAGTCATGGAGCGTGTGATCACGAGTTGTTGAGCGACCGACAATATGGCTTCCGCCACAGTCGCTCAACTGGTGACCTACTTGTGTATCTCACGCACCGTTGGCCCCTTAGTCTGAGGAGAGACTGCCTCCTTATGTGTGTTCTACCGCTTGTATAACGGAGAGTGTTCTAAAGAATTGTTCGACTTGATGCCCACAGCTACTTTCCACCATCGCAACTCTCGCCATCGACGGGGAGTTCATCCTCACATATTGAAACCAGAATTGTTTCGAATTGCGCGGGCTCAGATTGTGGAATGAGCTCCCCGCCGTGGTTTTCCCATTGGAGTACATCATGGGGTTCTTCAAAAAGAGTGTGAAGAGATTTCTTTAGGGTCGGCAACGCGCGAGTGATGCCCCTGGTGTTGCAAGCGTCCATAGGCTACGGTAACTGCTTACCATCAGGCGGGCCGTATGCTTGTTTGCCACCTTAGTGGTATAAAAAAAAAACCAAATCGCATAAGCCGTTACCGAGTAATCGGTGAACGTACATAAATAAAAATTACAAACGCATCGACTATATACAGGGTGTAAGGGACATCGCCGCACAAACGGATACCATTGGTCCAGGACATGATTCTGGACTCCCCCATGTTGGAATTTTTCGTCGGTTTTTCCCAAATTTAAAAAAAAAAATAAGTTTTTTTTAAAACGAGGTGAGTGCCTTTCACAATTTGATTAGTGGCATTAGGTGTAGCCTTTTCGCGAAGTTTGCATTACCATGCAAAATACAACCTGTATATATATGAAAAAAGGAGGAGGTTCTCCTCCTTTTTTTAAATCGGTTAGTAAAACTACATTTCCAAGAGTAATGTTACTACCTAGGTATAAAAATTGTAAGTCCACTAAGTGGTCGTGAACTGGTATAATCACCCTACGTAAGATGATTAAATAAAACCAAATTATGGATAAAAATCTCTAATAAATTATAATATATTTTTTTTAATATACAAATGACCAAAACAATTTTTTTTCTTAATGATTAGTACCTATTCATTGCGTACATAATGTGGGCTGCGTTTCTAAGACGAATAAAAAGTCACGGTGTATTTAGTAGTTGTGTTTACGGTTGGGTTTGTTCCCGGGAATAAACCCAACTTCGAGTAAATTTCCAATTTGGTGGGAAAAACCCGGGAATTTTCCCATTGGCTGGGAAAATACTCAAATGGTCACAGTTACTAGATTTTGCGTAGGTATAGCGAGAGACACCTTAACAAAATCGTTTGAATAACATTTAACAAGATTTCTATTAGGGTGATTTCTATTATGATATATGTGTATGACCGTGGTATACCACGGTCATACACATATATCATACAATAAAAAATATATTTTTTTTGTGATGAAGGAGTGCATGCATTGTTTTTAAAAAAGTGACGTGTTGTAGTGGACAGGCGGCGGTCCCACACAATTACCACGCCATGGTAGTACCTACATAGGTACTCGTCCGACTCGAAGTCGGGAAGTGTGATACTCGGTTCAGTCCGCGCAAGGTCCGCGTGGGTCCGCGCGTAGGTAATGTAGGTACATACAACAGCGAGTATGATTAAAATAACAATCAAAAGCATCTAAAAATATTTTTTTAGGTACAACTAGCCACTTGAGTATTTTCCCGCCGTTCGGGAATTTACCCGTATTTTTCCATTCTTTCCCGTATTTTCCCGTATTTTGTTTTTAGTTGTGTTGTTCATTTTCTCGTTCAAAAAGAAAGTCCGTAAGTAAATGATGCATCGTCAGTTAGAGGACTATGGAAAGTTGGTTCAAAATTTGATTTAGGCCCGGTTTCAATAAACAAAAACGAATCGTTTTGCTTACCAATGGTAGGTTTTTTTATTGCCAAACTGGGCATATAGATCATTTCATAAGCTAATTTTACCTGTGATAGCTACTTCCATATGGGAGGGTCTGATATGCAAAGCTTTGAGGTCTTTGCTTCATTTTTAGTAAAGATATAAGAGTCTTAATTTTAACAAATCTTAACTGATACCGGTCGGTAAATTATTGAAACCGGGCCTTAGTTGTCCTGAACCTACCCAGAACCTAACAACTAACAAATGAAAGTAAATAAAAGAAAAAAGAATCCCTTCAACTGTGATTTTAAAATTAATTAAATTGACTAACATTTTAATCAAAATTTATCCTTAAAATAATACCATTATAATCTAAAATAGTGTACCTACCCAACCTACTTATAGTAAGCTGTGCTAATGCGTTCTGTACCTACCTACTTGTGTGGCGACAAGCACAGCTACAAGTCTCGCTCGATCAAGTAAAATACAAATTGTGAGCGCGGTCATCCAATCTATACAATTCTACTTATATCTACACATATTCCGTATCTGTCGTCAACAAATCCATCTATCGTATTGCTAAACAACGCCATCTATTTATAGTGTTATCATGTAATGCATGGATTTTACAGTAAGACGATATTAGCGCTCCCGTGTCTTTTTTTGGCGACTTATATCATACTCAAAATTAAGCGCCATCTAGGTTTAATACGAAATTTCGGCAAAGTTCCGAGACACGCTCAAATGTATGGGGCTTGTCACTCTAGACACTTTACTCTATGGTAATATCTAAGTTTTTTTTTTTTTTTTTTATACTACTAAGTCGGTAAACAAGCATACGGCCCGCCTGATGGTAAGCGGTTACCGTAGCCATATGGACGCTTGCAACACCCGAAGCGTCGCTCACGCGTTACCGACCTTTCCCCCCTCCCCAATGAGCTCTGGCGACCTTACTTACGCGCAGGAACACAACTTTACACAACATAAAGTTATTTGGCTGCGGTATTCTGTAAGGTGGAGGTACTTCCCCAGTCGAGCTGCTCTATGAGCGAATAAACGCGATGCTCTACCTCTCTTGAGTCGAGTAGATTTGATGGAATTTAGTACATGGAAAGATTATACCTCAAAATGAAATGTGGGATACTTTCATCCAGGATAATCATTCGATCTTGAACTCTTGACATAGAGATTATTATATAGAACAATTGTTTATAAAATTGAAAGAACATGCATAATTATTATTTTAACAGCGGAATGTAATATCCGATACCGTATCGTATTTTATAAACTGCTCTGATGACGAGGATATTGAAGAATAATATTTTATTGCATTAAAAGACGTGTTGAAATATTTCAATCAATATTCGTATTTGAAATGTTTTGAAGTGAATGTCAAGTTACAGGCCACTTGACTCCTTATTTATATGGCACGAGAAGTTACTATTGTAAATTTAAATTTATCAAATGCGTTTTGAGAAATAACGCTTGATATGCGCGCGGGCGTTGTGAAGTCTTATTTCCAAATTCGATCAATATGTCAAATCAGTCCTAAAACACCACAAAAATGTTTGTTACATTCTATTTTTTTAATAAATAAATAAATATCCTGGGACATTCCTCACACACGGTCATCTGATCCCAAACTAAGCAGAGCTTGTACTATGGAAACCAGATAACTGATACATATACTACTTTTTGTAAATACATACTTAATATACATAATTACACCCAGACCCAGGACATGTTCGTGCACACAAATGCATGTCCTGTGCGGGAATCGAACCCACGACCTGCGGCTCGATAGGTGGAGTCTTAACCAACTGTGCCAACTGGTCCGTCATATGACATAATATGATTTAATTAACGAAATGCAACTTTATTTACACTACGTTTTAGATGTAAATCTATATTATTGCACATGTTGTAAATTGAACATTCAACATGGGAACAACGGTTGAGGTAATCAGCAGTTGCGTGGTTAGTCGACTGCGAACAGCTTGCGTACATAACACTAGAAACTGTAATCTGTATGGAGAATGTAACAAAGCCAAGGTTACCAATATTATGATATTTTGTTGCTGTTGTAGCATCTAAAACTCCAAAGTTATTAATCTTGTGGAGAGTCTTGTCCATTCATTCGATTAAGGCCCTAGTAGCACTTATGAAGGTCGAATGAAAGTAACCACCGCCACCGTTTAAGTCTTCAATCAACTGAGATAATTTTTTAAAAATATTTATTCGACCGTCAAGTAAGGAGTTATAGGGAGTAGCTGTCGTTAAGAAAACTTACATAACAGTTCATATCATTTGCTTGATCATCAAAAATATCGGTAGTGGTGGGTTTTGCAAGGCTACGGTAACCGCTTACCATCAGGCGGGCCGTATGCTTGTTTGCCATCTTAGTGTTAGTGGTTCAAAAAAGGTAGAGATTTGTTTCTGCAGTGTTTTTATGATTGTTCTTTCTATTGGAATGTTTCCTGGGTAAAAAAATAATAATTCTAATTAGTCCGTCAGTTAGATTATCAAAAAATATTAGGCGCGTATTTTTTGCTTTACCAAATCGTTAACAATTGACGAAGATAAAGCGCGACTAAGTTCGGGAGTGGGGGCTCGTGATGTACTAAAAAGTGTACCACACCGTGACGTCACGCGGAACTTCAACAAACCATATCCTCGTATTTTTTGTTTAATTGACAAAAGAAAAAATACGTGTCTAATATTTTTTGATAATGTAAATGACGGACTAAATAGATTTTTTCAGGAAAGTAGCCTATTATTATCATTTTAACCCCATAGAAATCAGGTTTTCCCCATGCACCTACAACTTAAAACAAAGTCTTGTATACAGATTAAAATCAGCCCGTAATTATTTGCAAACCGGTCGTTTTAAAACGTCCTTGCCTGGAAATAAAACTTCAAAACGCGACAAAAATAAGTGTTATAGATACTTATATTTTTAGATATAGATACATAGGTACCTATCCTGTTGTAAAAACTTACTTTGGATGCGATTACTGATAATATTGTAATAAAATATAGTTGAAAACATTCCATGACAAAATATGTATTGTGTCACAATTGTTCATAAGGAACATGTTACGATGTCTATAACATACACTGTTCTATTTTTATTTGTACGATTCTTAATTATTTGAATTACTAGCTGTCCCACGCGGTTTCACCCGCGTTCCCGGGATAAAAAGTTCTTCTCCATACCCTAGGCTATCTGCATGCCAAAGGGGGATGCCCGCGGGCCATAGACACTTCGGCCCCGAGTGCACACATTTATAACTATATGGAAATGATAATATGTAATCTTATTAATTAATTAGATCAGGAGTTGGTTTAAAAAAAAGTTCGGGTTTTTAAGATAAGATCATTTTTATTTTTCACAAATTCAGATTTTACTACTATTTTATTCGAATACAAAACAATTTATTACAAAGGTTTTGTTATATATGCAATAAAAAACAGTATTCTGATTTTTACCTGCTGTGGGCGAACCCATTGTTGTACAAGATTTGAACTTCTGCAATTTCCAAGAAAATGTCTTCGTATTCTCGTGACATATAAACCACAATTTACGCAGCGTAAATGTCCACTTGAAATAACTGCGAGGGGCTGAGAAGTACTCTGGCCAGTGTGAATGCTGGGGTCGTGATAACAGATATCGAGTCCAAGTTGGTGCTGGGGTCATAGTGAGAAGCGGAAGCAGAGTCCATATTCAGGCCGTGGTCGTCAGGGTGAGATGAATTGTCGGGATCCATTTTCTATGCTTATTCGTTGGTTATAAGTAAAACTCCGCAAAAAAGACAAACACAAAAATGCAAGCAAATGCAAAGACAGCAAGTTGATTTGTATTGTGAGTTGACGCATGAAGTTGACGTAGGTAGTGATTTGATTTTCTTTGGTATTTGGTGTTGCCACACAAAGCACGAAAAAATCGATTTATCGATATCGATTTAATAATACTGCTTTTATTCGAATAGTAATAAAGATTGACAAAATATTTTTTTAAATACAAATAACCACTGGTAATTGACTCAAAACGAGTTATTTAAGCGTGTGTGTATTTTTCTTTTCATATTCTATCTCTATAGTGTACTAACATTGAAAATCACTACTATAATATAATGTCTCGCTAGTCGCCACTGCAAATTCATAATAATAAATATAACAGATAATAGTCTGCATGTCTTATGTATTATTAATGAACTGGCAATATGCGTGAAATAACGCTTGATACCAATAGTGAAAGCTACATTTTGGCGGGAACTTGCAGTGTAACGTTGCGTTTTCGTTTTTATTTTCATAAATTCTGTATTTTGAGTTTTATTGCATATTATCCGTGGTATTTTATTCAATAAAGATCAATCCATGTGCACTAGTGATATGAAATGAAATTAATTATGTGTATCGTGACTTTTCGAGTTGTCTCAAAAAGTCCGAGAAGAGTTTTAGTAAAATGACCACCATTGTAGTAAAATATGACTTTTATGGACGGTGACTGACATAATGTGAAATTGATTTATTGTGTATGGAAATTATAATATAACTCGATACTGGCAGAAATAAGTCCTAATTTATATTTGGTGGCCAATCATAAAACTAAGAGGAAGAAGAATAGTGAAAGCATAACGTAGAATCATGGATTTAATATACAAACAGGATTGAGCTCTTGGGCCAAAAACGCGAGCAGAGAGAGATAACGCATACCGAGGCTGTTTATCCCATTCTAATAGGGTGACCAAACATTTTTATAACGAACAGGAAAGTTGGATTTGAGAGATAATTTGTGTCCGGTTGACACTTCTTCTTCCTAGTCGTGCACTCTTGGCAGAGTGGTCGTGGTCATTGTTAGTCCCTTTCGCGCACAATCGCTGCATTGCAAAGTTCCTCCAATTTTGTCTGTTTGTGGCGTTTTGACACTAGTTGATTTCAAATTATTGTTTGTATTACAAAAATATTAACATTATGTTACTTAAAATAGTGAAATAATAATTTATAGAAAAAATAAGAGATAAAACCATAATGAAAAACTATAGATATCGAGATACTTTTTCGCGAAAACCCATTATTTGAAACTGAACATTGTTATGTTCTATGTGGGTGTAAAATTAATCATAACTTTTCTCAAAAACATGGGTATACACGGCTACACATCAAGATATAAATTTCCAATATTAGCTGACCTCTCATTGTACAGAAATCCTATACAATGCGAGATCAGTTTATACTGGAAATGTATAGCTTGATGTGTAGCCGTGTATACCCATGTTTTTGAGAAAAGTTATGATTAATTTTTGAGTTACGATTTGTGTCGAATCATCAAATATTACGTATGAATAGGCAAGGGTGCATGCAGAATTTCGTTCTGGGACCACGGCTTTTCCCCTTGCTCTTTTTTCAGTTTGCTCTACAGAGCTGTTATTTGGGAATTAAAATAAAGCAAAGGGAAATAAAACTCGAATGTGCTTGACAAAGTAGGTATTTATTAAAATTAAACACGGCTAAACAAAATCGTTTTATTTAGTTTCTGCCTTAGGCCAATCTCACTGCCTAAGTTTCTGAATGCATTACATTTCGCGTGGTGAATAGGTACGAATTATTAGCCAATGCTTTTACTAGTTACAGTTTTTGCGGTTCTTCATTTGTTATGCATTGGAAAGGATGCGGTGGAATAATAAGATGTTTCAATCTTGTGGAAAACATTTGTTTTAATCGCATCAAAATTGCATTTTTGCTTCATTTCTTCTTTCAATGGAAAGCTGTAACAAACATAAAAAATAATGCTATTTCAATTATGCGATACATAGGTACAAATAATGTATACAATAGGTACACATTACAACACACAATAAACATTATACTTAGTTTTAAAAAGAATTACACTAACTTTAGTGTCTTCCGTCTACATTTTTTTTTAATAAACCATGGTCAAACTACTTATGACTCACCATTGTTAGTAAATAAAAACATCGTTATTCCTTACTTGTGAAATAAAATCCCACAACCAGCACATGATTCACTTTTACATGTCTTGATACAATTTTTTTTCACCATTTTCACGATAAAAAGTATAAACAAAATGCGTTTCCACAAAACAACAGAAAAAGTCGCCATGTTGCCATGACACCACTGATATCAGATTTCAGTGCTACCAGAATAATTTTATGATAGCTACCAAACAATCATATTATTTTGATTATTTTACTTAAATACAATTATTTATTATTATGTACAGATGTAAACCTACAAAATAAAATGATTTAAAACTAGTTTAATAGCAAAAAATATTTATACGTAATATATTTTACTTGTTGTGGTGAAATATTTTCTACCATCTTTAACATTTTTATCTTTTGGCAATTGAGGAAAAGGGACAAACGGCCTCGGTTCGGGCTATCTCTCTCGGCTCGTTTTGCCTCGGCTAAGATAACTAACAAAAGTAAACCCTAACGTGCATGACTTATGGTTTATTTTTGTATGATAAAATTTTTGGAGAGTTCAATCCTGTTTGTATATTAAATCCATGCGTAGAATACTAACATAATGACATTAAAATAAATATAAACGTAAAAAAAATCGATTAAAAAATTAAATTGGCAGCATTGCTGATTTCATTAACGAATGATGTCTTGACGCTGGCAATAATAGTCCTGTCGATGAGTAAAAAATAAATAAAATGATAATCATTATTTTAAATACTTTTTTTTCAGGTAAAATAATCCGGTCTTGTTTTTATAAATGAATAGCCCGATAAATTGTAAGAAATTATTTAACTTTTTTTCCTTAAAAGTAAATTGTTGTGCATCTTATGGCCGAAATTGGGCATCCCTCTTTCATGATGATCCATTGAGTGGTTGAGGCGTGAAGGCGTAACAAACAAACAAACAAAAAAAAAACTCACTTTCGCATTTATAATATTAGTTGGGATTATGTGAAATCATACCGGGAGGAAATCATACAGTACTCGGGAGGATAAGGGCTATTACTCGAAAAAAAATTGGCTCATGTCCTCCATGTATAAGGAAGGTGTGTGATTTTCCACGCATGGTTGGTCTGTAGCGTAGCGAAAATATTAAATCTATGATTACGACAGAATCTGTTGCAACTTTCATACTATTTCTTATCACCATATTACTAAATGATCATGATAATTCAATTGATAACTAACGTAATGTTAGATTGAGTTTTTTGAATCAGCAGAGACCGGGCGTCCTTTAATGTCAGTATTTTATCTCTACTCATAATAACAATGCATTGGGAGCAGTTATCCAGTACCGATCAGTCTCCTCTCAAAAATTGTTGGTGTAGCCACACAATACAAGTCCTGAGCTGACTTTCCACCTGTTCACCAAACCGCCTCGGGGACCATTCTGGAGAAATGGGCATCTCTGGCGTCCCTAGCGGTGATTGAATCCGCTAGCACCAACAAGGTGCGTTTGCGTACTGGGGTGCGCGTGGTGAGCGACTTTAACAGCTCCGGTACCATTCTGGACGAATGGTAGTGAGTGATCGCGGTGAAATTCTCACATCTAATGAGTACCAGGGGATACTCTGGCGGCGTGACCTACCGCAGATGGTCCCAGACGCCTCGTAAGGGGTTGCCAGGTATAGTGTGCCGTGTGCCACTATAGAAAATCTCAGTAGAACATGAACGGTATGTTTACCAAACTGATAACTGAAAGGTATGTCTAAATGTGACGTCGAATGCGCGGCGCAGGACGTGTCTTGGAATCCAACAATGAACAATAAAACATCGTGAGAAACCATAGCACGATTGTATCCACGAGTTGAAAATTTGTTGTCAAGCACACACGGTGAAGCCCTGCGACCACTTATCAGATTTTTAATAATCTTTACGTCAAAAAGTCTTTGACTCGGAAAGGTCAAATATTCGTAGATATAAGATTATTTTCCCTCTGGTTTTTCCTTGGGGTAATCTGAGATCTTGTTGCACTTAATTGGCAATTTCACGGATCCTTGACGACTGAACTATGACGTTGTTATTTATGTATGTAAAGGTCACTAGTGTACTGACTAGATAATTATGTTGCGTATTTCCTTGAAAATTATAATAATGTATATAATGTAGATATTTCATGAAGTTACGAGTTTTGGGTAGGATTGTAGGTTCACTTGTCTTCTGTACAACTTATTTACGATCATAATTTCGCCCAAATCAGTAAAATCAAGAGCTCTTCCCTGATTTCTGTCTTTCTTCCTCCAGCTATTACTGCTTAGGACCAGGGAACATTTATTACGACAAGAGCGTAGCTTTTAAATAGCGATAAAAATTATTATAGGTAGGGTTCAATTTAAAAGCAACCAAGTAAAGACATTTATTTTGGACTCGCACAAGCTATCTTAAGCACTGTCACACACAATTAAGAGCTGTCTGAGGCCAAAAAAGCATCTATCTCAGCTTATGCTGTACTGTGAGACGCCGAACCGCTGGATTTCGGTTAGGGCTTTTAGAATAAGGACAAATTGAATACAATTTGTCGAATAAAATGAGTAGTAGATAAGCATCGAGGCATGTAATTGCTTTATATCGATTAGATAATGATGGCATAAATTATATTGATTTCGACATTGAAGGCCGATTACTGTCGTTAGCCCATTTATTATTAACTTATATGCGTTGTTTCTCTACCTATGAAAAGAGCGTATAGGTTTAAATTTCCTTTTCGGAGAAGGAAAACATGATGAAGAAATCTCTTTGCTAAAGTAGTTAAATTCATAAGCCTTATGAACTTAGCCAATCAGAAATGCTCCCCTATGCAAGAGCCATTTTCTGTCGGGGTATTTGTATGGAAAATGCCGAAGCTTAGGTTATCCTAAGCTTCGGCATTTTACCCTTATGGGTTGTGTTGGTTTTGTATCCAAATCTCGTTACTAAGGGTCTAGACAGATGGACTGCATTTCAACTGTGCTACGACTGTAAATTTGCAGTTAGAGTGCAGTTAGTACGACTGTAAGAAAACTGCAAACTAACCGTACAGCCCGATTGTAGTTGAAATGCAGTCCGTCTGTCTAGACCCTTAGTCACGAGATTTGCATACAAAACCAACACAAAATCCAATGTTTCGAATGCGGAAAATGTAGTGTTTAGTGTGTCTATTGGGATCCTGCAGTCGGGACTAAGTGGTGTGCTTTTTGATAAATACGAAGATGTCTCAGAAAATTTATATACGTGATGTTTCCAGATAAAAATCGTCTAAACTAGTAGTGAAATGATTAAAGTAGTACCAAAAGAGAAAGTACGCATTTATGCAGGCACTGTTATTGTACAATAGTTGTTAATTGAAAATGAAAGGCTTCTCTATGCCAGTTTGTCAAGAAGGTATGAAACACATGAGTAGTATTAAAATATAATCCTATAAATATTTATGATCTCAAGGATCCGGACTTATGTTATGAACTGATATAAAACACACTGAAAATAATAAAAAAAAACATCAAGAAGATCGGTAAAGTCCCAGAACCATAGACAATATTTATTTTTCAGAAGTCAAAGTCAAAGCTATTTATTAAATTTAGGCCCCAAAAGGGCACTTATGAAGATCACATTTACTGAATTTACCACCGGTTCGGAACTCGGCCTTCAACTGAGAAGAATTCGGCAAGAAACTCAGCAAGGTTACATTTTTTTATATATTTTTTGGACAATCATAAAAATAGCCTACGCCCTTTTTGGCACTACGAGGATACCTTTATTTGTTATCATCTTTCCTAATATTCTTTGTTTGTGAAACCAGTATTTAACCTTTGTTTTTGTCACCAGGACCTCAGGAATGGAAGGCAGTATCACAGTGAACGGCATGGAGCGCAACCTGTCAAGTTTCCGTAAACTGTCATGCTATATCATGCAAGACAACCAGCTCCACGGAAACCTGACGGTTGAGGAGGCCATGGCCGTCGCTACTGCCCTCAAGCTGCCCAGTAGCACGTCTAAAGCTAATAGGGATGAAGTGGTGAGTAATTTTTTTTAGTATTAAGTCTATGCAGAGGAACTGAATCATTTGGAAAAAATAAGCATATATTCTGTTGTATTTTAACATACTATGAAGTCAGCTGCCTGATGGTAAGCGGTTAGCGTAGCCATATGGACGCTTGCAACACCAGGGGAATCACTCACGCGTTACCGACCCCTCCCCCCTCAATGAGCACTGGCGATCTCACTCACGCACAGGAATACAACATTGTTATTTGGCTGTGGTATTCTGTAAGGTGGAGGTACTTCCCCAATCGAGTAGATAATGTACATCCGACGCGGATTGGTTTAAAAATAAGTGGTCAAAATATAAGATATTAAATAAATACTTTGTAAGACTACAGGACGATTCAAAAACAGATTTTAATAACAAGCATTAATGTTCAATGTTTTTCCTCATTGGTAGTGCATAGGTCACAAATTGTACCTACTTATGAATAAGTCGGAAAGACGTTTTGGTGAGAGTTCACAAGAGTTCATTACCGACTGGTGTTTAATGACACATAATTTTTTTCGACACTTCCATACGAAATGCATAAAGAAGGATATTATTTTAATAATAACACTTTTTGGTAAATCCAACTTTTTATACACTTGAATTTGGCCCAAGCATTTATGATGTTTTGAAATAATATTCTTGAGAACTATTTCCAAATTATCCCATTCTTTTTTTGCAAGATCAAGCATGCAACATGAAGATCAAACAAAAGACGCCCATGGACCTTCGATTATGATTTTTATGAAGTAGCATTTAATAAAAAAAAACTTAATATTTAGTTACACGATTGTTAAGCGATGTTTCACTTCCAGATCCTGGAGATCCTAAACACCCTCGGACTATCTGAACACCACAAAACAATGACATCAAATCTATCTGGAGGTCAGAAGAAGCGTCTCTCAATTGCCTTGGAACTGGTCAACAATCCTCCAATAATGTTCTTCGACGAGCCCACATCAGGCCTCGACAGTTCCTCCTGTTTCCAATGTATATCGTTGCTGAAAGACCTGGCGAAAGAGGGACGGACTATCATCTGCACTATTCATCAGCCGTCAGCTAGGTTGTTCGAGATGTTCGATCATTTGTACACTTTGGCTGATGGGCAATGTGTGTATCAAGGCAGCACTGGACGATTGGGTGTGTATATGTTTTGATTAGTGGTAATCTTGTCTTGGAAGCTCAAAGGGAAATGCACTGCTTTAAAAGCGAAGAGAAAAAAGAGATAGAGGATAAGGGCCATAAGGTTCTGAGATGACGTCACATGCCTTCAATAGTTCGAATTCTACAATGAGTTTGAATTTTCGGTGACAGAAAATATCTTGGGAAACTCATAGAGATGATGGAGTACATTCAGAACAGTTCGCACTAGATATGTTTTCGCAGCTGCTTGCTAAGAGAAGTTCGAATATGTACAAATATACACCTTATGTATTGGACTACGATTAGTCCGCAGATATATCAGGCGCGTACTGTACTTTGTTGTACAGTCGAGGACATAAATATGTGTACACTTATTGAAATCAAACAACGATTTTCTCTTAAACTATTTATTAAAATTATTTAATATTAAGCAAGCAGAATCTTTTAATATATACGACTAGCTTTATAGCCCGCGACTTCGTCCGCGTAGATTATTTCTTTTTTCTAGATATTAATCATTGTAACAATATAGAGCTTTGTTCATGGCTATTGTCCGCCACTACGTGTGATATTGACAAAAGTTCAGGTAGATTAAGAGCTCATATGCGAGGATGCCACATAAAACTGAAATAGTCCTGCCGCAAATCAACTCTAGCAAATTTCAGAGTTTTTCCCTGTGACTACAAACCTTAATTAGGAACTGTTATCTTTTAAATTCAAACGGAAGGTGATTTGGGATCAATGGTATACGCGGCATGAAGACTGTTTCTCCTCTGGCAGAACCAGTAAATATTTTGGCCTCAATAACATTGCGGCGGAGAGCTGTTACTTGTAGTCTAGTTCCACAGCACAATTTTGGAGGCCTTATCTCTCTTTCCCTCATGTCTGAGGATCGTGGTCAACATCGGGTTTGCTTCTAGAGCGAATGATCTGCCTCCACTGGTTTCTGTCTTCTGGTTTCTGTAAAACTTGGAGGACGATGAGTCTTTTACTTGATCGGACCATCTTGTTGGTGAACGACCACGTAATCGTTTTCCTTCCGTGTTCCCAACTATGATCAGATTTCCAAACTTTCCTCGCCTTTGCGCACCATGTGGCCGAAATACAAAAAAATACGTTGGTGGCATATGGTGGACAATCGTGTTTTAATTTTGAGCTGCGATAGGATTGATGCATTGTTGCGTTTAGCGGTCCAAGGTATTTCCAACATCCGTCTCCAGCACCACATCTCGAATGCATCAATCCTTTTTCTTTCTCGGGCTAGTATAGTCCACGCTTCCACTCCATACATGAAAATGAGGAATACCAATGCTCGTATTAACCGGATCTTTGTTTTAATACCGATTCCTCTCTTTTTCCTGATGTTGTTTAGGCGAGTCATTTCAATACGCCAATACCATAAGCCGAAATAATAAATTTTGAAATTTTCTTTCCGAAAATAAAGAACTTCATATACTAAATTTAATCCCCCTTTTCATTCCTTAAGGGTTCAAATTCCAACAACACCGATATTCGTTGCGTTAGTTTATAACCATAAGCTTAAATAATAAATTTTGTGTACTTCCATACACAAATTCATCCCCGTTTTTACCCTTTCGGGATCGGAATTATCAAAAACGTTGAGGCACATATAAATTATTTTTCAATTGTCAACCCCAAAATTTGAAGGTCCTAACTTCGAAACTGATGGACTTTCATATAAACTTGCATCCCCTATTTTACCCCCTTAAGGATGGAATATCCAAAAATCCTTAGTGGTTGCCTACACTGTGTAATAATATATTAAGTGACGTTTACTTTGAAACTGAATGACTTACATACATCCCATACCTTTTCACCCTGTCGGGGGTGGAATTGTCAAAAAAGCTGAAACATGTATAAATTAATTTTCAATCGTTAGCCTAAATACAAAGTTTGAAGATCCTAACTTCAAAACTGACGAACTTTCATACAAACTTTCATTCCCATACCTTTTCACTCTGTCGGGGGTGGAATTGTCAAAAAAGCTGAAACATGTATAAATTAATTTTCAATCGTTAGCCTAAATACAAAATTTGAAGATCCTAACTTCAAAACTGACGAACTTTCATACAAACTTTCATCCCCTATTTTACCCACCTAGGAGTGGAATTTCCAAAAATCCTTCCTTACTGAATACCTACACTGTGTAATATTAAATTTAGTAAAGTTTACTTTGAAATTGAAGGACTTGCATACACAACTTCATCCACCTTTTCCTCCCTTCGGTGGTGGAATAATCACAAACGCTGAGATAACTATACATTAATTTTCAATCGTCAGCCTAAACACAAAATTTGAAGATCCTAACTTCAAAACTGACGGACTTGCATACAAACTTTCATCCCTTATTTTACCCTGTTAGGGGTGGAATTTCCAAAAATCCTTCCCTAGTGGATGCCTACACCGTATAATAATACATTTAGTGAAGTTTATTTTGAAATTGGAGGACTTGCATACCCAACTTCATCCCCCTTTTCCTCCCTTCGGTGGTGGAATTATCACAAACGCTGAAATAACTACATATTAATTTTCAATCGTCAGCCTAAACACAAAATTTGAAGATCCTAACTTCAAAACTGACGGACTTGCATACAAACTGTCATCCCCTATTTTACCCTCTTAGGGGTGGAATTTCCAAAAATCCTTCCTTAGTGGATGCCTCCACTGTATAAGGTATCTTTGTGCAAAATTTCAAATCTCTAGGTCCAGCGGTTTGGGCTGTGGGCTGATATATCAACAATCAGTTTATCATTTTATATATTAAGATTTGTGTAACACTTATGACTTGTGTAATATTTCAACATTTGAATCTATACAGTGCGAGTTACAAATGCTATAACTTAGCTTGAACATAACATATTAGTACATTATGATACATGTATGCAAAGTTGGGTATTAACACTCCAGGCGGTATTAAGCGATAAGGGAGCCGAGAGTGTTAATAATCAATGCATACGCGTGTCATACGACGTTTTTCAACACACTTGCGAGGAAAAAAACAGACTTGTATTTTGCAATAAATGTCACTTTACGAGCGAGTGTGTTGAAAATATTATACAGGGTGTTGTTTTGGTCGGCGACAAGCGACCCAGGAGCGGTAGTACAAAATATATATTCCTCAAAAATGGACTTAATTCCATTAAATACTGTAAATATGTTGAGAAATTTTATTATTATTCAATTTTAAATAAAATTACCGCAAAGTATAGTTACTAGGCACGTGCACAGACTAGAGCTAGGCGCAAGCCGCCATCGCTCCACCCCTTTACTCCCTCGTACTCCCGTTGAGTATTATGTCACTTTAGCTTATTACATGATTTTCAAATTTTTTATTTTTTTATTTTTATTATTAAAAAAAAAAAGTATTTTTTTTAGCATCAGTATCAGTTGTATTATCGACTCTGAGTCGCTCGTCGCTGACCAAAACAACAACCTGTATAATGCATTCAAACATGTTTGAGAAAGTCGGGATCACAAGTTCAGAAACTGATTTTACTCCCAAGATTACTCGTTTAAATTTTAGACCCTTTTGTACCCTTTTGTACTAGCAATATGTTCCTAATTGGTGTAATTTTCAATAGTGGACTGGTTGGGCAGCCTGAAACTGAACTGTCCATCGTACCACAACCCCGCTTCGTACATCATTGAAGTTTCGTGCGGGGAGTATGGCGACAACACCGGCAAATTGGTGCGGGCCATCGATAACGGAAAGAATGATATTAGGTGAGTACTTTATTGTCTGAAATTAGGCCACTTGTATACAGGAGAATGTTTCAAGTGGGCATGGATGGCCAAATCCTAAGGGGTATGGGCGATAGCGAAAACTGCTCAAATTTGACTCGAAGGCCGATTTTGATAAGAACTTAAAATACATACTTGGATTTGCAAAAAAATATAATTTTCAATGTATGCGAATTAGATAATGTTTAGTAAATGTAAAATTTTATTTTTTACCTTTTCTCTAGTTTTTCGTCTAATAATGGTGCCGATTCTGTTATAAATCGCACTAAACTCATTTTAGTCGAATCACATCTCTTTCTTACGAACATTATTGAAAAAGGATAGAACATTTTTAAAGCTGTCAAATTAGTCTTTGCTGTCTTCATTTGCAGGTATTTAGGCGTAACCGCGATAGGTGGCGACTAAATTTATATTGAAAACTAGCATTGGACTAATTTCACAGGACTAAATTTCTTACAACCTTTTGTTATGTTCTTTATTAGAAAGAGATATAGTGATACTAAATTAGTTTAGTTGTAAACAATAGGATCAGCGCCATTACTTCTCAGAATTTGATCCTTAGAAGCGGCACTATGGGAAGATACAATGGATACATGGTACAACAGGTTGTTTTCTTTTTTTTCAAAATCAACGCTTTTGTTTACTGGGAAAGTAAATACTAAATATAAATATAAAATAATATTTCATGTCAAAATTGGCTTCGAGAGTCCTTTGAGCATGTTTTGCTATTACCTATGCTTCAGGATTTGGCCACTTGATAAATCATCCTGTATACCATTAAATATTTTAATGAGAGGCAGTCGAAATTTTTTTTATGTATATACAAACATATAATATACAAACCGGACGAAGCCGGGGGTGGGTTACTAGCGAATAATATGTCCATGTTATATTATTAACTTCATAGCTATATTGTCAAGTCATACAAGAGTCGCGAGTTATAGTTATGTATTATTTCGCACAATTTACGTCATTCCATTTATTTGAATGACATGTTGTGTTATTTTTAGGGTTCCGTACAACCGGAAAACGAAGCCCTGCCCCCCTAAAAAGGAAGCTAGTCTGCAAACCCTAGTTAGCATTTATAGTGCAATTCGTTTATTTTTATGTCAAAAACAACAACTTTTCAAGCAGATGGTCACACATAAAACTAATAATTTTCTAATTACACAGAAACGGAATGCCATTCCCAAACTCAGCTGTACCAAACTTAAACAACAAGAGGGATATGGAGGCTTCCCTCAACCAGGAGAGGAACAAGAACGATCTGTCGCAAGTTCAGGAGAAATTCAGGGACAATGTCACCAACGGAAACGGACATGGCAACAATTTACAAAATGGAATACTACAGTATGCTGCTAGTGAAATATCTAAAGGTTTGATTGAATACCTATTTTCTATTTATATTATAAACAAGCTCCGTAACACCGTAATAGGTAAACTGTTGAAAGGGGTTCGATAATTTTTGTTCGGAGCCTGGCAGCAACCCAACAGGCGCCGATTTGTTTTTTTTTTTTAAATAGCGGCTCACTTTGAAACCTATATACATCGATTGGGGACACTCATACGAACAAAATATACTCAGGTGTCTATGTCCTAAAACGTCACGTTACAGAGTTATTTGCAAAAAAGATCGATGTTTGACAACCATGAAAAATTACTTATTAAATGATAGTACCCATTCTATGGTGCTGAAATTGCTAGATTGATAGAAATGACTTTACTGACATATAGCATCAAAATTTTACAGGAAATATCCATAATATTATTCTATTTGATCAAGTCATTGATTAAAATGGTGCCCGAAAAGTAAGCTAAAATCTTCATACCCCTTTTCACAGAATGAATATTTCTTTTGCCGCTATAAAAACATTAATGAAATAAAATTAAGAATTCAAGGGTAAAAATACAAGAAACGTCTTTACGGAACCTTTCTTGTGCGAGTCCGACTCGCAATTGACCAGCTTTTTTAATTTGTGGTCAATTACCATCATGGTAAAAATAGTTGCAACTTTTGTAAAAAAAACAGTTGAATCTCTCGTGATAAATAAAAAAAAACAATTTCCTCTTTGTAAACGGACAATTATAATTGTCAATTACAATGAAGGACGCAATTATAGCTTACGTATGAAAGAGATAGCCGAGTGCAAAGGTTATAGATTAGCGCTTCCTGTTTGTTGCTCTATGATCGGATTTATGTAATGATTCAGTATCTATTATGTATATGCGATCTATATTCCATTCACAGTTAGTCATGTGTCGTAGGTTTCATGATTAAATACTTTAATAAAGGTATTGAAATAACGGTCGGTTTGTATCCTAATCCTAGCTATCCTAGTCCTAGCCATCCTAATCCTAGCTATCCTAATTCTAGCCATCTTAATCCTAGCTATCCTAATTCTAGCCATCTTAATCCTAGCTATCCTAATCCTTGCCATTCTAATCCTATTCCCAGGTATCTTAATCCTAACCTAAACCTAATTTTACAAATCCTGATCCTAGCCATGTCAATCCTAATCCTAGCTATGCTAATCCTAGCCATCATAATACTACTCCTAGCCAACCTAATCCTAATTAAAAAAAAACAAAATCAAGAGTAATTATTCAGTTTAAGCCCTGGTAATGCACTTATGAAAGTTAAGTACTGTTAGAGCTTGTTTACATCAAACAAGCCCTAAAAATAATATTATAGACACATAATAAAACTCTTCCAAACACGCGGGAAACCATCTTGTTTCGATCTGTCAAACTCTTAATAGTCCTTTAGTGACGGGACACGCTGATGCGAAGAGTCGAGCTAGTGTTGTAATAAACTCGACTTAACAGTATATACAATTGAATCTACCACCCGGTTCGGAACACACTATCCTAGCCCTAGCCATCCTAATCCTAACTAATATTGTAATGCGAAATTGAGTTTATTCGGTATTTCCTTCACTTCGCGAAACAACGGATCGACTTGAATTTTTGCACGGGATAGTTAACAGGAAGGAGAAGGACGTAGGTGTCTTTTTATACTGAATGCGGGTCACTGCGAGGCGGACAATCAGTATTTAACCGACTTAACAAAAAGGAGGAGGTTCGCAATTCGGTTGTATGTTTTTATGTTTGTTACCTCTTATCTCCGTCATTTATTAACCGATTTGTAAAATTATTTTTTTTGTTTGTAAGATTACACTTCCTGTTTGGTCCCATTGTGATCAAATCAGGATTTGATTACTTTTTAGTGTACTTTGAAGTCGGTTTAACAGTTTTTTAATGTATCGACTTATTTTTACCCGCTTTTTAAGACTTTTCCTAGGTATCTAATGGTTTACATGAGTTTTAATAACACAATAATTTACATGAGATGTTTTTCGCGACTTAAGGATTGTTTCCATGATAAAAGTTGTTCAGCATAACCATCTCAAACTATCTACCTAGTATATTATGTTAAAAAATAATCTAACAACCTTGTTTGTCACCAGGTGAACCGTTAGTGGTTCAAATGGAGTTGGAGAAACAGGACAACGCGGAAGTGGCACTCCTCGGCACGGAAGCATCCCCGAAACGATACGCGACCTCAGAGTTCAAACAATTCTGGGTGGTTCTCAAGAGAACATTGTTATTCAGCAGAAGAGATTGGGTAAGACAATCCGTGGAATTTATGCCTTATGTTAAAGTCTTAAGGTTCGTTTTGGCTCGCGTTGTATGTTGTTAGTACTGACAGTTTGGTCCTTGGCATAAGGTTTAGTAAGCCCTTTCCTTTAGTTTGCCGTACGACTTTCGAATTTCATACTTATTAGCGACATAATCGGATGGTGCAATAAAAGACTTTTTGTTTCAAAATTTAATGATATAGTTTTTAGTATGCATCAATATCGGCTTGGGGATCTCATATAAACAAGACAAAATAATAATTAAATAAAAAACTGTTTTACAATAAACTTAAACCAACCGACAAAGTACACTAAAAAGTAACCAAATCCTGATGTGATGACAATGGGACGAAACGGGAATTGTACCCTTTGAAACAAAAAAAGAATTTTCCAAATCGGTTAATAAATAACGGAGTTATACAACAAACATTACCGAATTGAGAACCTCCTCCTTTTTTTGAAGTCGGTTAAAAACACGACTGGCCTGCCAAAAAACTAAACAAATATTTAAAAAAATACAGCCAGTGTCACTCGGGATGATGTAAGGATTCTAACGATACCCCATACATCCAAATACGTTCAGGCATTTAAAAGTTAGGTGGAATAAAGAAAATCACATACATACGTGAAGCCTAAAAACGTTACAGTCCTTTTTAGGCAGTCGTGTAACAATTAAAAACTTGATTTCATTAGCTTTTTTGCTACCCATATAGTTTCGCATTTGGCCATCGACACTCACGCGTAAAAAGTTCTCCCAGTATACAAGTCTCGTATATTTTTATTTTCAATGTGACTTTGAGGCTGGTGTTAGTGACCCTTTATATGCCTTTGGTGTCATTATTATTCGCCTTTGTTACAACTGCCAGTAGTGTGACAATATCTTTGTCTTTATCATGTCAATGACCATTATTATGGATATCCTTTTGATATGGTATTATAAGATACTTATCAATAGCCTACATAAATACTTGTATCCATAAATAAAAAAAGAAGTCTGTTCTAGCGTAAGAATTTTCAGGAATAGGAATGTAATTTTCCAAGTAAGTAAGAGATACTTCAACGCATTGTATTTTTTTAAAGATATCGTTGGAGCCGTTTTCGAGATCTCAAAACATATACATGTGTCTTGTATATAATGGTCACAGACATAAATCTAAATAGATAACGCAAGTCCCTCCATCCGTATGAAAACCAAGCGTGTCACTTTTTTTATACCTACCATAATTTCACAAGATTTAGTTAGTTTGGTATTGGATTTTTTACGTGAAAATGAAGTATAATATTTGTCGTGAAGAAGAATGATTATTACAGGATAATGTTGTAGTCGTGCATATAACATGAACGTGTTGTGTGTTTGTTGCAGACCCTGATGTACCTGCGGCTGTTCGCGCACATCCTGGTCGGGTTCCTGATCGGCGCGCTCTACTACGACATCGGCAACGACGGCTCCAAAGTGCTCTCCAACCTCGGATTCCTCTTCTTCAACATGCTCTTCCTTATGTACACATCCATGACTATCACTATACTTAGCTGTGAGTATCATCTAATATTGCCATATATGAAAAAACGTTACGTTATTCTGGAAATTTCAAGGCCGGCATATTTAGAAGGGAAACCAGTCAGTTAGAGCGTTGATTGGTCGGGACCGTTCGAATTGACTCCGCCCCTCGAAATTTTTCAGTCGAATAGGACTCGAACCGTAAGTTCGATTCGAAGGCTAGTTTCGAGGGAAGTGAGAATTGGGCCCCTGGGCCTGCGCACAACAAATTACCAATCAAGTTTCTTCGCAATCGAATTATATTATTATACTTATAGCTTAGGAACGTATACGTTACGAACAGACATTGATTTTTTATAATTACTTATCTTATAATAACCCTTCGGTTATATTCTCTTTCCAAAGTTATCTAATGTTTAACCAAGTGAAAAAGTATCATAATTTTTTTATGTACAATTTTCATCCAAATCAGTTTAGCTATTACCAACATCATAAACATAAAGGAGATGGCATTTTTTGGCATTACAAATTTTGGAAAAATACAGAATTCGGAGCTATTTAAAAAAAAAGCGCTTATTTTATAATATTGATAGCCAGATTAACTTTATTATTTACAATGGGGATAAAATGTCGTTAAAAATTAGTAATTTGATTTGATTAGTAACACAGTGCGGACCAGTCTTTGTTTCTAAGGCCATGGATACAAGGCTTTTTGCCTTGTCAGATTTTTTATGATAGTGTTGTCATTGAAAAATATAAAATAAATTATTAATAAATTGATTTACACAATGTTTTGATTGCTAGTGCATTAATAATATAATAAAACAAAAAAAATACAGTTTACTACGACGAAATCTAGCTAAGAAATGGAATGCATTTTTTTTTCTATTTTTTTCAACCGAAATGTAAAATGTTTCGATTTTGTTTAGAAATAGAAACTGGCAACACTAAAATCCATGAATGACTCTATTTAGCTCAAGATGTCTCAAAAAGTCCGTGAAGAGTTTTAGTACAATTTGACCACCATTGTAGTAAAACATGACTGGAAACTATAATATAACTTGAAATTGGCAGAAATAAGTCCTAAGTGGCCGGGAAGCGCATTGTTGGACGTAGAACAGTAGGATGCTGTGCCCATATCATGTCAATCATCTGGTACATACTTGGCATGGGCACGATAATTAACTAAATACTGGTTTTTTATTGTAGCTACAATAATCCTGTCATCCTTAAGTACCTACTTATCCTTAATAATATTATAAGCTTAGATTGTCGATAAGTAAGTTTGTAAGTTTGTGTGTAGTAGACTTAACCTATATGATCAGCGAGTACATCATTGAGCTGAACAAACTTCAACAAGTACCTAGTTATCCTTTTTCAAGTATAAAAGCATCATTTTACAAAGCATAATTAGCAATATGTTATGCATAAAATAAATATTTATGCATTAAAAAGTCATAAGAGGTAAAAAATCTATTAAAGTTAAAGCATTGATGCACTTAACCTCACTTTTGCAAAAATTAAGATTTCTCTTTAACCCCATTGTATTTTTTTTTATTTTTTTTCTAATAAAAACCTCATAATATTCCCTATCAAATCATGCCACTTTTATTTCTGTAGAAAGTAAAAAAGTTTAATGCCAGCGTTCTATGGACTTCTGCCATTCTCCTTTATATTTTCACATAAAATATAAAGCCATGATTAATTGACTTAACTAAAGTGTATACTAATTAGTAATTGTTGTTTTCAGTCCCCCTGGAAATGCCTGTGCTTATCAAAGAACACTTCAACAGATGGTACTCCCTGCGTTCCTACTACCTAGCCATCACCGTATCTGATATACCGTTCCAAGTAAGTACTAATACTGTTTAACAGTTTGTGCCTCCGCGGCTAACCGTTTCAACCGGGTTTCCGAGACACGTTTCATCCGGGTTATTGAGACTCATTTCACCCGGGTTCCCGAGACTCGTTTCACCCGGGTTCCCGAAACCCGTTTCAACCGGGTTCCTAGACCCGTTTCACCCGTGTTCCTAGACTCGTTTCACCCGGGTTTCCGAGACCAGTCTCTATATTTATAAAATGTGTTTGACCACAATTTCTGGTGGTAAGTGATGTGGCAGAAGGTGGTAAGCACACTAAAGTCCGTTCCAAAGTGCCAATCAAAGCTTTGAGATAGGATTTTGAAAACAATTAAATATGGAACCTGCACCAATAGCGGGCCATCCACTAAAGGTTTTTCTTTACGACTTGTCCTGTCGGACTATCTGTAGGGAAATGCGAAAGGATAGAATAAACCCGTTGAGGCCACTAACTAAACAATAATCTTACATTATTTCCTGTGACTTTATCAAGACACATCCATACATAAAGGTACATTCCTGTCAGATTGGATCTTGACAGTCAAACCCGATCAAACTTAAGGATTACATGTCAGTGGATGGTCACAATCCTGTTATTTCTTGAGGATTGTTGTCTTTTGAGAGGAATGCCCGTTATTTTGTATTATCATTAAGGAATATTTTCATTTCGCTCAATCGTGTGGTAAATATAAACGGGCACTAACCTACTCAGTTATCGTGACGTAATGCGACGACCAGGGATTTTAATACCTTCATTCTTTCTCGCTATGTGAATCCACTAGCGTTTAATCCTTAACGATTTCAGATTCCGGTGGGAAAGAACGTTAGTGGATGGCGCGCTAATGACATTAGGCTTATTTTTTAACAGACTTCAAAAAAAGGTTTTTCTGTTGTATATACAGGGCGAATTTTTATTACTAGCCAGTGTGAGCAACTTCTGAACTACAGGTCTTTAAAAATTAAAAACACATTTTTTTTTTCATTTTTTTAATGGCATTTTTATTTTCTTCAAAATTTAGCTCGGGGTTCCCCTCAGCGTTTTTCTCTATGACCTGTAGTTCAGAAGTTGCCCTCACTGGCTAGAAAAAAAAATTCACCTGTATATATTTTTTATGTTTGTTACCTCATAACTCCGTCATTTATTAACCGATTTGGAAAATACTTTTTTTATTTGAAAGGGTATACTTCCCGTTTGGTTCCATTGTCATCAGATCAGGATTTGATTACTTCTTAGTGTACTTTGAAGTCGGTTTAAGTTTTTTGTAAAACAGTCCAATTATTATTGACACGATTTATTATACAGCTCTAATAAAATGTTTTGTATGTGTAGGCAATCTTCTGTGTGATCTACGTGGTGATAGTGTACCTGCTGACGTCGCAGCCGCAGGAGTGGTTCAGGTTCGAGATGTTCCTGTCGTCGTGTCTCCTGATCTCGTTCGTGGCGCAGAGCGTCGGCCTCGTCGTCGGCGCCGCTATGAACGTTCAGGTGACCGGATAACACTTATATTGCCTTGCCACTGTCTAAACGTGTTCACATTTTAGACGGGCCAGTGAGGGCACCTTACGGGTTGAAGCCACGCGAATATGGTCTGAGGAGACTATCATTTACTATTTGAGAAAAAGGCGATTTTCGAAAAAACTTTGTCTAAATCAATTTTTTTTTATTAAATTGACCTTTGCAGGCACTTATAAAAAGTCTGACTCTAATATCGGTTCGGAATTGCATTTGCTGAGCGGCAATAAACTCAGCAATTAATCTTCTCAAAACAAGCTTTGATTCATTACATAATATTTACATTCTAATCGCACTGACAACAATTGCGTGCCCCGGTGCGTTGGCAAAAGTACAAAGTAGACTGACTCGATATTTAATAAGTAAATAAATAGCAAACTTAAGCAGACCAGCCCCCACAAGTAGCACCTGTATCGATTCTGTCTCCGACGAAGATCAAAAGACTCAAAGGGGCCAGTAAGTTAGGGTAGAGTACTAGAAACATCGAGGAATACTCGCTTAGAGTAGTAATACCGAACAATCAAATTCCACAACTGGTCAGTGATTTGTCACTGAATTTAAACAGTGAGGACCAATAACTGCATCGTGTGTTCTTGACTTGGCCAATCAGAGCGCATTATCAGCGGTGGGAAATTGGCGGAATATATTTCAAACAGAATGAATGTCATTATACTTCTTTGGGCTAATTGTTCGATGACTAGAAACGTCACAAATCGAAAAACTCCTAACTCCCCCCCCCAACAGAACGGCGTGTTCCTGGCGCCGGTGATGTCGGTCCCGTTCCTGCTGTTCAGCGGGTTCTTCGTGTCGTTCAACGCGATCCCGGTGTACCTGCGCTGGATCACCTACCTCTCCTACATCCGCTACGGGTTCGAGGGAACCGCGCTCGCCACCTACAGCTTCAATAGGACCAAGCTGCAGTGTCATCAGGTAACATACCTAAATCATATAAGAATCATGGCGAGACCCAAACATTGATTTGTACAAAAATATTAAAGTTTTAGAGGGTTTTGAATCACTTCCATCATCATCAGCTTATAATATCCCACTCAAAGTCAAAGCCAAAGTCAAAGCCATTTATTCAATTTAGGCCCTAGTAGGGCATCTATGAAGGTCAAAGCAACTGAAGTTACCACCAGTTCGTAAGTCGGCCTTCAACTGAGAAGAACAGGCAAGAAACTCAGCAAGGTTAAATTTTTTAAATATTTAAGACACTGCTGAGCAAATGCCTTTCACAAATGAGGGTGATAGGGAATGGGCAATACTCCACCACGCATGCCATCTGCGGATCGGTGGAGGTAGGCTAGTGGTCGAATTACTGTTGGAATTTTTCAAGCCGTCTAGTTGCATCCAACTAGCTTAACGACTATCACAATTAAGTGATAACCGGGATCGACGGCTTTACGTGCCTTCCGAAGCACGGAGATTACATTACCAGCAACATATTAATATACTTGAAATATTTTATAAGCCCCACAAAACATAACAACAACATAATGGTTTCGGTCGTTGTTCGCCGGCATGGCATAGAATGTCGCATTTTTATCCCGGGGATCTAAAAATATTTTAAATGCCTCAAGTTATTCCTTTCCTTAGAAGTCTCTAAAAATCTTTATTTTTTTGTACATATCCCGCCAGGATTCTTAGTAGGTCGATCAACTTTTTCTTGTACCTCGTTGTCCCTTGGGGAACTCTTTGAAACCATGATTTTCTATTCCTTTTCTATGGTAAAAATTCACCAAACCTATTAATTTATGGACTGTCTCCTAAGCACATTTAATAACAGTTCTTTAAGAAACTGTCACTGTTTTCTCTTCGATAACGGAATAGAATAACAAACAAGAATAGTTGATTCTTACAACAACTTTAATTCCATAGACATTGCAATAACGCGTCCTAGCACTTTTAGGAATAAAGTTCTTGAGGATTTGGTTTTGTAAGTAGGTACCTACCTACTTGCTTGCAATATTAAATTGTCAAGTCCGTACACACATCTCTAATAAAGTTATAAAATTTAAATGTAATCTGTGGTAAACGAGGTTGGTTTCACAATTAATAAATTAAGTAGTTATGCCTATAATTAAGTTAACATGGTCATTGTGGCACTGTTGGATTACCCAAATATAAAAAAAAAAAGTTGATTAACCTTTGTTAAACGAACGCGGCGATGCAACGCGGCAATGTAGGCATTTCTTGATATTGCTTGGCTATTTCTGTTGGTTGGAACTCTAAAAGGTCAGGGAGCGATGACTAACTTTTAAGGCGATATTGGCTCAGTGGCTTTCAAGTTTATTGAAGAACCTGCGACGTCAGTATCACTGAGCTAGCCGCCATCGCCATAAAAAGCTTGGATCGAGTTTTGGCTTATGAGTTTTGTCTGTATATGATTAGATTGACGACACGCACATTGTATGAAATTGTACAGACAGCGTCAAAAGTAGCTGATAATTTAAGCATGCATGGGGTTCTTCAAAAAGGGTGTAAAGAGATTTCTGCAGGGTCGGCAACGCGCGCGTGATACCCCTGGTGTTGCAAGCGTCCATAGGCTACGGTAACCGCTTACCATCAGGCGGGTTTGTTTGCCACCTTAGTCGTATAAAAAATGTACCATGTCATATTACGAAATTCACAGTTTTCAAACTTTCAAGGGAATGTCTATAGATTATTATGAAAAAGTACTAAAGTGATCATCTACTTTTGGCGCTGACAGTACATCTAGTATAGTCAGGTATTTTTAATATATCCTTTATTTTCAGATGTACTGCCACTTCAAATACCCGCAAACAACTCTAGAGGAGTTGGACATGGAATCAGCTGACTTCACCCTAGACATCGCCGCTCTCTGTCTAATATTCCTCGCCCTACGTATATCTGCCTTCCTCTTCCTTCGCTGGAAACTAAAGGCAACCAGATAAGCCAATTTGTACCTTATAACGTGTGAATTTAGATTAGATAATCAAACGAGACAGGTTCTATTTTTTAAGCAACGCTGTTGCTATTGTCATTGCGACAGTTCTAAGTGTAGTTTGTAATGAAAAGTTGTACGCAGTTAATGTGATAAT
This sequence comes from Polyploca ridens, assembly GCA_951394255.1. Lineage (NCBI taxonomy): Eukaryota > Metazoa > Arthropoda > Insecta > Lepidoptera > Drepanidae > Polyploca > Polyploca ridens. Next base: position 3,136,812 of record OX596251.1, on the reverse strand, counting down.
GAAATACGTGATCGAATAGAGATAACGAGGTTTTGGAATTATTCTGACTGACTGTCTAAAAAACGGATCTAAAAATTTGTAGTTTTCGATAATTTATTCCCTATTTATGGGAATATTTTGACGGGAATATTATACCTAGATATTTTTTCAAGCAGTCAAATGATTTTAAATCCAATTAAACTATAGGTGAGGCCGCGATGCGATTGAAAACCAATATGGCGTCAGTTTCGAAATTCATCAATCATGACAATTTATTTAATTAATCATCAGTGGTGCCGATTCTGTTGTAAATCGCACTAAACTGATTTTAGTCACATCTCATCTCTTTCTTACGAACATAATTGAAAAAGGATAGAACATATTTTAACTTGTCAAATTAATCTTTGCCGTCTTATTTTGCGTGTATTTAGGCGTGACCGCGATAGATGGCGACTAAATTTATATTGAAATCAAGCATTGGACTAATTTGACAGGACTAAATTTCTTGCATCCTTTTTTATGTTCTTTGTTAGAAAGAGACATAGTGAGATTAAAATTAGTTTAGTTGTGAACAACAGAATCAGGGCCATTGTCTATCACTTGGATTCACATACATATTGTCTTTGTAAAAAGTGCCTAAATATAATGGACATAATTTGAACGCTATGTTTCTAATATTAAGCTATACTTTTGAAGGAAAAACTTTAATATTTTTTTCTAAAATAAAATATAAATTAAAATAATTCGAATGTGATATTGTTTTGTGTTTTTCAAGATCGTTCACAAAATATTATGAATTTTTAATAAGCATTCCCATATATTTATCCTTTATTTGTTATTCTTGTAAATCCATGTTTTAATATTATTATTAGATATAAAAATATGAACTAAATATAAGACAAAAAGTTTAAAAATGCCTTCTTATGGTCATCAAAAATACTTGATACTTGACAAAGTCTGAAAAAATATTATATTACTGGATATTTTCATAGATATATTTGTATACAAGGTGTTATTTCTATACTAAAATGCCTATAATATATTACAATATCTTTTTCAAATATTTTTATTAAATACGCCTTAACAGATAAAGCATTTTTTTAATACGTGGTGAAATCTTTTAATTAAAGATCTGATGAACTCTCCATAACCAATTTAATAAGCTAAATATATAAAATACAGAATATTTATTATATTATTTATAAATACTATATTTTTAATTTGATTTTGCTCACAAATTGATGAAGTCTTGCCTTATTGGCTTGCCGTTTGCCGCAAAAACTATTATCTTCATAAGTGTAATTTTAAATCAAACAATGCGAATGACAATGGTAATTATACATTTAAATTGCTAATATTCTTTGTAATAATATTGTCTTATTACCTTGCGTTTCTGTCGAAGTTTTTTGTTTATTTATCATGCTATATATATATATTTGTATAAATTTGTCAAAGGTTATTGTATTTTTGTAAACAGTCATTGTGTTTTTAGACAGTTATGTATAAATAAACATGTATACATGACCGTTACCATTCGCATTTTAAATTAGACTTATTCAATGAGGGATCATGGTAATTGTATCGTACTTAGTTTTATAATTGTCTAAATGAATTTTTGTGGTATAAATAAATGATAAAATTATATTAAAATTGATATGGTTAGTTGTAATGGTACTAGATATATTAAGATGTTTTTTTGTATATTTTTAAATAAATGGTTTATTAAATACAAACTGACTTTTATATTTTATAAAATAATGCACATTAGTACCATGTGAGTAGATATAATTGATTGAGACTACGGTTGGGTTTGTTCCCGGGAATAAACCCAACTTCGAGTAAATTTCCAATTTGGTGGGAAAAACCCGGGAATTTTCCCATTGGCTGGGAAAATACTCAAATGGTCACAGTTACTAGATTTTGCGTATATAGCGAGAGACACCTTAACAAAATCGTTTGAATAACATTTAACAAGATTTCTATTAGGGTCATACCACGGTCATAAACATATATCATACAATAAAAAAATCTTTTTTTTTGTGATGAAGGAGTGCATTGTTTATTAAAAAGTGACGTTTTGGGGTTGTGGTGGACAGGCGGCGGTCCCACACAATTACCACGTCGTCCGACTCGAAGTCGGGAAGTGTGATACTCGGTCCAGTCCGCGCAAGGTCCGCTCGGGGCCGCGCGTAGGTAATGTAGGTACATACAACAGCGAGTATGATTAAAATAACAATCAAAAGCATCTAAAAATTTTTTTTTAGGTACAAAAAGCCACTTGAATATTTTCCCGCCGTTCGGGAATTTACCCGTATTTTTCCATTCTTTCCCGTATTTTTCTTTTCTTCCCATTTTTTTTTTCCCTGCCAATCCCTAATTGAGACACGTAGCTCAACCCGCCAGGTTCTAGTAACTTGAAATTTCTCGGACAGGTTTTTATATAACGTTGCAATTGTAACGTAACGTGGTAACGTATAAAATAGTGGTCTTACGAAGGTTATATTAGGCAATATCAAATACGTAGTCAGAAAATTGAGTAGTGATGGGTATGATTAATCAGATACGGTAACGATTCGTCCGGGATGTTATGTGTCAGATATTCACTCGCCCGGAGAAACGGCAAATACCGTGACTAAAGTTATCAATAGATTACAGCTTGGTTACCGAAAGCTGGCACCTTCACAGTACTCACACATATAAAATTTCACGATACAGTATGTTTTATTACGTTATTGCTTCTAATCAGTCAGTCAATTCTAATGGACGAATGCAAATAAAAACCACTCTATATTTATGAGCAGTAGCAAAAGCAAAACAATAACTGTCTCCTTCATACTAATAAGCTTGACCGCGCGCGAGAGAGACGGACAAACTTTGCATGATGCGCATGCAGTGCGACGTCACGCCGCGCTATTCACAGGCACTACACATGCACAACGTGTAAATGTGTTGAACGTGCCGGTTTTAGTTAACCGACCAGACATAAGAGATTGTTTGTTAAAAATCACGTGATTTTTCGATTTGAAATGTCAACCATCTTGTCTAGGGGGGCTGTAGATATTAATGAAACAATTGAAAGGAAAAAAAAAACCGATATTCAGAAATCATCCAAAAATTTAACCTTGCTGCGCTTGTTGCTGGTTGGTCAAGTTAAGGCTTCTTTCCCTTCTCTTGGAAACATGAATTGGCCCTATAAGGTATGTGGTAACAGTAGAAAATGGCTACATCTCCGGTACACGATCGACTGGAATGCTTGTCACGGTTGGCCTCAAATCTCAACGGGACGAAGACCATCAACTGTACTACACCTAGAATGCATATCATCATATTATTTTAGAGATTTCTGGACTGGATGTATCGTGAAATGGTTACCCTTGACCTATGACTGATTACGAGAATTATTGGCTAAAAACTATATAATAGACACCAGGGTTCACGAGTGCAAGGTTGCAAAATACACACATCTACATCTAACAGGTTTTTTATCGTGCTACTTCTGATATCTAATCTTCTAAATTCTATAAAAATAAGTCGCTTTTCTTGTCTGTCTGTGCACCTGGGCGAAGTCCTAGTTTCTTTTACGTGTTAACAGAAAATCTATGGCTGATTTCGTCGTTTCAAAAGAATTTCCATTAAAAAAGTTATTATTGACACTAAAATTCCAGTCCCATAAACAATCCACGGAATAGCGAAGCGTGTCTGAAAAACTTTGTCATGGTAATAATATTGCATTTGCTTTATATAGTAGATATCATCTAATTTCTTCTGAACCAAACCACTCTCCCTTAGTTGTAATGCACGTGCGTTCATTTCGTTACACAATGGAAATCCTTTATTCATGAAAATTCCATAGATGAGCTTCGAATATACTCTTGGAAATGGATAAATAAGACTCGATCCCCATTTATCATTGAATTTCTCCTTCTCGAAATAATACCGAGAGTATATCACAATAGTATAAGCATCTTCTGATTCGCTGACGATCCTCACACTCCCCAAAAGAGATTGGCATTCCTCGATCTTATACATTTCGTAAGTTTTCTTCGTCTGCGAATAAATGAACTTCCTTAAAGTAGTACTCAAACATGGCCTCAGATTATATTTCTTCAGGGTCGCTTCATTAGAAATTTGATAGTTTTCATTTGGATTGGTCATAATGCTGACCAAGCTCGACTGATAGAAAGAATTCATCAAATATGTAAACCAAACCCAAATAATGAAGAAGCGCTTTATTCCATTCTGTTGGCTAGTGGTCTTGCCTCCGTGCAGAACGAGATTTCCCAACATCTTTAAAGCAAGGTCGTTCTTTACTTTCATTTGGAGTAACATACATAAGAACAGGTAATATACAACGTAAGTTATCAAGAGTATAGACCAAACGCCAGGATCGAATTCTAAATAGAAATTTTTCCAAGTTGGCGCTAACGACGCTTTCTTCACCAAAATACTAATCTGATCCACATAAGTCAAATGCCAGTATATATAGCAGAATGCAGATGCTCGAGATTCAATAAGGATCATGCCACCCAATATTACGTCGACTTGATTATTCTGCAGCATATTCATTGGCCCGTCCGCCATCATGTCAGATGATACCATGGAGAATTCCTCGCCATCATAATTATTAATGAAATTGATATTGATGTTTTGTAAGTCACTTATTTCTTTAAAGGTGTACTGTTCTACACCAAGGGCGCCATGCTTGATCAGGTCAAAGCTATATGGTGGCCAGTGTGGTGCTGATACATTCAACGTGCAATTATTTAAACTTGAGCCTGATATTTTTGGTATTGGATCCTTTGTTACTTGAGTACATTTCCCGTAGTTTATAATGCGGTCGTAACGTTTACCGCATCCAAAGTTTTCGAAAGGATTATACGTATAAATATCAGCATCATTTGTACCATTTATGATAATCACTTTAAAAACGGAGTACTCCATTAAAATATTGAAGATATCTGTGAGGTTTTCCTCTTCAAGTGATTGTACTATAATAATATGAGGTGCATACGGGTTCCAAGACGCTTCTCTTGTATAGGATTTGTAGTTCTCTATAATATCTTCTAATTTTCTTACATGTATCAGATATCCTTCATTTTGTACTAATAGTTTATGATATGGAGTCCTGAATATTATTGGCATTATATTCATTTCATGTATAGCCATTATTATACCGTTTTCATTTACATTTATATCGAAGTACGTTAGTTTATGAATATTGTTATGATATTTTATTAATATATCGGTGACACATGAGATCAAATTATTTTTGGGTTCTTGTACTATTATTTTACAATTAAAGCTTTGGAATGTTATGGCAGCCAGAATCACGACCAGTATGGGTGTTTGAGGAAACATTATTGACTGTTTTTGTCCAAATATTTACAGATATGAGTAATTAAAGAAGCATTCATCCATCATGTTTAATCGTTATTACGAGGCATTAAGGAAAATACTTAAATAAAGCGTAAAGTATAGAAAAAAAGCTAGATGAAAATATTATATTTGATATTACGGTTAGTATTTCCACATGAAGGCCATCTGTTTATAGCATAATGTAGTTTAAGTAGTTGATCTATACATATAAAATTCAAAGTTATGACTGACTGACTGACTGATATATCAACGCACAGCCTAAACCACTGGTCCTAGAGACATAAAGTGTAGAACGTATATTCTTTGTGAAGAGTAGGTATCCACTAAGGGTTTTTCGAAATGCCTTCCCTAAGGGGGTAAAATAGGGGATGAAAGATTGTATGAAAGTCCGTCAGTTTCGAAGTTAGGATCTTCAAATTTTGTTTTTAGGCTGAAGATTGAAAATAAATTTATACGTGTCTCAACGTTTTTAACAATTCCACCCTCGAAGCGGGATAAAGTTGTTTTTTTTTGTTATAGAAAAATATGTAATTTGTTTCTTGTAAGCCACGCGGGTGAAGCCGCGAGCAGAAGCTAGTTGAATTATAGAAAACGACAGAAGAGATGTTCTAATTTGTAGATATCAGAATTCTCTACTTCTAGGTCTTCTTCTTAGGTAAGTATTCTGGTGTATCTAGGGTTATTTTCCAGATGGGGCTTGGCCTCTTAAAACTATGGCTGATTTGTCAATGGAAACCTAAGATCCTGGGGTGGGCACCAGACAACAGGTGTGTCGATGGAAACCACACATCGTAAAGTGGGCACGAGACAATTCTGGGGTGGGCTCTGACCCCTTATATACCTACGCCAATGTCTAGTAATAGATGTAGATAAACTGTCCCATACATATCTGTGATGTCTCATCCTCAATAATACAAACTCCGACCACACTCAGACGTTCTCTTTAGGACTAAAAAGGTAACATTTCCATTTATCTTTCACTAGTCTTTTACCTATATGTCATTAGCGACAGGAACTACGTAATTCTAATTCTTTTGTTTTATGTAATAAATCATAACAATAACATTTTATGGATGAATCCATCATAATTTTAGATTAGCTAATGACTAGACGAAAACATGAAGAATATATGAAGTTATCAATGGTAAGAAATCAAATAGGTACATTTAAAAGCATTATGTATCTAAAGCACAGACTACGGAGGACATATTCTCGCTAACAAAAAACTGTGTCTATGGAGTCGGCCACCTCTCACGCACACCTTAGTTGGCTATTCCGCGGGAAACTTAGACTCTGTCGCCGTTTACACAGAGTCGATTACTCGCGCTCAACTAATGTGTGAATGTGTGCGTGCCGGCTTGTTGTTACAGCGTGGTGGCCGACTTGAGTGACACAGTTTTTTGTTAGCGAGAATAATTCCGACTTTTTTTAACATCCTTGATCTAAAGGTATTCTACATAATGTGCCTTCCATGAATCAGTCTCAATTGGCATGGCTCCCAATGTTATCAGGTCTTAACATCACACTTCATGTTTAAACTTATAAGAAACAGACCACATCACGGAATGAAATCACGACCGCGCCGTGCGAGCGTGATTTGAGGGTTTTGGAAGGGGGAAATACAGTTTGTATATACCTACTTATATCTCTTTAGTGAAGAAATTGGTGTTACTTACTTAATTATTTTATTATATTCACAGCAGATAATATTAATCATGTAGATTAGGTTTCTTTAGTGTTAGTTTTCAAAATTAGTCTCTGAGTGGGTAGAATAAGGAGGTACTTACTTAATATTAATGGGATAAATATTGATGGTCTAAATCTGGTTTGATGTCGATGGATGCGTGGTGGAGTATTGCCCATTCCCTTTCACCTTCATTTGTGAAAGGAGGCCTGAATTCAGCAGTGGGACATTATAGGCTGATGATGATGATGATGGTCTAAAAACGTTATGGATACCTACCTACTTATTGAGTCAAAATTTTATGATTTATTTATCGCAAACATTGCCAAATTGTTGTTTGACAATGTTGTCATGTTTTAGGGGAAGTCCCATCGTGCAATAAGATTTTTGACAGTGAAAAATAAATAATCAAACACTTAAGGCTCCTTAATCGCCTAGGGTCGTGAAATGGACATCTTTGAAGGCCTAAAGCTCTGAAATGAGTAGACTGAGAGCTTAAAAAAAATATATATTATACACTGATATATAACCTTCAATCTCAACGAACACAAAAAATTCTGGAACATAAAATACTATGTGAAAAAAAAAATGTAATGATGCTGTTTTCAACTTAAAATTTGCGACTGCTTCAGAACTACTAGAGATATTTTCATGGCTCTTACATGAAAAAGTCGCTAACTTATTTGACCAAAAAATAGACGTTTGAATTGTTAAAATAACATATAGTTTTGACATAAAGTACTATTTTCTATGTACACTACAAACGACCGAGAGAGGGTCCGTGCGCGGGCGACAGGACCAAGGTCGTTGGCGCATGTGAAAGCCTTACCTACTAAGATTGATTCATGATTCATGAACATTTAATTAGGAGTTTAACCAAAGGCTACCGTTTAAAATGTATGACAATAACTTGTTAAACATTGTTTAACCACGGCCTCGATGTTAGTGACCAGCCTAAGGTCCATATTTAATGGCAATGCTAAAATCAAGTTTTGAGTGGAGATAAAAACATTTGAATATGGAACCTGTACCAATGGTATTAGGTTTATTTTCAATTAACACGCTCTATTCTTGAGACTGAGTTTTGGTCTCGTACTAAAACAGGCCTAAGTGCCTATATAAGGACATGGCACTTTTACTGCTTTTACTTCGAAAAGTTATATCGCAACCTAACTTTTATTTTGTCTGTGGTATAAATGGCGAATAAGTTATCTAGTTAAATCAAGCTGAGTGTACATACCTGTGGTTATTATCAGACGTGGTTCCGTTTTATTTGCAATAATACATTTGACGCAACGGTTTCGATACGAAGTTAAGAAACATAATATAGGTATATTATGGTTAATGCACAGAATATGGCGTATCTTAGTACCCTATAGTGAAACTATCCTATACATAGCTAACCTTGCGAAACTAAGGTTTCCTTGTTGAATATGGATCCCTAAAAAGCGTGCTTAGATAGCGTCTCAGAGGGTCTACTACGAAAAACGATACAAGTCCGATCATCGTTGCCAATCAATTAGCTAATAGAACTGCACGAAATTTACATCTCGTCAGTTTTGCTTTCTCCTCTTTTATAGACTCTGGCAATTTTTTTTTGAGATTATTGTCGGCCTAACAGCTGATGGATTTATAGCAAGATAAAGGACTCTATCAGTGTGATACAAATAAGAAACGTTTCGTGTAAAGGCGGGTCTACACGCACGCACACTGTCGCGCAAGAACCGCGAATGGCTATGGACGCGTCTCAAGGTATTCCCGCGCGTAAAGAAAATATAACCACTACCACGGAACAAAAAAAAAACAAAAAGACAAACAAAGTTTTTTTGTTCCGTGATCACTACGTTCTACTATATACCTACTATTAAATATTCTGTGGTTCTACCCGCGAGTATGTACGCTAATACGGTTCGGGTGCAAGGAACGCACTGCTCGCATATAAATGCTCACATGAAGCGATGATGATGAATTTTAACCGTCTCTTCATGCGAACATGTCCAAAGGTGGTTTCTAAGATACACGCGAACTGGAACTGTTCGCGTTTTCGAGAGGACATACTAATTTGCACGCGATATTAATGTTCCTAAGATGCTTGCGAAGGTTCGTGCGCGAGCAGTGGATCCGCCTTAAGCGATACCTATAATATAAGGCATAGAATGTTATAATTACTCTACATTGGCATCGCGTGAGTAGAAGCCACTTCGGAAGGCCACGGTTCAGTTTGACAATCAACTTTGAACTGGCTGACCTGAATAATTACTAGTTCTAGTTTATTCCAATGATGCAGGTATGTAATTGATTGTCCGTCTGTGACTGTGATGATTTAATGAAATGCTACTTATGTATAGTTTGCCTGTGTTTCAAAATTATTTACTATTCAATTAGACCTTCGCAGGCACTTATGAATAAACTGATTGAAATTGATTGTATTACTTTAAATAATTAATATAGTGAAAACTTCATGAAATTTCTCTATTCATATAAATAAATATCTTTGTATTGACCAGCGGACAGCCCTGGTACTAACCCTAAAATATAGGTATTTGCATGAATAACCTTTTACGGTGTTTATTGCTAATCAAGAATCCATTGTCTATAAACTATAACATTTTATTATTTTATTCTTTTACCATGATTTTCCGTAGCAAAAACAATTTACATGACTATAAATCATATTTTTATTACTTTATTCACAAAACAAAATCAGAAGGTATATTATATGTGTTAGTTTTTGCACATTATTCAGAATTCTGGCATGTTTTTTCCGTGAAACTGTCGATATGTCTTTCTGTTCCGGGTTTGGGTGTAAAGGTTCAATTTTTTACAAGTTGTAAAGTAGTATCTTAGCTCAGCTTTGTTTAGATGTCCGTATATGAAGTCTCAGAATATAATTATTACAAAAACAGATTCGTTTCGGTAGTCGAAAACACAAATATGCAGAGACTGCCAAGACACCAATTGTAATGATGAGAGAAGGTGAGAGAGATGATGAAGGACTGGAATATATTGGACGCTCAGACTGTGAAATGAGCTCCCTGCCGTGGTTTTCCCAATGGAGTACAGTATGGGGTTTTTCAAAAAGGGTGTGAAGAGATTTCTGCAGGTTCGGCAACGCGCGAGTGATACCCCCGGTGTTGCAAGTGTCCATAGGCTACGGTAACCGCTTACCATCAGGCGGGCCGTATGCTTGTTTGCACCTTAGTGGTATAAAAAAAATACGATCTGTACTCGTGAGAAATGGAAAAGACACTTCCTGGTCGAAGAAGAACAAAAAGAACCCGTCTAAAACTTGGCAATCTTCAGGACTCGAAGATCACAAGTAAGGGGGAGAATGAGGGGAGTAAGGGGGAGAATGACAATAACATCTAGTCAGCCCCAAAGTAGTCGAACCCAGGTACAGCGGCTCTCCAGCTGCTGTGGTGCCCCCTGCTGGTAACCGACGAGGCAATGGCGACCGAGCCGTGGCGGGATAACCACTCACCTGCTCAGGCAATCGGGCAGAAGAGGCTTCAGCGGTCTTGGGATCTAAATAATCTCTAAAATGTCTGGCGCAGAAGGCAAGGGGAAACCACTGCGGCTACATTCCCAAGAAAGTCACATGAGAGCACATAATAATATAAAAGAAACACGATCGCCCTGCGAACCGATTAGCGACCGGCGCTGCGCTGCGTCCGGGGCGCGCGGTGTGAAGTTGGCTACCGGCCATGGTGGGGTAGGAGACCAGGCCCTCCATGGAAATTCTAAGTGAAATCCGCAGTAGGGAATAGCGTATCCGACTGCACCAGAAAGTCAGCCAATAGAAAGAGATGGCGGGAGATCGTGCGGAGAGCCGTGTCTTATCGATGTAGCTGCGCAGAAGATATTTTTTTTACATTTTCAAAGTGCGGAAAACCGCTTTTGGTCGGCAGCTGCCACCATGTTAGCGCGCGCCGTGCGGAGGGGCGTCACTTGCGAGTGAGACGGAACTAACAGCTGCAGTGTATTACGAACCTTATAGTAGTGATCTAAGGTTGATTGTAAGTTTTAAGCATTCTTTCGTTAATCTTCGGGGCCATACTTTCTTTTCTGTGCGAACGAAGATTTACGACGCGCCTTATCAGTTGGGTAAAAGGTTATACTGTACATTAGTTTTGTTACTAAGTTGTTAAAGTAGGTCGACATAACTCCTAAATAACAGTACTACAAGGGCCCTTGGTTCATTATGGGCACATAATTAGGAAAGCTATAACTAAAAGCATCCGTTACTAATGCTCAAGAATCGAAGAGAAATACACAGTAAAAAATACCATAACTTGAAAGAGATATGGTTGATATTAGCGGTAGGTTTGTTAATAATAGAATGGGGACGACAAGGTGCAACGAACCATTGCTGGTGTTCTACGTAGTATTTACGGAACGTAGTACTTACCTTTAATTCGAAGCCTATACATTTTTAATAAGCAATTAGCGCAACTGTCTTTATAAACGCATTTGTAGTGGCCTCAATACGCCATTGCAAAGAGTAATGGAAAAGTGTTTTGATACGATAAGATCACCATGGGCTATGGATTTCGTAATAACACAAATTCATAAAGCTAGAAACATTTTATATCCAACTAGCTTCTGCTCGCGGCTTCGCCCGCGTGTCCTACAGGAAACAAATGACATATTTTTCTACAACAATAAAACAAAACAACTTCATCCCGCTTCGAGGGTAGACTTATTAAAAACGCTGAGACACTTATACATTAATTTTTAATATTCAGCCTAAATACAAAATTTTAAGATCCTAACTTTGAAACTGACGGACTTTCAAACAAACTTTCATCCCCTATTTAACCCCCTTAGGGGTGGAATTTCGAAAAATCCTTTCTTAGTGGATACCTACTCTTCACAAAGAATATACCCTCTAAATTTCATGTCTCTAGGACCAGTGGTTTAGGCTGTGCGTTGATATATCAGTCAATCAGTCAGTCAGTCAGTCAGGACTTTGAATTTTATATATATAGATATGGTAATTTCCTTGAGAATCAGTTATTTCGTGCATAGAACTAGCAATGTCAAGTAAGAGGACAATAAAAATAGAGCTTATCTACGCGTTGTAAGGACTAAATTAAAATAACAATCTATTGTGCATTAATGCAAATTTCCCATATCAGATCCTTAGGAGCACCGCACAATAACACATTTTTCATGGCATTTTGGGACTAGCCTTGACTGTCTGTGAACAAATTGGCAACAAGAGCTCTCATGTCCTCACATGGGAGGTTATTTCTCGTTGACCTACAATCCAAGTTCATATTTCATAGATTACTAGTCATAGTTGTCAAGCAAGTCATCCTAGTGTCGTCAAGCTTGTAAGTAGTAATAGACAAAAGCTCCTAGGTTATCAGTTACTCAACTAAACCTATAAAAATGCACTGTCATGCTTTGTAGGCAGATTCTCTGTAAAAGGCATCGCAGTTTCGCAAACATTAGTACATTGTTGTGGCAAACATCTGAGGACGAAGTGAATGGAAGTTAATTCGATTCTTGATGCTTGGATGAAAGCCACGTGACAAAAGAGTTATGAATATAAAAGTGAATGGATATACGATAAGAGATCAGAAAAGAGATGGATTACGGTGCTAATGACGAATAGAAGGATGAAATGGAAGAAGTATATAAACATACTAGCTGTCCCGGTTTCACCCGCGTTCCCGGGATAATAAGTAGCCTATGCCCTTCTCCATACCATAGGCTATCTGCATGCCAAATTTCATGATGATCCGTTGAGTGATTGAGGCGTGAAAGCGTAACAAACAAACAGAGTTACTTTCGCATTTATAATATTTCGCATTTAAAAGTATGGATTGATGGGTCGATCTAATAATTGAGAACAGAGTAGGGCAGGATGATGCTGCTTAGGAATGAAATACTTAGAGACATAGAGCGACTCTACGTATTTTTAGAGGGGTATATAGCAAATTTTTTTAAGGCGATGATAGTCAATTGGTCGTGATGGCGAATGCTGAGACGAAGGTTCCGGGTTCAAAACCTACAATGAGCTTGAGCTTTCGGTGAAGTAAAAATCGTTCGAAAATCACCCTCAAGGTGGGAATCTGTCGCAAAGCATCTATCGATGTATGTATTCCGACAGCTGCACTTGAGAATCAGTTCCTTCTAGGCTTAGTGCTTATCACCTTCGGCCACATAACTATGGTGAGATTGTGGTCAAACAAAGGCCTAAACATACCAATTGGTGATTGCACAATACCTTGAAAAGAGCTGGCTCCCAAGTGCCACTAATTTAATGATAAAGATTTCATTTACGAAAGATATGATCTGATTTATAGGTATCCATGCCTACTATATTAGTTTAGAGAATGTTCTCATGATACAAACACTCAATTTAGAACTGCTTCTGGGTCATTGTCAAAATTATTACAGCGTTTACGAATTTGATTTACGCAACGAAGGTTCTGTATATTTTTTATTGTAGTGGGCTCGTGCATTCCATCTTCTTTTACGTCTATCAGCTCAGGAAATGTATTGAAATGAATTCCTTCTATAATTAATAATACGATACAATCAACTTTGAATGCCCGAATTGCTCCGCGTGGCGCAACTATAGTATCTAAATAATATTCAAAAATTTCGGGGGGTTTTTGAATGAACATCCATACCCTCCCTGTCTTCGGGCCTGAGTAATAGAAAAGGCACGGAGGATTGTAATAGTCAATCAGCTATACGAAGTTCTGTGAACCTACTGGATTTTCCCAGTATGAATCTCGTACAATTTTGATTTAGGTACATAGAAGACTTTTCCTCAACAGTTACTGAAGAATGACCCAGGATATTCATTTACTTGTAACATTGTTGTCACATTTAATTAGCGTAAGTGCTACAACATTGCCATGTTTATGTGTTACCTATGTGTTACTTTTAAATAAATGTTTATTTCAATTAGACATACTGTTTGCATTGTAGGGTTTGTTTATTGAAATATTTATTTGCTTGCGACATAGTTAGCGTGCAATTGATTGTGTACGTGAGGTCCGCATGAACAGTGTTTGACAATTTCATTTACGCCCCCTACCTAGTTCCACAGATTACTTTAACTATTACCTACTTACTTAGTCCTTTTATCATATGTTTAAAAAACTTGCTTTTTAAACTTGTTTTTTATACGAAGAAGTTAGTTAACATGCATACGGCATGGTGGTAAGCGGTTACGTAGCCATATAGACGCTTGTAACACACGGAGCATCACTCACGCGTTACGGACCCTTTCCGCCTCCCGAATGAGCGGCCCTTTGACTGTTTGATGAACCGCGCGGGCGAGGAAAGCAATTGTTATTTTTTAACCGCATGTCAAGGGAATAGGTGACCTTACTCATGCGCAGGAAGCACATAAAGTGATTTGGCTGTGATATTCCGTAAGGTACTTCCCCAGTCGAGTTGCTCTTTGAGCGAATAAAAGCTGTCTACTTATGCCCGATTTCAATAATTTACGGACCGGTATCGGTTTTAAGATTTAGATCTTTACTAATAATGAAGCAAATACCTCAAAGCTTTGCATAGCAGACCCTCCCATATGGAAGTAGCTATCACAGGTAAAATTAGCTTACGAAATTATCTATATGCCCAGTTTGGCAATAAAAAATCCTACCATTGGTAAGCAAAACGATTCGTTTTTGTTTATTGAAACCGGGCATTAAAATACTTCCTTACTAACATTATTACTGAAGAGATCGAACGCGATAAACTAAGGAAATGCCAGGCCGATTTTATTTGCGTAGTGTTATATAAAAATCCGGGTGTCTAGACTATGGCGGCAATTTAGTAATATGCAATTGTATCCACTTACTTTTATTGTGCGTAAAATATGTGATGACAACGGGGGCCAGCCGTTTATTTTTTTTTTTTTTTTTTTTTTTTTTTTTTTTTTTTATTGAGACCAACAGCTTTATATAACATAAATATCTTAAACTACAAACATACAACTACCGCCAATAATAGGTCTCCATAATAAAATAAATTCTTATAGATAACTTAAAAAACTTTATCCAATTAAGAACCCTCTTGTCATCTCCTAAGGTCCATAGTTAGAGGTCAAGGTTATAAGGATTCGTAAGGAACAGGTGTTTGGTACGATCCTATGGAATGCGGGCGAAACCGCGCGGTCTACATATAAAAAACTTAAACCGACTTCAAAGTACACTAAAAAGTAAACAAATCTTGACCTAATGAGAATGGGACCAACCTGGAAGTGTACCCTTCCAAACAAAAAAATAATATTCCAAATGACGGAATGAGGTAACAAACAAAAAAATACATATTAAAAATACAACCGAACTGAGAAACTCCTCCTTATTTGTTTTTTTTTTAATATATTTTTTTCACCACGTGCTCAACAACGTCAAACTATTATGTCATGAAAACGTATCCTAAAGTAAGTCATTAGAGTCCTTGTGTCTAGCCGGACTGAATTTCATTCTTGACCCCCTGGCACCCCCTGGTGCATTATATGTGATTTGAATATAGAACGTCAACTAAAGTATACAGCTCAACCAAAAAGTTCTCACTTCATAGTTTTAGTTGCCGTTGACGAACAAAAATATAAAATGTTTGAAATCGAACTGGCCACTACGAGCAGAACACAAATAAAAAACAAAATGTTTGGTTGTCTCGCAGAGGGTATGAAAAGTAGAGTATTCACCTCGAGGATAAAGCCTGTCTTCGTCTTGGGTGGCTTGAACCCCTCGCTTCACTCAGGACTCTACATTACTCCCTCGCCTCGCTCGGGATTTAAGTTTAGAATCTCTCGCTACACTCTAGAGTTCCTTGATACGCTCAGGGTTCAATATGCCGCTTACGGCAGTGTCTTAACACTACTTTATTCTCTTACCTAAACATTTTACAGTTACGGAAATTGTAGAGTCAATAGATATTTGTCAGTTCTTTTATTTGACAATTTAAATACAATTCGTTATTTTTTGCGCTCATTCTGACTGAATACACATTGAATTGTATAGAATTATAATTATAAATGACGAGGTTGAGGTCGCTAACCCTTCACATGACAGGCAGGAGTGAATCAACAGTCTGCTATACAATATATCGACTCGAGCATATAAATTTACTTACTGATTTGAAGATGGTGATGGGAACAGTGTAGGCAACATACATCCTGTGTCCAAACAGCCGTTTCCCCTCTCCTTCTTCAGTTTGATTCTCCATAATATAATAAAGCATCTGAATGAAGAATGAATGTTCGCTTGGCTATAAAAAAGTCTTCTCAGTTTAAATGTACGTATTCAAAATATTTCCGAAGCGCTCGTGGTGTAGCATGATTAGCCGTTCTTAATCGATCGGCAAAGTTAACCACCATCGTGGTCGGTATCTGGATGGGTAACCGCCTAGTGGTATTTCAAATCGAGCGTTTCCGTGCTTCGGAAGGCACGTAAAGCCGTTGGTCCCGGTTTGTGATAGTTGTTAAGCTAGTTGGATGCCTCCTAGGCGGCTTGAAAAACTCCTACATTAGGTTGACCACTAGCCTACTTCCACCGATCCGCAGTGGGCATGCGTGGTGGAGTATCTGCCCATTCCCTCATTTGTGAAAGGAGGCCTGTGCTCAGCAGTGGGACATTATAGGCTGATGATGATGATTCAAAATATTTCCAAACCGGTAGAGTCAAGTAACGTGTAATTGCATTATTTGACGACTAAACTGAATTATTTAGTTTTGAGTCCTACTAAGGTAGTAAACAAGCATACGCCCCGCCTGATGGTAAGCGGTTACCATAGCCTATGGACGCTTGCAACACCAGGGGTATCACTGTAAAAATCTCCTTCTTGAAGAATCCCATGCTGAACTCCATTGGGAAAACTACGGCGGGGAGCTTATTCCACAGTCTGAGCGTCCGCGGCAAAAAGTTTGAAAACGCACAGTGCGGAACCATTTTGGTTCCAATGGTCTCCAAATCAAATTGGACCAAGGGCACCAGTTAGGACATAGGTAGAGTGCAGACCTAGTCAGTACTTCCAGTATAGTTTGATTGTACTGAGTTGATGGCACCTACTTGTGTTGTGTCATAATTATAAATGATAAAATGTTATTTTATGTTTCGCATTACTATGTATTGTTATGTTTATTATCCGGAACCTCTGATTCATTATTATTGAACTGAGGTGGGCGTTAATAGCTGCGACACTGTTTCTAACTACTGCAGTTGTTATCATTTTATATGTTATTAAATAATAATTGTTTATACTCTGAATAAATAAAAAAAAGTTTTTTTATGTAATAGTCAACCAACTTAATCATCAGACCTTCAAACTAGAGTCCTTGTCAATACGAATCAAACGAGCCCAAATTCGATGGGGCTACGTCGTTTCATTACAGCGTTCCCGTGGCCTACAAGCTCCATCATCAGATCAGCTCCATGTCATAATAATATTACATTGTTATCAGATTTACATGCATGTATCAGCTCAATCAAAAACTCGCAAGATTTGATTACCGACACACAGACACAGGGACAGGTGAAACTTAATCTACCTGGGTAATATCTCTCCCAGATATTGTTCTAAACAAATTGATCTTAAATGAAATGTCAATAAAATCATTGTTTTCCGTTGCTTTGCAATTAATGATGTTTTGATTTTTTAACCGACTTCAAAAAAAGAAGGAGGTTTTTTTATATTTGTTACCTCATAACTCCGTCATTTCGTGGAAATTTCTTTTTTTATTTGAAAGGGTATACTTCTCGTTTGGTCCCATTGTCATCACATCAGGATTTGATTACTTCTTAGTGTACTTTGAAGTCGGTTTAAGTTTTTTGTAAAACAGTCCAATTATGTATTATGTATCTTCTAACCTCCAGCCTTTATTCTATGGATTAAAAATGCCAACTATCGTCTTATTTGTATTATAATAATGCCTTCGCGTTCGCGCAAATACTCCAGCGACATTTTAATTGTGTCTAGGGGATGTTTGGCTGCTAACGATTGGTCTGGCTGCTTGCAAAAAGTATTGAAATAGTTCCCTGAGTAACATATATAAAAATCAGCTCGCAGAGTTTAAGAAAAGTACCTACGTAATGTGCATAACATACCTTGAAACCTGAAAATTGGACCATGGGACAAGTTTGCTGGTATTCATACGTTTGAAGTAGGTACTAACACTACTCAATTCTATACATTTTGTCCGTTAGAAAATAAATTATATCAGGCGAGCCTGGGATCTCAGTCTATAAGCTCTACCTGTCTAATCTCTCTCTATTGCAGCTATAACAACAAACATAAACATACAAGAATTGTCTTCACGGAAACCTCGTGTGTGACCGACTCGCACTTGACCGGTTTTAAAAGTATTTGATATATAAACAATACTATACGAATCAGGAAATACAGTAACGACTTTTATTTTATTTATGCGTCTACCTAAGAGGTCAACGAGAATGAAATAACCGATTAAATATCTATATTATGCATCTTTGTTTATTGAATAGACATAGAAAGGGACAGGCGAACAGATAATGACAGACTAATACTATCAATCATTATTAAACTCACGAACTTAAAAAAAATTGAAGATATTTTTTTATTTCACGATATCAGCTTATTTTTTTTCAACATCTAAGTACTAGCTGTCCCGCGCGGTTTCACCCACATTCCCGAGGGATTGTATGTTTTCCCGGGATAAAAAGTATCCTATGTGCTAATCCAGAATATATTCTATCTGTGTGCCAAATTTCATCCAAATCCGTTCAGTAGTTTTTGCGTGAAAGAGTAACAATCATCCATACATACAAACTTTCGCGTTTATAATATTAGTAAGGATAGTAAGGATAATCACTATTGGATTTATTTTATCCAAAAAACTATCATACATTTTAAAGCGATGTTAGATCAATGGTGACGTCAAATTCCGCAGCCAAGGAAGGTTTGGAACCTACAATGAGCTTGATCTTTCAGGAAAGGATAACATTGTGGAGAAACCATAGCATGGTGATACAGTGTACTTTGCAGTAGGTACCTGCTTAAAACCCATCAAGATGAAAATCTGTCGCCGCATCTGTTATGGCCTACATAAAAAACAATATTGATAATAATGAAAAGTCACTTCTAACAATTAGTAAATAGGTTTTATATTTCTGTAAATTCCTGTAAAATTGCATGTGTCATACATAACTCATACAGCAATACAAAAATATGTAGTGTGTTATACCTAATTTCAATCCAGAATTCAAATGGCTGCGACAGACAGACAGACAGTTCAACGAATCCTATACTGGTATGAGTTGGTTAGTATGAGTCTGTTATTCGTGAACGAGAGTCGCGCGCGTTAATTTTGTGACGATCAAATCGTGTTTACAAAATAATATTGTTGTTTACTTTTTGTTTTATTCAATTCGGATTTGGAACATATAAGGTGAGTTTGTTTACTAGATTATTTACCTTATGATTTATAGATTAGAATTGTCATTAGGTTAAAGGTAACTGAACCTATTAGTTTCAAGGAGCTGTGTCTCAGTTAGAAAGTTAGGCTTTGTGAAATGATTTTCTTGGCATTCTATTTTGTTTATTGATTTTATTGAAATAGGGTTTGTTTTAGATTTTATGAGTGAAAGGTTTATTAATATCAAAGTCGTTTGTAAAATATTTATTTGTTAACGACATTCGATTTTGTAAAATTATTTTTATTTCAAGGTTGTTCATATTAGAGAACTAAATATAATATATAATGTTGTATAATTTGTGAACAATTAATAATATTTTCTTAATAATTTGTTTTATTTATACTTTGATTAATTTCGAAATATAAAAAAGAACCATAAATAAACAAAACTTAACATTAGTTTGTTGATCTATTTATTAGGTTTTTGATAACAATTAAATAGATTTTACTGTTCTAGAAAGTATATAAAAGTAATGTAATATATCATTCTTTCTTTTTTAAAGATAATGTAAAAAAATTGTTTCTCTAAAGACCTGCACAGCGGTACTTCGTGCATGTTATGTGATGCATTTCTACCTGTTTTTTATTGAATTCCTGGCAACAGTGCGGCGTCTGCATAGGACTTTTTAAATAATAGGTACTTAATCAGTAAATTTAATGTATGATCATTGTTGGGACTTGAATAAATTGACATTAATATTGCTCTATTTTATGCGACATTTTATTGATTTAATTTGGAAAACACGTTTGCCGTTGCGGAATAATCTATAACCATACTTACTTCATAATATAAAACTGAACTTGTACTGAGTTTGTAGGTACTTTTGATCGCACCTATCCTCAGGATCATTTGAAAAAAGCTTTTTGCGTGATAAAGGCTACAAGGCTATATTATAACTTTATGTAGCAGCAGCAAGTAGAGGTTTCAAACTACATAATAACCTTTAAAATTACATTACGCAGTTTTCTGTTATTTTTCAAATATTTATTGGACAAGAGGATAATTGGAAATTAATTGTTTTCTAAACGTTATCATTATATTACTGGAATTATGAATATTTCTTAACAATATTGATTAGATATATAACAATACAGAGCGTTCGAAATGTTAGTTAAAAATTAACACACACGATTAGCTGATCGATTTTCTGACTGCAGAACTCTAGATCGCTCGCTGTCGGATCAGCGCCTAACTAAGTTTGTGTATGTATGTAATATTTTTACTACATAGCTCTGCTAACTAACTGCTGAATAGATTTTCATGAAATTTGGTATACGTATTCCTATTGAAACTCAGAAACGAAACTCATTTATTAAGCTAAGTCCTTGATAAAGAACTTATATGCAAATGTTAACAATTTACTCTACCATCTATAGTTAGTTTTTAATCCTAGGAACGCGAGTCTAATGAGTTAGTGTGAAGTAAATGAGTCAGATGCTAAATAACAAAATGCATTTTCCCTATGTCAGTCTTTACTGGAGTTGTTCTGGTCCAATCGAAAATATGCCTTGTGTTATGCTTCCAACAATGGTAATTTTGCTTTATTACCCGTTACTTTACGACGGGTGAATCCGCAGGGCGAAAGAAAACGTGAAAACTTTCCAATACCTAACTCGCAACTCGCAAGATAGAAAGAGACCGACGTATATGTGTAGCCTGTTCTATTCATGTTATGCGCATGAGTGCAATGTTTCCTGTGATATGTAATGTAAAAGTTGTTTTCTTTTTCAGTGTATATACTTACTTATAGTTATAATATCCCACTTATATAAAAAATGCGAAAGTTTGTGTTTCAATCACGATGTAATCGGTGAACGGATTAAGACATTTGTCCAAAATGTTTGTTCTCTCGAGATCAGAGTTGGCAAGAAACTTGTAATATTAGATCTTTATAACATTTTAATATCAAATATGTATATGCATGTCTGTCAGCACGTTAGTTTGCTTGTAACTCGAGAAATAGTACGGATTTCACAGCTTTCTAATGGGTTTCTAAAAAGTTTTCAGGCTATTAAATATCATTGAACGTTGAGTAGATAGTTTGTAAATATTTTGTAAACAATCTGACTAAAATAAGTTTTCTTACCATTTTAAATTGTTCCAAGCTTACTAAGTAACCCTTCTTCAGGCTCTACATTATTGAACCCACTAATGGAGCAAGAAGAGCTCAAGCCACAGTCGCCCTTGCGCGCCCTTCCTATATTGGCAGATTCAATTATATTTCTCTCGTATATTTTTATTTTACTGGTAGCAAATTGACTGAAATTAATGAAACTGGTTTGAATAGGGGTGGCAGTGCCGGCAGCGGAAGGTACACAGAGCAGAGCATTGTATACTACACCCCCTGGTCCTCGCACACTGCTAGTAAATTCCCCCCTCTTACAGCTCTGGCAACCTTACCGCAGTAAAACATCACCACAATTTGGCTTCGATCTTCGGTACAGTGGTACTTCCCTGGTAGTTGTGCTGCACTGAATTTTAAACATGAGAACCCGTTATGCCCGTCTCTTAAATGCATGGCACTCATGTTACCTCACGTTGTTTCCCTTTACCAAATACAGTTGGATAAAAGCGAGCTGTTATCGTCGAAAATAGCATGTTGCAAAGTTGTGTACGTAACTATTGCATTCATGACAATTAGGTAGGTAGCTATAATCAAGGAAACGCATGTTACGCGACGGCATTACCGGTATTACAGTATTACAGCAAGTTTTATGTGACATCACTAAAGTGTTAGTAACATCGTAACGAATACTGATAACATGGATTCAGTATAGGATTCAGGGGGGAATTCAAATTTACCTAAACTGATTTGTTCTTCTGTCAAATGTAATTTTTTCCCCCCATTTGACATCCTTTGACACAAACACGATTCAGGTTTGATTTGACAGGAAGTTGATCGTAAGAGTTAGTGGTAGCGTACCTAAAATTAGGGTTACTAATTTTAACATTGTGTTTTTAAAGTATAGTCCTTTTAAATTGTGGTAGGTAAGCGTAGACCTTCAAATTCATAAAAATAATAACTACGCTAATGCGCCCAGAATCATGTACTGAATCCTTGGTATCAGTGTTCGTTCACGATATCATTTATTGGGATTTATGTGGTGAATTTCTATTTTTTACCAAAAATCCAACGGTATAGGTAATGAAATATACCGTTGGGTCTTTTGTTATCGAAATTAGAAGTTCTATGAATGTTATTGGAAAATCAATTAACATGGCAATGCTAGGTGCTTTGAGATGGATGACCACATCCTTTATGATCCTTTGATCCACACACCCATTTCACAATTTACGATGTATTGCTAACGTGTTGGAAGACAGCCATTTAACTGAGAACTGGTTAGAAATTCAGCGGGTAATATTTTTTTATATTAGTTTGGACTTCTCTGCAGTATGTGTTCCCTTTTAAATCAGATATACTGGTTTAGGCAAGATAGGAACCCCATGTCGACAAAGTAGGGAAAAAAAAATATTACGCCGCAGGTCGTGGGTTCCCGCAACTGTGCATAAACATGTCTGTATGTCCTGAGTCTGGGTGTAATTATGTATAATTTACAAACAAAAAGTAGTATGTGTATTATATCAGTTATCTGTTTTCCATAGTACAAGCTCTGTTTAGTTTGGGATCAGATGACCGTGTGTGAGGAATGTACCGGGATTTTTATTTATTTATTTATTAATAGTTATGGATCTATAACATAAAAATACAAATTTATAATGTTGACATTAGTCATTATATGAAAAAATATTCTACGAAAAATAACCTTTCTATTGATCAGTCGTTGCTAGAGGCGGAGTAGACCAAAAAACCCATTCTCCCTTCATGATTCTAGTGCAACGGGAAGTATAATAATTTTGATTCCGTTGCGAGCGTCGAAATATGCGGCATTAGCAACCGTATCTTTTGATTGCATTGATTTAGAAGTTTGGTGCTGCTCCAAGGGATTAGACTTGAGTATTTGATACCTCCACGCGTTCCTGAGAAAAAGGGTCTTGACAGACGGACGGACAACAAAGTGATCCTATAAGGGTTCCGTTTTTTTTTTCTTTTGAGGTACGGAACCCTAATTACAGCCAAATCGGTCAAGCTGTTCTCAAGTGATGCTCCGTCGTACATGTGACAATTAATTTTTATTTATATACCTACAAAGATTATCATTATTTTTAACAAAGAAATTATCATCTCAATATATTTCCACAACACAAAAGCAAATGTGTTCTGTTTTCATCGTTTCTTCAATAAGAAATAGACATGAGGTTCAAAACTTGTCAACTATACTAGATAATTTTACTACAGACATTATTTACAACTAGCCCGAATATTCATACGTATCGCTATCACATTTGACATAGTGTTGAGCTGATAACGCAGCTCGCTCGGTGAGTGTCGCAAGCGCAGTCTAGTGAATCATTAATTGAAGGCCCGCTGAGGCCGACTACATTCACACATCTGCGACTTTATCAATGCGCCGAATTAGACACTAGCTTCCGTCCCGCGGTTTTACTCGAGGTATCTTATAAAAGTATCATGTATTTTTTTTTTCTGTTTATAGTCCTGTGTTTGACCTCAAGTTGCGGCCGAAGTTGGTAAGCACACAAAGCCAAGAAGGAACTGGCTCTCAAGTGCAGCTGTCGGAACACACCGAAAGGTGCTTGGCGACAGATGTTCAAATTGAGGGTGGTAGCCAGCCAGGCGGGTACTACAAAGTACCCTACCACCGTGAAGTGGTCCTCACGATGTTTTCCTTCGACTTTTCCTTTACCGAAAGCTCAAGCTCATTGTAGGATTCGAGCCCGGGACCATCGTCTCGGTATCCGACGTCACTACCACTGAGCTATCATCGCCTTCTAATCTAGAATGTATTCTATTTGTGTGCCAAATTTCATCTAAATCCTATCAGCCGCAAGGGCGGATCCAGCCTTCGGGCCAGGGGGGAGTTTACACAAAACACAATACTATAGCTGATACTTGCAGATTCACTGAAACGGCCGAGCCCCAGGGGTGGGTCATGACCCCCATGACCCCCCCCCCCCCTTGGATCCGCCCTTGATCAGCCGTTTATGCGTGATAGAGTAACAAATATCTAAACATCCTTTCACATAAATGTTACAAGTAAGTTTTTTATAAAACAAAATTGGCAATCAATATGGCTCGCCTAGAGGTTAGTGGTGACCGAAGATAATACTATACAAGATTTGGTTACCACTGCTTTCTAGAGGGTTTGGGGTTCTTTTCTATACTTCGGAAGAGACTCCGGATGTACAAGAACCTCCTTACAGAATACCGCAGCTCAATAACTGAATGTTATGTTCTTGCGCGTGAGTAAGGCCGCCAGAGCTCATTCGGGAGACGAGAAGGGTCGGTAACGCGTGATGTTGTAGCGAGGTGATGCAAGCTCCATATGGCTACAGTAACCGCTTACCATCAGGCGGGCTGTATGCTTGTTTAACGACTTCGACATGTTAAAAATAAAAACACATGACACATAAGTGCCAAATCCGTTCAAATGTTCTATGAACAACGTTCCGTCCGAATTGAAAATTATTTTTTAATTATTTTACGATAATTTTGAAAGAATAATGATATCTTCTAAAAATAGCATTGCATTGAACCTATTAACCGATTTCAATAAAGATCAACAATTCATGATCAAATGGTTGGTATTGGTACACATGTTAGCGATTACAATTAGCGCTCGTTAGATTCATGTTACTAAATGTAAATCATCATCTTCTATAATTCACTTCAGCCTATAAAAACTAAAAAAACTCACAGAAAAACATAAAATTTACTTGATTTTTTATTCGAAATTATTGGAAGAAATTGGTTTAGGTATGTTTTAGGCTGTCGGTGCAGTCGAGTGGGATAATTTTGTGCAGTTCTATTAGTTTTACTAAGTCTATTGGTTATATTAATTCTATTAGTTTTACTAATTCTATTGGTTATATTAATTCTATTGGCTATATTAATTCTATTGGTTATATTAATTCTACTTACTTTTAATAATTCTATGAGTTATATTAATTCTATTGATTTTATTAATTCTACTGGTTTCATTTATTCTATTGGTTATATTAACTATATTGGTTTTACGAATTCTATTTTTTATTCTATTGGTTTTATTAATTCTATTTTTTATTCTATTGGTTATATCGCCCCGTTGTATTACTAGTTATCGAGTGACTTAATGTTCTCCTGGGTTTACAATTAATTATCCTCAGTTAAGATTTATCTATGTGCTAGGCACAGACATAAATCTAAATAGATAACGCAAGTCCCTCCATCCGTATGAAAACCAAGCGTGTAACTTTTTTGTACCTACCATAATGTCACAAGATTGATTTAGTTAGACTGGCATTAGGTTTTTAACGTGAAAATGAAGCTATCCTATTTGTCAGCTAAACATATCCCTCGCTACACATCTCTGGTGGACATGCAGCAAAAAAAAACTTCTGGTTTGATGCGCGTCTATATCTTAATCTAAATCGAAATAAAGGAAGTCTAAAACAACTAAGAACATCAAGGTAGATAAAACAAGTTTACAAAAACATGCCAATTTAATTTCAGGCGAGTTCTAGAAGACTTTTATATGGCCGTGAGTTGCTTAGTAACTCGTTAGTGGGTAAGGAAGATGTTTGTAATTTAATATGTTGTAATAACAATGCCATGACATTATTGGCTAACTGTATATTAGCTTTAGGTTTCCTACGGTCATTTCATAAGCTCAAACAGTCTGCTAGATACCTATTGCATGACCATAAATACTATCGGTTCTTGCAAGTATCTTCAAAGGTTTTAACATTATATCAATAGACGAGAGTTACAAGGCATTCACTTTTTGAGTATGGAAAGATTAATTTGCAAGGCATTCACTTTTTAAATATCGAAAGATGAATTTCTTTTACAGGATGTTGTTTTGGTCGGCGACAAGCGACCCAGGAGCGGTAGTACATAATATATATTCCCCAAAAATGGACTTAATTCCATTAAATACTGTAAATATGTTGAGAAATACCTTATTCAATTTGAAATAAAATTACCGCAAAGTATGGTTACTAGGCACGTGCACAGACTAGAGCTAGGCGCAAGTCGCCATCGCCCCACCCCTTTACTCCCTCGTACTCCCGTTGAGTATTATGTCTACACTTTAGCTTATTACATGATTTTCAAAATTTAAATTTTTTAATTTTTATATTTATTACGCTTTATTTACAACAAATATGTACAAAATACAATCTATATATAATTTTATAATAATTATATTATATTTTATTTATAATTTTTATTATAAAAGAAAAGTATTTTTTTTATATTTTTTTTAGCACCAGTATCATTTGTATAATCGACCCTGAGTCGCTTGTCGCTGACCAAAACAACGACCTGTATAAGGGCTGATATTCTCGTATGGCCAGATATAAACGGAATCTCGCTGTAAAGATATTAGAACATGATAAAATATAGCATCAATCAGCACCTATTAATAAATAATCGTAGTCTACATAATAAAAACATTCAAACAACACTCATAGTAATTTACATAACATAGCATTTGAAGTAATGGCTGTAGTTTTTTTAACTCCCAAAAAATAACTTGGCGTGCTAGAGATAAAAAATACAATAATAATGTTGCAATCATATGACTTGCAGAAACATCTATTACATAAAAAACTGCATTGATACGAACGAACTTGACACAATTTCATGTCAATGTCAGCAGGTGTATACTTTTACATAATGAAATAAGCGAATAATTAGAAGTACCGAGACTCCGAGAGTCGCTATTTTTGCAGAGATGGTTGTTATTTTGAATGTTCCTTGATATTTGCCAGCTATTTGGCATTGGCATGCAGGTCAATAGAGCAACACGGTATCCCGCAGCTACAGAACACGAGAGCGACGTCAAAATGAAAGGTCATGGTGGAAACAAGTTTTAGATTACGGTGAACGCAGATCTCTGACCGCAGAACTCTGATAGCAGAACTCTGACCGCAGAACTCTAGAAATCTCGCTGTGGGATTGGCGCCTAAATTCTTTCGACAAAGTAACTGTTCACTTTTGCGTCATTATTGCAAACGGAATTTCATATTGACATTACTAATCTTATTTATTGCCAAATGCATATCATTCTTGATAGGTAAATTGAGTCTTATTTAATGGTGCTTAAGGTAAACTCTCTCTTAACTGCGTCTAGGTGAAACAACATTGGGCTAGAATTTGTAATGACAATGACATATCACAGAAATATCATGAGCATAACAGAATAGTGATGAATATAAATAATGCAAATATGGTCACGATTTATATCGTAACTAAATCACTTGTTTGAAATTAAATAGAATTAAATGCAGTTCTGATTCTTGTGCAATATGGGAGTTATAGAAGTTACGAGTAAATTGTGTAGGAGGAAAATGGGAAAAAAATCTGATTATTGTATGGTCGGAACAGCAGGGCTCAGCTAGTTACATTTCAGTAGGTAATATAAAATGATCGTAGCAATTTACAATGACTATGAATATTATTCAAAGTCAAAGCCATTTATTCAATTTAGGCCCTAGTAGGGCACTTATGAAGGTCAAAGCTACTGAAGTTACCACCAGTTCGTAACTCGGCCTTCAACTGAGAAGAACAGGCAAGAAACTCAGCAAGGTTACATTTTTTACTTATTATTATAAGTACTGGGTGGAGATTTCGAGATGGCATATTTTCGAAACATATGTTGGGTTAGTCATGCTGAACAACTTTTACTATGGGACCAAAAGTGAATTCTCAAAAAAAAAGTTTTAACTTTTCTTACAAAACCTTGCTCGACTCGATCATAATGTATGAAAAGTAAAAAGTTAAGTTATTCGGCATGACAAATCCAAATCCAACATAGGTTTCGTAAATATGCCATCTCGAAATCTCTACCCAGTATAGAAAGCGATTATTGCAGAAGCTTTTTTTTTGTAACCCTCCCTAATTAGGCAGCTAACGTATGTAACGTAGCGTTACGATACTTTACATAATTTTTAATTTCTTTCTATTTGTTACAGATACAATGATATCAAAGTGACAGTTCGCAAAGATGTCCAGCGATATAGAAGCGCCGAACGCACCCCGAGCCCTCGGGAGGGCGCACTTGTCGCACCTGCCACAGCGGCCGCCAGTCAACTTGAGTTTCCAAGACCTTACGTACACCGTACAGACTGGCAAAAGTAAGTTATTAATGTATGGAGGTTTTTTTACTATGGATGGTTTTTGTTTGACTACTATCTTATTATAATAAAGGATCCAAATTCAAAAAGCATTTATTCAATTTAGGCCCTGATAAGGCACTTATGAACGTTAACAAATGGCTCTACACCGGTTCCAAATACAACTTGAACTAAGAAGACTCCGGCAAGAAACTCAGCAAGTCTTTATTTTTAAATATGTACTTAGAAGTATTACAATTACAAAATATAATCAATAGCCTGCGAAGCGAACAATTCATTCAAATGCATTCTTGTCATCTACAAAATCAGAAACTTTATAGTACCCTTTCGTGCATAACTTCTGTTTTACTATCTTTTTGAATCTATGTATAAGTAGCTCTTGGATTTCTTTGGGTACATTATTATAGAAACGTAAACATTGCCCCTTGTAAGAATTAAGGACTTTGCTGAGCCGAGTTAAAGGTACAGCAAGTTTGTGCTTATTTCAAACTATGAATATCGCTATTCTTAGGAAAGTTATTTAAGTTTTTCCTCACATGAATAAGATTTTCATACATGTACTGTGACGACACTGTCATTATATTAATAGATTTAAACTTATCTCTCAAAGAATCTCTAGGCCTTATTTTATATATTGCGCGGACAGCCTTCTTCTGCAGTATAAAAATTCTATTGATCATGTGGCCGAAACGAAATACGCTCTCGAGTGCATCTGCATGAACAAACCGTTTCTCGCCACGTACAGTTTCAGTATTTACCGAGTAATATACCAGATTGCTATTTACCGCTATTTCTGAGTTCATAAGCTGATGTTCTGTGATCTTGGGCATAGTCTTTTACTTGTACCTACTGTGAGTTAGGCACTGGAGCGTTATACTGAGTAAGTTAATTGGCCTTTCTATTTAATTTATATTCATGGAAACAATACCACATAAAGTAAGAGTCACTATTTAAAGGTATGGTTTGTAACAAGTTACCAATAACAGTTTCCTACTTTTTAAATTTTACATATCACATCAATATAAATAGAAAAAAAAACAAAAGATATTGTAATGAATAGAAAAGAAACTGCAGTTTTTAGCGAAAACAATAAAATTAAAACAAGGTAAAGAGCCTTACGGAACATCTAGATTAGTGACTATCTTTGTATTTTTAGGTCTTCTACGAGTTATTTTTTGTTTCTTTCTCGGACAGTTAGCCACGGCAAAGTACTATTTTAGAGTCTACACTAGAGATGCCCCTGCTAGCCGCCATTATTCGATAGTTTCGAAAATCGTCGTAAAAATTAAAATTCGATAATGGCGAATAATCGGATATAAAATTTTACGCAACATTACAAGCAAATAACTCGGAATAATAATGTGTAATGCAATAGCGCGAATGTTTATCATAATAGAGCGTTATCGGTGGTACAATGGGGTCGGTCGGTCAATATTTCCGTTTTTACGTACATCTGTGCTTGTGACCGAATTTTAATTATTATTATGAGGTCATTTGAATTTATATTTTAAGAAGAATTCGATCCTAAAAGGAATATTTCCTCCGTTTGAGGCGTTCCGCTTTGCATTGGCAGAATTATGCAAAAATAGTGGTTAAGAGTGCGTACCAAGCCAGAAAAATATGGCAATGTCAGATGAAACAAACGTATGTCTAATATTCGCGTGGAGATGAGATGGAGATAGCGTGTTTCGCGGAACAAAAATGAACTAAACGCTTTTTATCTAAATAACTCGTAAAGTATTTTAAAAAATCGTTAGTAGCAGTCCTAGGTCATATGTTAGTGATATTATTTATCGAATTTTTGTCTTAATTAGATACACCATGAACGAATAAAACCGAAAATTCATTATTTTTAGAGGTAGCTTTGTGATTTTTTTCTATCGAGGAAATTTCATTCCATTATGTTTTTGCTCAGGCAGAACCCTCGCGTATAATATAATGAAAATACCCATATAAAAATATTTTTTCATTTAAATACTATTCACTTGGGTAAATTTCAATTCTAAGATTTTTTGCTTTATACGCACTCTTAAACTTGATAATTTGTATCTATGGTCCTAGTACCTAATATGGCAATACACTAAAATACCAATGATATTGCAAACCTTGATGAATAGCTTCTAAGTACGTAGGATGATGGATGCCAACCATTAATATACCTGCCATGTTTAATAGCACGGAAACAGTAAACTAAAATTGAATTTATTGAAACTCATTACAAATCCGCAGGAGTCTGGGGGCCTACCTACAAGCTCTTAAAACAAGGTTTTTTTTTTTTTTTTTTACTGTTTATAGGCCTGTGTTTGACCGCAATCTCACCATGGTAAGTGATGATGCGGCCGAAGGTGGTAAGCACACAAAGCCTAGAAGGAACTGGCTCTCAAGTGCAGCTATCGGAACACACCGAAAGGTGCTTGGCGACAGATTTTCAACTTGAGGGTGGTAGCCAGCCAGGCGGTATTTATCTTTGGTCCCGTTTTGACGCCGGATGACAAAGAAAGACAAAAGTCAAATAAGGTTATAATAATATTGATTTTATTGTAAGAGCTTGTGGTTCGCCCTCTGTAGTTTTCCCGTTTTCGACATTATTATCACTTTCGACTTTTGGCGAAAAAAATAGCGAATAAATTTATGATTTTCGATACATCTTGACAGTTATCGGCAACGTTTTTAATGGAAGGTGATGTCGAAAGCGACAGACAGGCGCCTGTACACCGTAATCAGTAATAAAAATTATTACACAATTACAATTATACCTACAATTACTTACTAAATTCAATAATTTGATTATGAAAACAGCAAGTTATTTAAAGGGCACAAAAGAAAAATAGGTATGTGTTTATACCATAGAGTAAAAAGTATTAGTTTATACTAGCTTTTCGCGACGCGTTTATACCAGTTTATTTTACCCTCATAGGGTCGGAATTTTCAAAAATCTTTTTTATTGGATTCCTACAATATAACAGGAACCTGCGCGCAAAATTTCAATTTTCTGGACTCCGCGGATTGAGACAAAACGAAAATATTTTTCTATTTATCTACCATTTATTTCAATCTAGTTAAAATTATACCTCTACATACTGTTATCTTATGGTGCGTCCACGCTACGCGAACTGAGCACGAGCCAAGGACACGTGGATCACGGATTCGCGTAACGTGAACGAACTTGCGAGCCGGGATTCACATCACGCTCGTGTTGTAAGCTGTAAGTCCACACTTCACATCGCGAGCAACGAACGAATAGAGGCTCGGTTCGTGCTCAGTTCGCGTAGCGTGGACGCACCATAACAGCAAATAAAAATACTTTTTTAAAGATATGAAAATCGCTGTGCAACTGATGTGACGAAAATTGCAGCGACTCGTACCTATATGTATAATTATACTGCTTGCGAGATCATTGGTCAATCTTTAGAAAGCTGCTACACGTGAGACCAAGTGATGTCCATCAAACTATCGATATATAGGTACTCTGACTAATGCACTTTTATAATCACAAATTCGTGACTAAAAGCCTTCAAAACTTCTTAATATTTTTTTTTATAAAATTTAATGTAACTAGCTGTCCTGTCCTCCGCGGTGCGCGACAGACAGATAAAGTTACTTTCGCATATTTTCGGATTAACACTTAACGTACTTATGAGTTTCCAAAAAAATGCAAGCATAATATAATATCACTAGCTGTCCCCCGCGGTTTCACCCGAGTTCTCGGGATAAAAGTAGCCTATGTCCTTCTCCATACCATAGGCTATCTGCATGCCAAATTTCATGATGGTCCGTTGAGTACTTGAGGCGTGAAGGCGTAGCAAACAAACAACCTCACTTTCACATTTATAATAGTTAGGATAATAAAATTAAAATAAACACTACTAGTTTATTGTCAAATATATTTTATTAAAATCAACAAAAACACTTTCGCATTTATAATATAAGTAGAGATTAGTTAGACATTACCTTGCATTGTGTTGTCATAGACAGACATTTTGTCTTTTTAATACTGATAAAACTTAGAATTAAAAGATCTCAAGATTATATGCATAATGACTGCAGTTTCATTCATATTTACGTTATTAATTAAATTTATATAATCCTGTGTGGGAATCGAACCCAAAATTGGCGTGAAAAAGGTGACTCAAGAAACGAATAGGTATATAATAATAATAATAATATAATAATAATAAATTTATTTAATCTCTTCACAAAAAGGTTTCTTATGATCTATATAGGCACTAGCTAGATTAATAAAATAATCTGGTATATCTGGCTCTACAATGTTTAATAGCCACAGAGGTCTTGTCTGTATAATATCGATATATGTATCACACATCACTATGCGAATTTCTAAATACATGTCGAGTGCATGTGAATGCACTAGTTGCTGGCAGCATCACGAGAGGGGGAGGCACTTGCCTGGCTATTGACCCATAATGAGAATGTGGATGTTACTTATTACGAAAACATCCCAATGGTAATTGTGACTGCGCGATTTATCAAATCAAAGCCCATAAGATTCCTTTCTTTAGAATATAAATTATTTAGTAGACTAAACACTCTTTCACAATATGCATTGCTCACTGGATTCGACAACACAAATGATATTTTTGTTTAATTTTTCATATCATGGTGGTGGCATTTAAAAAAAAAAAGAATATGATGATAAGATACGTATACTTGTCGGGAGATTTTGTTATTTGTCGGAAGTCTGGACATCACATGAAATGTGGGGAGAATTCAGACGATTCCCGACCATCTGGCAACCCTAGCGGTGTATTGTGTAGTCGAGTAAAGAAATAATTATTAGGTATAGTGTAGTTTTGAGTCAGTCTTACTTAGGCGGTACCTTTACTTCACTACTTGATAGTTTAGGGTCGGACTGGGGCAGAAGACCCCGGGTGGCTCCCCAAAACAATTTTAGGGACGGCTTCTGCTCAGGGCCCACCATTTTTTGATTTTTACTACCGTGGCCGTGTCCTAAGGCCAGTGGGGTTTGCGCAAGCTAGGGCCCGGCTGGCTAACTCCACCTCGACTATATGGCCAGTCTGACCTTGACTTTAGGTGGAAGTTTTAAGCGTTGGCTTGGAAATAATAATGCTCTTATTTAATGAAGGCGGAAGATAATGATATTATATTTGCGGGTTGGTAATATTGCATATTATTATGTACTTTGCATAGATTATTCTTTAATCACATATGATAATTTATTAATTTAAATTATCACATATGATAATTTATTAAATTAAATTAAACATTAAATTAAATGTTGCCTGGCAGAGTTGATGGGTAATTTAAATACATCTCCGTTTATGGCGTACATAACTACATGTAGTGTCCTCTTTGTCTTTAAATCCATGTAGGATTTGATAGATACCCACCAAGTTTGTCACCAAGTGTCTAAAGCGGGATATGCCAATATTAAAATGGTGTTTTTCCTCTACGTTTTATGGTGTCTGGTTTCCTAATATCCTGGGACATTCCTCACACACGGTCATCTGATCCCAATCTAAGCAGAGCTTGTACTATGGAAACCTGATAACTGATAAACCTAATACATACTTATGGATTTTGAGGACTTTGAGGATATATTGACAATTAACAGGCCGTTGCTAAGTTTGACACCAAAGTTTGTTTTTATGATCTAAACTACTACTACTGGCCCCAAATTGGAATTAAATATTTATGATTGCGTAGATGTCATAGGTACGTAAAGAACATTCTTTCGCATTTGATGGCCCAATTCTTGAGGAAGGAAAGGCAAAAAATTACATCGCGTGAGAAACCGCAGGTCACAGCTAGTTGAATTATAAATCCCACCAAAAATATTTTTATGTTAAATGTTGCCAAACATATGACTCGCACTAGCAAAAGTTATCAGATCTCATGTAGAGCCAAGCTTATAACTCTACATGCACTTACTCTACAAGCCCTAACTTCACAAACTCTACACCTTAGTCAAAATATGTGGCTTGGCCGTTTCGCTATCGTCGCATGGGAGTAAGGTGAAAAATGTATTCACTGTTCATTAATTTTTTGTTATTCAATAGTTCTTGTAGTAGTAGTAGCCACATATTTTGACTACGGTGTGTAGAGTTTGTGAAGTTAGGGCTTGTAGAGTAAGTGCATTTAGAGTTATAAGCTTGGCTCTACATGAGATCTGATAACTTTTGCTAGTGCGAGCTATGGCTCGCAAGACATATGTGTCTTGGCAACATTTAACATAAAAATGTTTTTGGTGGGATTTCACTTCTTTTTGTATGTCATTATTGTTTTTTTTTGTGTTTGAAATTTCGAAGTTTTATATTTTTTTTGTTGATTGTGTACTAATACAAACTTACATACTAAATTTCAGCTTTCTAGGACATCAGGAAGTACCCTATGAGTTTTGATGATCATCAGTGAGTCAGTGACGAAATCGGGGTTTTTTAGATATCAATAAAATCTAAAGTATAAGAGCTATGTTATTGAAACTTAATATGTTTAATAAATTCACTATTGACATCATATCCTGTGAATTTTGTTTATCTGGTATAATTCAAACCCAAGTTATGAATATTAAAAAAAACGACGAAGTGCTTCGAGAAAAAGTAGGTAGTGCCCTTTCGCTTCTCTTGTCTGTCTTGGCGGGGGGCACTTCCGTGCCTCCAGATGCAACAGTTTGATTTGGTAACAGGCATAAAGAACAATCATATCTTGGTATAAAATAAAGGACAAATTTTTATTTCGGTATAGTATTAGATCCCTCGGAAACGAAAAATTACGGAGCGAGACCAAGAAAGATAATACTTTTTTTTAATAAAAAATGCATTATTATTTATCCTTAATTATTCAAATGTATTCTGCCAAAATTATTATTTAAATCGCAGACTGTTCTTGAAAATCTGACAACCCGGAAAATGCATAATGTAACTGTCGTGTTTAGTTGATATTTGATTAATAATTCTGGGTTCAAGTCTGTGGCATGCACACATGTCATGACACTGTCATGTCTTCGTAACGTCAAATATAATATCAGTAAAAACATAGTGAGTCACAGTCAAGGCATGTTTTTTTAAAAATGTACACACGGCTACAGATCAAGCTATACATTTCCAATATAAGCTGACCTCTCATTGTACGGAAATCCTATACAATGCGAGATCAGCTTATACTGGAAATGTATAGCTTGATGTGTTGCCGTGTGTACTATGCTTAGTTTATGATCCGTAACTGTGCGTGAATATGACATGATAATTAATATTTATTCGTATTATTTATTGGTGACCTTTGAGGCGGATACGTGATATAGTTATTCGTCATAACTTATAGTAAAAAAATATATAAAATAAATTAGTTCTGCATTATATTCGTAAAAAAAAAGATTTATTACCTATCATATTAAAGGGGAAGTGCGTATTTACGTCATAGATTTTGCAATCGCTAATGACAAGGTTGCGTTCGTAGCGTACCAGTGGAATTTTATGAATGTTAAGAAAAAAAAAAGTAAAAAACAAAAGTGGTCGTCACTTCCTGGTTTAGACATTAAACTTTGATTTTATAAGTTAAAATTCGGTTTTAGTTCGTGATAAAAATATATGAACCAAACACGTTTACATTTCTTTTCACTCATGACAACATAAGGGCATTCTCCTCTTAATTTATTTTCAAATGTTAAGTAGGTACTTAGGTATAATGCGTAACTAACGTACCGGTTGACGATGACACAACCTGCCCTCTCCATCATTAGCAATTGTTTCAATGCTAAATAGAACAGTGTTGAATACAATGTTTCAACGGTAGTGTCTCTTTGTATTGCTACAATGATTATTTGTAAAAATGATGATATCTGATGAGGAAGTTGCTTGGAAGATCCTAGTGCGATAGAGTCAGGAATAATATGGCACATCTGTCAACATACAGACAGTCCCTGGAGTAGAAGTATAGTAATCTGTGGTAGAAGGGTGCTCCAGTGGAGACCTCGGGGCGGGAAACGCGGAGTAGGACACCCCCTAGCCCACTGGATAGACGATCTGTAGCCCGATTCTCAATCGAAACTGCTTTTGCACGGTTGAAAAACGATTCTATCAAAGTTCGAATAACGTATCGTTGCAAACGTATAGGTAATTAAATCGAACTCGATATTTGAAAAAGTAACGATTTTATATGTTTTCCTAAAATAAAGGTTAATTGATAAATCAGTTAGGATAATTATGGTAATTTTTTGAGTTAGGTAATCTGGCTTGTCGTTGAGTTTCAATCCTATTGAGTTATCGTTCGATTGAAATAGCACGGGAATACGAGTTTAAAACTAATGTTTATTTGGACGATTTCTAAACTCTAGCGACATTTGGATAGTTTCGTATTACGAGAATCGGGCTACAGAGGAAGATAGTGGTCGAATTAAAGAGAAAGACAGAGGACAGGTAGGGAGTGGACCGTTAGAGGCATATTTTCAGAACTGGGAAGATACGGGGTGATAAGTTAAGTCAAGACGAAATTAGATGAGCTACGACCGCAGTAGGTACCTTTGATATAATCCTTTGCATAGAAATTCACATTTTTCATCTTTTTGTTCATGCAGTCTTCAGAATAATAATTAAATTATAGTGAAGAATTTTAATTTAAAAATTAAATACCTAATAGCAATTAGTTTACGAAGAAAACATATCTCGATTCACGAAATTAAAATATTACAATTAATAGATATTTTTAATAATATGGCACAAAATATGTATTTTCGTGAAAAAAACAAGCAAGTGCAAAAATCCTTTTTTTAATGTTTCTGTAAATATTTGCAAGCAGATTTGGTATTTACGTTTAAGAGTATAAATAACATGTCAACTTTAATTTCTACGCATATTTGGGATTGTTTCCGTTGTTTATGACCGAATTGACCGATTAACCGAAAGCTCACACAAAAAGAGTTACTTAGTATTTATGCCAAAATACTATAAGCCTGTCTAATAATCAGAAAAACACATCATTATATCACAAAATCTCACCTCTATCGGCATCCAAACGCTATTGATGTCAGTTTTTTTTATATTAAATGTAGTTGGTTTCAAAAATCATTGTAGAAAGTTGAATACTTTCTTATTGAATGTATAAAAAAATTAAAATGCATAGTATAATAAATACAGTTTTACAGTAAAATAAAAATTAATAACCATAAAGCGCCACTAAAGATGAGACTTGACGCAATACGCGTGGTTTGATTTGCGCAGTAGACGATTTATATAAATTGAAAAAAATTCTTAAAATTGTTAATTTAAATTAAATAAGATGAATCAGAAGCTTTAAGTCGAATAAATATCTGCATGTTTGTTTTATGCGTTGCGGTCGCCTTGTTCTCTATACATACTCATTATATGAAGATGTAGAGTGGGGTAATCACTTACTAATCAATCACTCATTGTTTGAGACCAACAAAGATGTGCTCTTGTCTAGACATGAAATAGCGTTAATTTTCTAGCACAAAGGCGATATTTTAGGATGCCTAACGAACAGTTTTCTTGATGATTTAGGCTTCAAATTAAAACTGAAGACCACAATCTAGGAAACAGTTGAGACGATAAGTGGCAATCTTAAGCTAAAATACTGACCCCCTTACTTTAAAGTGCTATTTAACTAATATACTGTTTAAATGGTCACGTAAATAATGACACATTATTTGACAATGACAATAGAGTGACGTTATTTACGTGACCCTTTCAACAGTATATTAGTTAAATAACGTTTTATGAGTAAAGGGGTGAGAATCGTATACAAAAGACAAGTTTTGTACGTTTCCTTGTGTCCATGACATGACAAACAGACCCGGTGATAGTAAGCGGTTACCGTAGCTTTTAAACACTTGCAACACCACTGTTTGACGGGCCAGTTGGCGCAGTTGGTTAAGGTTCACCTTACGTGCCGCAGGTCGTGGGTTCGATTCCCACACAGGACATGCATTTGTGTGCATGAACATGTCTGTATGTCCTGAGTCTGGGTGTAATTATGTATATTAAGTATGTATTTACAAACAAAAAGTAGTATATGTAATTATATCAGTTATCTGGTTTCCATAGTACAAGCTCTGCTTAGTTTGGGATCAGATGACCGTGTGTGAGGAATGTCCCAGGATATTTATTTATTTATTTATTTGTTACTCGCGCGTTGCCGACCGTAATATTTTCCATTCTTGGTTATGTAATACGAGCTTAAAATACCTACGCGGCTGAAGCTCTACAGACTTTTGGGCCGATGGGACACACGTCATAAAGATAATAGAATTTCGGGAACTGTGGGTCAACCATGCGTTAGTGCCACATAGACCCACCATTAGATGTACTACAGTTCGTGCAAAATAGAGCTGATTGTCAGGCCATGTGACAATGACTTTTCCAAATCAGTGGCAAATGCCGCCACATCCGTGGGATATGAATAATTTATTAATCGCTTGTCGCCTATGGATGTCCAATGCTGAACATAGGCCTCCCCCATTGACTTCCACTTCGAACGGTTTCGGGCCGCTTGCATCCAGCAGCGCCCAGCGACTCTGATCAGATCGTCAGTCCCCCTTGTTGGAGGTCATCCCGGTCGGCACTTTCCAGTACGTGGTCGCCACTCGAGAACCTTTCTTCCCCAGCGGTTATCAGCTCTTCGAGCGATGTGGCCCGCCCATTGCCACTTCAGCTTACTAACTCTACGAGCTATGTCCGTCATTTTCATTCTTCTACGAATGTCCTCATTTCAGACCCTACCGAAGGTTATAAGTAAACAAAGCCTAAAAGGAACTAGCTTTCAAGTGCTGCTGTCGGGCGGAACACACCTATAGGTTCTAGGCTTGAGGGTGGTGGTAGCCAGCCAAGTGGGTACTACAAAGTACCGTACCACCGTGCTATGGTTTCCTCAGGTTATGTTCCTTCACCTAAAGCTCAAGCTCTTTATAGGATTCGAACCCGGTACCTTCCTCTCGGCATCCGACGTCACTACCATTGAGCTACTTCATCGCCTTTTAATAAAGTTTTTATACGACATTACGATATTGCTTTAGGTGCCAGGAAAACCTGGGAAGATACAATAAGTATCGTAAATATTAAAGGTGAATTTGACTGACGTATGAACACTCAGATCAAACCACATGGTTTAGAAATTTGAAATGTGCTAGGCATCCACTAAGGATGGGATTTTCAATAAGGAGTTCGAAGGTGAACGCGGTTCGGACAGCTAGACTAATGATGTATTACACTTGATTGGACCGATACTAAACGGCTAGACGGTTAGAGAAGATTTGTATGATAATATGATATACAGGCTATGCTCTCGTGCTCACCATCCTTCGACGACAACATATTTCATCATCATCATCATCATATCAGCCCATGGATGTTCACTGCTGAACATAGGCCTCCCCCATTGATTTCCACTTCGAACGGTTCTGGGCCGCTTGCATCCAGAGGCGCCCAGCGCTCCCGCTCGGCGCTTTCCAATACGTGGTCGCCACTCGAGAACCTTTCTTCCCCATCAGTTATCGGCTCTTCGAGCACTGCCAATTGCCACTTCAGCTTACTAACTCTACGAGCTATGTAGGTCGTTTTCGTTCTCCTACGAATGTCCTCATTACGGACCCTGTCACGTAGAGAAATTCCGAGCATAGCTCGTTCCATAGCTCGCTGAGAAAGCTAGATAACAACATATTTATCACGGTGATATTAGCAAACTCAAGCATGTCCGTAGTAAAGAACAACAAAAGAACAAAAAGGTATTTGAGGGACGGATGTAAAGATAGACTTACAAAGTTACAATGGATATAAACTATAGTACGCGTCCAAGCTACCGAGCACGAGCATAGCCACTCTTCGTTCGTTGCTCGCGATGTCAAGTGTGGGCCTACAACACGAGCGCAATGCGAATCCCTGTCATCCCTGTGTTCGTGAAAAAACTGGCAATCGGCAGAACGCAGTCGATCGCGAGCGGAACGCTCGTTCTAGGCTTGCAGCGCGAATTTGTGCTCCACGTGTGCCCTGCTCGTGCCCGGTCCGCGTAGCGTAGATGTACCTATATATCTGTGCGTCATAATTTTAGTGTCTTAATGACTAACATAAATTGAAACTTTCACAGTAAACGACCAAGATTTATTAAAGTAGGCCATTGGCTAGATTAGCCTACATTGTGTTTGCGTCGATGTTCAGGCTAATTATTACAATGACGTATACTATAGAGTATACGAAAGAGTCTGAAATTAAAGTATTAGTGTTGAAGTAGTATTTTAATCAGAAAATCTTGATCTTGTTCTGATTGTGGTATATCAAAACTTGTTCGTTGTTCCAGGTTCTAAGATAATTCTACGCAGTATTAATGGTGAGTTCCGGTCCGGCCAGCTGACCGCCATCTTGGGACCTTCAGGTGCTGGGAAGAGCACCCTTCTCAATATCCTAGCTGGATACAGGTACCATTTCTGTTTTATTTACTCTTTTTACGAAGACACAATGTCCTACAAGAATTCTTGCTAATCCTATCTCCGTTCTAGACTTTGTGTGCTTAACTTCGCTCCATCACTTACCCAGCGAAATTTAAGTCACTAAGGTAAACAACCTCAGGGCCCACCAGTTGGTAATCGGTTATTGTAGCCTATAGGTACAGACCCTCGCAGCATCAGGTGCGTTGCAGATCCAGGAACACAAAATTTGACGACCAATAACCTAAACACACTCTGTATAGGTTATTGGTCGTCAAATGTTGTGTTACTGTTAAATAATATTTTGTTGTCACTTTTTAGTCCATTTTTTTCAGTGTAGAAATCATTTTATTGGATCTGCAACGCGCCTGATGCTGCGAGGGTCTGGACCTATAGGCAACCGCTGCGTAATTTATAATAATTATATTTGATCTACCGGGTTATATAAAGTATGACAGAGCTGTCATGATGAATGTGTAAATGATGAGTATAACATGTAATCATCATCATCATTTAATTAAATTATGTTACATGTTTACCCTGTAAGTAGTTTGTAAGTATGGAAATAAATGTAATTTGTTTTGTTATTTGTAATATTAGGTGAAAAGTACGTATGTTTATCGTAGGTAATACTTGTAAACATTATTAGATCCAAGGTAAATTGCTGTACATGTTCTTGTTCGTGATCCTATTCACAATTGTATGTATTTAAAATAGTTTTCCTGCCAAGATTCTTGAACTCAGGTTGAGTGCTTCTAAAATAGCATTAAATTATAAATCTACATTTTATAGGTTGTAGTTGTACGTAGTATTTATTTAATATGAGGGCGTTGTCATATTTTTTGTATATACTCTCAAAAGATCTTTAATTACTCTGTTTTTATGCAAGATTACATTGCTCTATAAATAAAAAATATATTTTCATTGAAAGTCCGGAGGTAGAGCGCTCTCAGAGCTACCCAAATCACCCATGTATGTTCAGGCATATTTTGTAGATTTCGAGTTATGACTATCAATAGTCAATATAGTATATAAGTCAAACAGTTCAATATGGCGGACACTTTTTAAATTTTGAACAGAGATTTATGTTTTGTGGTCCAGGCCTCTCAAATCTAAATTTTGGGAGCAATCGGACCTGTAACTAAATAGTTCAAAATGGCGGACACTTCTTTCAATTTTTACCAAATTTTCAATTATCCCAATTAGTGGGAAACTTTAATCATCCACCACCCTATACAGGCACACATACTGTAAATCATGCCTTATATATTTTTTAATACACTCGCTCGTAAAGACTCATTTATTGTAAAATACAAGTCTGTGTTTTTCCTCGCAAGTGTGTTGAAAAACGTCGTTTGACACGCGTGTGCATTGATTATTACACTCTCGGCTCCCTTATCTTAATACCACCTGGAATGTTAATAACCAACTTTGCACAAATGTATCATAATGTACTATTATGTTCCCATAAGGGTGACTATCCTTCTAGACATTTTATTTCATAATATGATTATTATCTTTTTTTCTGGTATCAAATGGTTTTTAATATTGCTCACCTTGTTTTAAAGATCCGGAACATTCCGATGTGGTTTTTGAAGGTTAGTTATAATTATAAAACATAAATTATATTCGATTTTTTTGCCTAGCCTTATGCGTTATGATATTAGTGTTTCTATTTTTTTGTAACAAATCGTTTTTAATAACTTATTGCTAAACTTGTTTTATCAATCCCGCATATATTTTTTTATCCAGCCTTAGGAATTATGATATAATTATTACCTAATTGTTTTGGGAAAAAATGGTTTTTAATATTGCTAATCTTGTTTTATTGAACCGGTACATTCTAATAAAGCATAAATTATGTGAATATTGTATATGGTCTTCGGCTACTCAGAAGTAAGGATTTTCTATTTTAACACATTATATCCTTTGTATTGTTAAACATAGTGTATCAACACTCGGTAGATTTATTTGCAATTCATATTATGTTCTTCAAAGAGTTTGGCCGTGACATCCTTCTCGTTTGGTATACTCATCACTAGTGTTATTTCCCTTTAAGTAATTAAAGTCCTTTTACGGATCATTAGGATGTCGAATCATCTCCTCATTACTGTTTTTCCTACGATATTGGGTTCTTCAAAAGGGACGGCAAGTCCACATTAAACAGTCTGAATAATTTTCTTTCTACTGAATTGATTCTTAACGTTCTGGAATCGGGTACTATTCCGGGAATGCTGGTGCAAAGGGGGGGTTTCAGTTAGTAAACATTATTTATAAATAAGCATTAAAACAAAATGTAGTAGCTGTTATTCAAACGTACCGAGAATACTTGAGAGAAATTTAAAAGCTTTAGCGAATGAAATTAATGAATTTGCGTAACGAAACTGTTTCATAAATGATGATGATGATGATGGTGAAAACACACTAGATTAGAATGGCTTCTATCTACCAGCCACTTTCACAATTGAATTTGATTGAGCTATGAAAGGAAGTAGAGAGTGGCTTTAGATTTTCAAAAGATTGTCCGAAATGTGCTTTCATATTTAAATTGTTCTAGTTGCTTTCAACGTAGATTTGCATAATATGTATCTCCTTTATTGCATCATTTATATGTAGGGTTATTATTTGGGTATTAGATTAAGTATTTACAAAAGTGCGACTAAAATATTCACCTCTAATGCCCGGTTAAAACAAAAACGAACCGTTTTGCTTACCAATAGTAGGTTTTTTATTGCCAAACTGGGCATATAGATCATTTCGTAAGCTAATTTTACCTGTGATAGCTTCTTCCATATTCCCATATGACCCATACGAAATGTGCTTTCATATTTAAATTGTTCTAGTTGCTTTCAACGTAGATTTGCATAATATGTATCTCCTTTATTGCATCATTTATATGTAGGGTTATTATTTGGGTATTAGATTAAGTATTAACAAAATAGCGACTAAAATATTCACCTCTAATGCCCGGTTAAAATAAAAACGAACCGTTTTGCTTACCAATAGTAGGTTTTTTATTGCCAAACTGGGCATATAGATCATTTCGTAAGCTAATTTTACCTGTGATAGCTTCTTCCATATGGGAGGGTCTGCTCTACAAAGCTTTGAGGTATATAAGTCTTAATTTTAACCG
Organism: Polyploca ridens; assembly: GCA_951394255.1. Lineage (NCBI taxonomy): Eukaryota > Metazoa > Arthropoda > Insecta > Lepidoptera > Drepanidae > Polyploca > Polyploca ridens. The sequence continues at coordinate 3,092,608 of OX596251.1, read as the reverse complement.
ATAACGGTCCGTAAATTATAGGAATCGGCCATAAGACTTTAGAGCATCAGTTTTTCGCACGAAAAGCAGCTTGACAGGAATTGGGGAATTACCTATACCTTACAGAATACCGCAGCCAAATAACATAATGTTGTGTTCCTGCGCGTGAGTAAGATCGCCAGAACTTATCGGGAAGGGGGGAAGGGTAAGTAATGCGTGAGTGATGCCTCGGTTATTGCAAACGTCCATATTGCTGGAAACCGCTTATCACCAGGTGCGCCGTATGATTATTTGCCAACTTAGTTGTAAAAAAAAGATAAATAAAAAAAATATTATGACTCGTCTTCCACTCTCACTGTGTTGCGCGCTATCAGTGTACATAAGTGTATAATAGTACATTATGATACATGTGTGCAAAGTTGATTATTAACATGACAGGCGGTATTAAGCGATAAGGGAGCCGAGAGTGTAATGATCAATGCACACGCGCGTCATACGATGTTTTTCAACACACTTGCGAGGAAAAAAATAGACTTGTATTTTTTTATACCACTAAGGTGGCAAACATGCATATGGCCCGCCTGATGGTAAGCGGTAACCGTAGCCTATGGACGCTTACATCACCAGGGGTGATACCCCTGGTCATACCGAGGGTATCTCGCATTGGCGACCCTAAATTGTATTTTGAAATAAATGTCACTTTACAAACGAGTGTGTTGAAATAGTTATTTATGTAACTGTTGTGTAAAAAGGGTTATTAAAACACGAATGTGGGTTTATTATATGAGGTTTTAATACCTAATTATGCACAGTTGCATACAAGAATTTATCTGCACCCATGATCATTTTTGTAAACAACAAAGTTTTTGTAAACATTTTTGCAATTCTAATATCGAATGACGGCGGGCAGGGCGGGATACGACGTGAATACGAATACCTAAAGTTTTTTTTTTAATTACGGCGCTGTGGTAGTGAACCGCGCGTGCATGAAGATGTTCTTTTTTGACATTCATAAAGATAACACAAATTGAGCAGTGAGAATGTGGCTGTTTGATGAGTAAGGAAGGGATCTAGAAAGTAAAAAAAAGGAGCTCAAAAATAAAATTGAGTACAACATTATAACACTCGTTTGAATAATATTATGGTTACTATGACACTGGTTGTTATACAATAAGCAATTATTAGCAATAATTATTGGCAATAAGCTGTTTCAGAAACTTTTATAGAGGATTTATAGCATGGGTATATAACATGCTATAAATCTACACTCGACACTGTAGATAATAAATAGTACATTATGATACATGTGTGCAAAGTTGGTAATTACAGACGAGGCGATATTACGCGTGAGCCGGAGGCGAACGCGATAAGGGAGCCGAGAGTATAATGATCAATGCACACGCGTGTAATACGATGTTTTTCAACACACTTGCGAGAAAAAAAAATAGAATAGTAGTTTTGCTTACCAATAGTAGGTTTTTTATTGCCAAACTGGGCATATAGATCATTTCGTAAGCTAATTTTACCTGTGATAGCTTCTTCCATATGGGAGGGTCTGCTCTACAAAGCTTTGAGGTATATAAGTCTTAATTTTAACCGATAACGGTCCGTAAATTATAGGAATCGGCCATAAGACTTTGAGCATCAGTTTTTCGCACGAAAAGCAGCTTGACAGGAATTGGGGAATTACCTATACCTTACAGAATACCGCAGCCAAATAACATAATGTTGTGTTCCTGCGCGTGAGTAAGATCGCCAGAACTTATCGGGAAGGGGGGAAGGGTAAGTAATGCGTGAGTGATGCCTCGGTTATTGCAAACGTCCATATTGCTGGAAACCGCTTATCACCAGGTGCGCCGTATGATTATTTGCCAACTTAGTTGTAAAAAAAAGATAAATAAAAAAAATATTATGTCTCGTCGTCCACTCTCACTGTGTTGCGCGCTATCAGTGTACATGTGTGTATAATGATACATGTGTGCAAAGTTGATTATTAACATGACAGGCGGTATTAAGCGATAAGGGAGCCGAGAGTGTAATGATCAATGCACACGCGCGTCATACGATGTTTTTCAAAACACTTGCGAGGAAAAAAATAGACTTGTATTTTTTTATACCACTAAGGTGGCAAACATGCATATGGCCCGCCTGATGGTAAGCGGTAAGCGTAGCCTATGGACGCTTACATCACCAGGGGTGATACCCCTGGTCATACCGAGGGTATCTCGCATTGGCGACCCTAAATTGTATTTTGAAATAAATGTCACTTTACAAACGAGTGTGTTGAAATAGTTATTTATATAACTGTTGTGTAAAAAGGGTTATTAAAACACGAATGTGGGTTTATTATATGAGGTTTTAATACCTAATTATGCACAGTTGCATACAAGAATTTATCTGCACCCATAATCATTTTTGTAAACAACAAAGTAATACATTTTTGCAATTCTAATATCGAATGACGGCGGGCAGGGCGGGATACGACGTGAATACGAATACCTAAAGTTTTTTTTTTTAATTACGGCGCTGTGGTAGTGAACCGCGCGTGCATGAAGATGTTCTTTTTTGACATTCATAAAGATAACACAAATTGAGCAGTGAGAATGTGGCTGTTTGATGAGTAAGGAAGGGATCTAGAATGTAAAAAAAAGGAGCTCAAAAATAAAATTGAGTACAACATTATAACACTCGTTTGAATAATATTATGGTTACTATGACACTGGTTGTTATACAATAAGCAATTATTAGCAATAATTATTGGCAATAAGCTGTTTCAGAAACTTTTATAGAGGATTTATAGCATGGGTATATAACATGCTATAAATCTACACTCGACACTGTAGATAATAAATAGTACATTATGATACATGTGTGCAAAGTTGGTAATTACAGACGAGGCGATATTACGCGTGAGCCGGAGGCGAACGCGATAAGGGAGCCGAGAGTATAATGATCAATGCACACGCGTGTAATACGATGTTTTTCAACACACTTGCGAGAAAAAAAAATAGAATAGTATTTTTGATAATAATCAACCATATAATGAGAACGTTAACAAATATGGCGCGCAGGTTATTTTTTTTGACAGCGATGCGCTGTCAAACCATGGTAATGTTAAACTAGTTTATCCGTTTAAATTAGCGATGGGCGATTGTTCCAAAAAAAGTTATCGACAATTGTAAAACTATACATTCGATTGTCGATTCATTCGTTCTAACGAATAAACAATCGACCTATCGAATAAAAATTGACGCACGCAACACAGGCTGCAATAGGATGCACAATCGACGGGTGAGCGCAGAGGCGAATAGATTCATTCATTAGGCGGACGGACAACCAGCGCACGACTCAGGCGACGCGCGGTGCTGCACGAAGCGTATTATGAACAATCGAAAGATGTCGATTGTTATTCGAATGATTCGAATAAATTAGACAATCGAATAATTCGATTGCTTTTAGTAACAATCGCCCATTGCTTGCTTCGTCTACACATCTCAATTACATTGTGGTATAACCTACAATCTTAACATAATCAGAATTATACCTATCATAAAACTGTGCGGTAATGTAAAGTAAAAAACACTAGTGCGTAATAAGCTGCATTATGATTATAAAAACGGTGCAATAAATCTCACTTTATAAGCAAGTGTGTTGAATTTTTTTTAATTAAAAATAATAAATCAGATCACGCAGATAGGTATAGTAACGAATACCAAAAGTAACTTTCGCCAGCCATTTTTTTATTTTTTTTTATAACCCTATGTACACTTAGTAAAACATTTAAATTTACAGGGTAACTGGAGCAAGCGGTTTAATCTCCATCAATGGCGAGTCACGTAATCTGCGGCAGTTCAGGAAGCTCTCCCGGTACATCATGCAGGAGGATCTTCTCCAGCCATTCATCACTGTGCAGGAGGCCATGTGTATAGCAGCGGACCTCAAGCTGGGAACTGATATATCTAAGGGGAAGAAAGCTGTTGTTGTAAGTCATATACTCTTACCATAATATACATTCAATTGTGTAAGCACAATCGAGATGTAGATTGTAAGTAATTCGTTTTCAAAAACTACTTTTACAACTACTCTTCCGCGATCTGTGCGCCTAGTACCAAAAAAGTGGATTACACTTTCCGTTACACCTGTATATTTTAATATCATAAAGCGGAAGAGTTTTCTTGTTTGTTTAAATGGGCTAATCTCTGGAACTACCAGTCGGATTCGAATAATTCTTTCACGTATAAGTAGCGACATTGTTCCCGAATAAACCGCGGGAGGCAGCTAGTATTGTTATATTTAAAAAGAAGCTTAGCTTGGCATCATTTGAAATTTTTAAGATTTCACCGACTCGCCAGCCCCCCTAGAACTTTGTATGGGAATGACATAAGAGATTGCTAAAAATCACATGATATTCCGATTTGAAATATTAATCCCATACAAAGGATGATCGTTTACTAACGATGACGATCTTGTCTAACACCTAAATTACAGCAAACTAAATGCAAGGACAACTTGCAGTATCTATCTATCCTACTCTAAATCTATTGTTATAATGTTAAATGTATTGTGCATCGTGCAGGCACGTGTAGGTGACTTGTGAATAATTAATGCATTCAAATTTTACTGTCAATTTGCAATTACAATTGTTTGTTCACTACGACAAGAATAGGTATTGGATTGAAGAAGCTTATATTATTAAATAAGTACTGAGCGGATAAATAGACATTCAAAAAGCGACTTTGTTTTATACTGTTTAAATATGATAGCATATATCTTGGAATCTACCTAAATATAGCGAGAATTTAAAGCCATAAGTAGTATCAGTAGTAGTAGTATATCCGATATAATCTTCTATGTAAATATATATCCAGTTTACTTTGGATACTGTACAAGATTTTATATTGTCAGTAATTATATACAGAGTGGATACGACAATAAATGAAACCACGTGACGTACTCATAAATACGAACAACTTTTAGTACGGGAACAACTTTGAAATCGCATAAATAAAATACAACTTTTCATACATTTTAGCCGAGGAGGTTATATTATTTTATTTATTGTGGTATCGTATCCACCCTGTGTTTATCAACTCAAAAAGTATATCAAAATCAAAAAGCCATTTATTCAGTTTAGGCCCTGGTAAGGCACTTATGAACGTTAAGTTGGTACATACAGTTGAATTTACCACGAATACAATTAACATGAGAAGACTCCGGCAAGACACTCAGCAAGGCTTTTTTTTGTGAAAGATCTTTTCATATTACAGCTTTTGTTCCAAATAAATCATTATTATATACAATATAGGTACATTATTATTATGCTTATTCATACAATTGCCATTTAGCCAGTGCAGAGAGACGCTACTACAACCATATAAAGGTGCGTTCAAATTGGGGTACGGTAGCAAAAATAACAGTCAAAAATGCTAAAAATGATCAGATGGGGCGTTCGATTTGGAATGTTGTGGGCGAAATTGTCGTTTTGAACTGTTTTCGTTCACCGTTCGTATTGCTTGGAAACAGTTAAAAACGACATCGTGAACTGCAAATTTTGACCCACCTCCGAGACAGGGTCGTTTGTGATCATATTTTGAATTTGACAGAGAAGTTTTGGCTGACAATTCAAACGGGAAGCGAAAATTAAAATTTTTATATCGAAATTTGATAGAAACTAACAGGTAAGAGAAAAATTTGTCAGATTAACTTTGTTTATATATTAACTTAAGGAAAAAAGATAGGTGGAGACAAGTGACAAGCAGGCGATGAGCATACAAATGTCATTTTATATTTAATCGTTCGATTTGGGAAAAATCGTTTGTGGCAAAAGTAGCAAAATTGTTGAAATTTTCCAATTCGAACGCATGAACAAAAATGCCCATTTTGTAACTGTTAAAAACGACATCACTCCAATTCGAACGCACCTTATGTATATTCATATTAATATAATCTTCTTAATTTAATTTATATCCTATATAATCTTATAAGTTAATATAACCAGTTTACTTTAGATGCTGTACAAGTTTGTATACAGTGAGTAATTATATAATACATATATCAACTTAAAATTTGTTGGTTGCTGTGCACTTATCGGGCTAATTGCATTATTGACGGTTTTTGGTCAAGGCACACACAGGTCAAATCTTATACAGTTCTGGGTGGGAAGTGCAATTGTTTTATAAAGTTAGTAGTACATTATAGAAGTAAATAAAAAATGTTTTTTTTTTCTTAACTTTTTTATTTCGTCATTCTTAAATGCACTAGAATTTGATCAAGGTATTGAGATGATTTTCTTTGACACCACTCGTAGCTCGTATCAATAAGCCAGGCCGTCATATATATTTGTCCATATCTTGAAAACGACTGAACCGATTTCGATGAAACTTGCTTTGTTCCCTAAGTTGAAGTAAATGTAAACCAATAAAAAAATAATGTTTACAATCTGATTTATATCTTCGGAGATATGCGAATGTATGTTTTTTTGTATGTAGGGACAAACATACACACGTACACATCTATTAAATTTTGTATATTTGTTTGGAAGCCCTAATAGATTATTATATGTGAATATATTGCAGTTCCAATAATATTACATACATAGTACGTGTCGAATTAATACTCTCGTTTTTTTAAGTCGATTAAAAACATCTGGACTGAGCCTCTTATAATAAAGAGAACCACAATATTTCCTATGTATGTGTTATTAAAAACAGTGCTGGCACAAGCAGAGAAGTGGTTTTTAAGGGAGGTAGAACAGAACATTCTTTCGCTCAAAGAGCAGCTCGACTGGGGAAGTACCTCTACCTTACAGAATACCGCAGCGAAATAACTTTATGTTGTGCGTGAGTGCAAGCGTCAATATGCCTACGGTAACCGCTTACCATCAGGCGGGCCGTACGCTTGTTTAGCAACTTCTTGTAAAGCAGGCACAAATGATACTGTCGCCTTGTTGTCACTTTCGACGTCTCTTTGCGGGATGTGATTATGGTGTATGTGTGCGTGAGCCTTGTATTTACAAGACGGCACGGCATAATTGGGGTGCTTCATATTGTATAAGACAGTGTTTTTCAATCTTATTGATTTCGCAACCCTCTTACAGGTTGAAAAATTCTGGCGACCCCCTTGCCAGACAGACAAAGAATTTATAAATTAAAAGGCTACGATAATGATTTTCTTTATTTTGATACCTTTACTTATTAGTCTGCAAGAAGCCGCTTGAGGTTTGCAACTAAGTAAGAGATAAGTTGGACGCCCGCTTGCGCGAAGTTTACCTTGCCTTTTTCCTTCTGCCGGCGACCCCCCTAGGGGGGCGCGACCCACAGATTGAAAAACACTGGTATAAGGCGACCACAGAAGACGACGCTCCGTTTGGTATAGATATTTTTCTATGTAGTCGATATAGTTGGATTAAGTATAAAGTTTATATAGTTTATAAGGACAAAAATTGCTTTCAAAAATGCCAAGCAATAAATTGATTATGTGTATAGAGGGTATCGAGGGTGACTTTTCAATGTGTCTCAGAATGTTAGTGATTAGTTTTTGTAGGAAGGCCCGCTATTTAACTTTTATTTGACTTGCCAAAGTCACTAGAACAAATCCTAACTAATAGTTTAGTTTGTTTATTTGTATGTTACGCCTTCACGCCTCAACTACTTAACTGATCATCATGAAATTTGGCATGCAGATAGCATATGGTATGGAGAAGGACATAGGCTACTTTTTATTCCGGGAATGCGGGTGAAATCGCGGAGATAGCTAGTAAATATATAATTTGACATTTGCAGAAATGTCCCAAAAAGAAGAGTGCAATCGTCTTTTTGGATCAATCGATAACGTGAAAAAATACGTGAATGCAACATCATATCCTGTATTTATTTAAAAACTAGTTGCGCCCCGCGGTTTCACCCGCGTTCCCGAGGGATATATTGATTTCCGGGGATAAAAAGTATCCTATGTGTTAATCCAGGACATATTCTATCTGCGTGCCAAATTTCATCTAAATCCGTTGAGTTATTGAAGCGTGATTGTGGTACAAACATCCAAACTCACAAACTCACAAACATCCAAACTTTCACATTTATAATATTAGTGAGATTTCACAACCTGTGATACTGTATCAGGTAAACAGACTAAGTACATGTCGGGCTTCGCGCAGTGTAGGGTTACATTTCAATAGTTGTCCGGCGCAATATGCGGACTTAGAAGGGAGCAATTTACTAGCTGTTTTACACATCTAACAACTTCATCTTAGTAATTTTCAAATTTGTACGAAATTTTCCTTTTTACTTCTCCAAGTGCATTTTATAAGTTAGTCGACTATTACTCGTTAACTTGTAAAGTCTACTTAGCTCTGATAGTTGTTCTTTTATCTTCATTTTATACAGGTTGTAACGGAAAAGGTACATACATCCGAAGGGGTGATCTCTCTCTCTCTCACTCTCTATAAAAAGTTTCAGCTCAAAATCGAAAAATCAAAGAACCGAAAGTGACGTGACCTTAGATCTATGTACTTAGATCTATAACTTATTATTTTATTTTATTTTTATATATCTACTTTTTATATAAGGTACTTTTGTATTGAAAATATGGCTTTATTGGCTGTAATAAAAAATATATTATTATTATAAAATAAATTACTCAAAAATTCAGACCAAATTTTTGAATTCAAGTTTATTGAATTAAAATCATAACCAACATGTCACCGGTCAGTGAGGGTCATTATCATTTTGAGTCCCTTGCTAATATTAGATGGCAGGGTCACGCGCCTATCGGTGTGTTCCGACAGCTGCATTTGAGAGCCAGTTACTTCTAGACGTTGAGTGCTTACCACCTTCGGCCGCATCATCACTTATCATCAACGATATCTACCACATAAATATCGCTGCTTATCATGGTGATTACGGTCAACATAAGCTTAAACACAATAAAAAAAGGTTTGGGGGACACTTGACTGTAACAAAATTCTAAACAAGATCCTTGAATCGTTTTTGTTTTTTTACTGTTTATAGGCCTGTGTTTGACCGCAATCTCACCATGGTAAGTGATGATGCGGCCGAAGGTGGTAAGCACACAAGGCCTAGAAGGAAATGGTTTTCACATACCCGCAATATTTTATATAATACAAAATCCACTTTACGATGAGGGCAAAAAAATTAATTAGACCACTTTATCGGCAGCGTGATTAATATGTACACCAAACCAATGCCAAATTACAGCATTTTAGTACTAAGAGTCTCTAAGCTAAGCCGCGGACAGACAGACGAACGGAAAACTATAAGGTGTCCTTGTTGACTACGGAACCCTCAAAACGGATTACAAAATGACTGACTATTATAAACATGGATGACACAGCTTTTTAATAAAGTTTGTTTTTACGAGTGGTTTGAACCTAGACATTTTCCTTCCTTGTCCTGAGGTCGTGATCTTGCCTATTATAAATTAATTGACATCAGATGTTAGGGGCAATTTAATTTTATTACAATGTAGCAGGTACAAGATCACCGGGATCTCTATCATTACGCTATAATTAGATTTTTTCATTATTAAAAAAAACTAACTTAACAATTAGTTTTTCTTTTACTATTAAAGGAGATAGGTAGCTCAGAGAGCAGCATTGGGGAAGTATCTACCTCCACCTTACAGAATACCGCAGCCAAATAACTTTATTACAGAACCACAGATATAGATATAGTTAGATAACGCAAGAGCACCTACTTCGCGTGCCAGATTTAGTGCCCAACTTAAGCATACAATGGCCCTGATTCTGTTGTTCACAACTAAACTAATTTTAATGTCATTATGTCTCTTTCTAACAAAGAACATAAGAAAAGGATGTAAGAAATTTAGTCCTGTGAAATTAGTCCAATGCTTGTTTTCAATATAAATTTAGTCGCCATCTATCGCGGTCACGCCTAAATACACGCAAAATAAGACGGCAAAGATTAATTTAACAACTTAAAATATGTTCTATCCTTTTTCAATCATGTTCGTAAGAAAGAGATGAGATGTGACTAAAATTAGTTTAGTGCGATTTACAACAGAATCGGCACCAATGCTTAACGTGGCCACTATTCATCACACCCACATTGCATCGGTGTACTTGAATTGATTAGGTTTTTTCTATCTCTAAATAGTGACGAAATAGTAGGTAGGTAGTCAAAAAATGCCACGCTTGGTTTTAATACAGATCGTGATACTTGCGTTATCTAACTATATCTATATCTGTGTACAGAACAATGTCCATAGTGTTTGTTAAAAGACAGGTTGAAATGCTAATTTAATTTAACTCCGGAATTAACGAATTTTAATTTATTCCATAGGTTTGACGTCAGTGTGTTAAATTGCAGTCAAATTTAAATCAACAATAATTACAGACTAGTATTCAATGACGGCATTTTAAAATACAGTTATTTGACCTACAGTCGAATCAAAACGGCATTTATGTAAATTATTTTTAATTATGCATGGTTTTTGATGATCATTCTTGCATTGAAGTAGTTGAGTATGTATAGGCTCCCCGGTTAAACATGTCTGTATCTCTTTAATGTATGATCATCTGCATATTTTGACACATGTTTTGGCAAATTTTATTCTATTTACAAGTATTACATATCAATCACCTATTGGTGTGTTCCGACAGCTACACTTGAGAGCCAGTTCCTTCTAGGCTTTGTGTGCTTACTACCTTCGGCCACATTATCACTTACCATTGTGAGATTGTGGTCAAACACAGGCCTTTACACATTTTGAGGTATATAATCTTTCGTTCCAGGTAGAAGAAATCGTCCAGCTCCTAAGGCTAGGTAAGGCCAGGAATACGGCGACGGAGAAGCTGTCAGGTGGCGAGAGGAAACGACTATCAGTCGCTTTGGAGTTGCTCAATAATCCACCTGTCATCTTCCTCGATGAACCTACCACGTAAGCTATTATTACACCTTTGAAGAAGATATAAATAACCTCAGTCGGGGGGACGCCGGCAAAAGGAAAAAGGCTAGGTAAACTTCGCGCAAGCGGGCTTCCAACTTATCTCTTACTTAGTTGCAAACCTCTCGCATCTTCTTGCAGACTAATAAGTAAAGGTATCAAAATAAAGAAAATCTATATCGTAGTCTTTTAATTTATAAATTCTTTGCCTCTCTGACAAGGGGGTCGCCAGAATTTTTCAACCTGTAAGGGGGTCGCGAAATCAATAAGATTGAAAAACACTGACTTAAATATTCGATGCAAGGTAATAGAGTTCTAAATTATAAGAAACTGAATTTTTTAGAATTTTCTACTCTATGACAAATCATTGGTCCGAATATTATTGTCAGACATTAAAGTGGACATGATCAATGTCATATTTTATATGGTTCTGCGAATTCTATGTGTTGTATTAGGCAATCGTAAGGCTATATACATTAATATGGCAATAGTTAATCAAATTATTTTTTTGCGGAATAGTCGAACTTATGGTTTGACGTCATAGAGAAGGCCTTGTAATTTTTTCTACGAATACTTGGGTTTCCCCGTTCTAGGCAACGGCGTTGACCTTCCCTTGATTTTAGGCCTTTTGGGTGAGACCTACGAAATTATCAAGGAGTTTAATAGTAGTTTTATCTTCTAATTTTATCCCCCAGACCACTAAATGTCTTTGCCCATACTTCCAGTGGCCTGGATGACGTAGCCTCATCAACCTGTGTCTCCCTCCTGAAGCGAGTGGCCCGTGGCGGGCGCACGGTCATCTGTTCTCTCCACACGCCATCAGCTCGACTGTTCGCCGAGTTCGACCACGTGTATGTGGTGGCTGACGGTAGATGCGCTTACCAGGGGACGTCTGCTGGTGTCGTCCCGTTCCTCAATGAACTGCAGTTGCCGTGTCCAAAGACTTATAATCCGGCGGATTTTAGTAAGTACCTTTCATATTTTAGAAGGTTTAGATTTTAGTATTTTTTATTTGTTAATGTAAGTTAAGTTATATTACACTCTCATCAATAATAGCATGTGGTGTATAGGTACCTATTATTGGTTATGCATTTAGCAATTAAAATTTTTTGACCTTTAAATTTTTTTGTATACCGAGTCACTCGATTTGGAAAAAAGCTGTATAATATTAAAAGATCTTCCACAAAAAAAACCTTGCTTATTTTCTTGCCGGAGTCTTCTCAGTTTAAGTGTATTCCGAACCGGTGGGTAATTCAATCATACTATTATTTCTTCTTCTAGTATAAGTTTAGGAAGATTATTACTTTTTATTGCACTAACACAGTGTTTATCAATCTGTGGGCCCCTACGGCGGTCGCGAATAAGTAAAGGTATCAAAATAACGAAGATCATTATCATAGTCTTTTAATTTATAAATTCTTTGTCTGTCTGACAAGGGGGTCGCCAGAATTTTTCAACCTGTAAGGGGGTCGCGAAATCAATAAGATTGAAAAACACTGCATTAACATATGGTCCAGAACTAAACATTGCCTATGTCTTTTCAGTAATAGAAGTATCAAGCGGAGAATATGGCCCACATGCAGACCGTATGGTGTCAGCTGTAGAAAATGGCAGATCTCAAGCCTGGAGGGACTACGCCGCTGCAGAGGACATTTGTTCTGGGCATTTTGAGGAGATGGACATTGAGCAGCTGAACGCTGGTGGAGTGGAGAAACATAACTTTAAACATGGGAGTACCGCTTGCCAGCAGTTCACTATACTGCTGAAGAGGATGTTGCTGCAAACAGTCAGAAATAAGGTATACATTGGAAGTTAAAATTAGTGTTGATTATTATGTTTCGATAGTTATGCAATGAAGCGCTCGTGGTGTAGCATGATTAGCCGTTCTTAATCGATCGGCAAAGTTAAGCTATCACCGTCGTGGTCGGTACCTGGATGGGTGACGCCTAGTGGTATTTAAAATCGAGCGTTTCCGTGCTTCGGGAGGCACGTAAAGCCGTTGGTCCCGGTTATCACTTGGATGCCTCCTAGGCGGCTTGAAAAATTCCAACAGTAGGTTGACCACTAGCCTACCTCCACCGATCCGCAGTGGGCACGCGTGGTGGAGTATTACCCATTCCCTTTCACCCTCAATTGTGAAAGGAGGCCTGTGCTCATCAGTGGGACATTATAGGCTGATGATGATGAGTTATGCAATAAAACAATAATATTGAAAGCTTGGGATGCAGCAATATTATCGATAGTATTGTGTGGCAATAATGACTAATCTATCATTAGTATCGATAGTATTCTTACTCATAATGCAAAAACTTGCAATAGTATCGATAGTGGTTTAAAAGGTAAAATCGATACTTCGGCAACACTGGTTAAAATATTATTTCAGAATATTTAACTAACATGAATGAGAGGGACACGAGTTCCTCTGAAATAAGAAATATATATTAAGCTGAGGATATGTTCTAGCGTAGCCTTGTAGCAACGAGTTTTGATCTCACTAAGACGTTTAACTATTGCAATGTTTATAGATTAGCGTACCTTGCCCTACTAAACTTGTTTGCATTAGCTATTAGGCAAAATATTCAAGGAAAATGTAATTATTTTAGTATGATCTTCGTTATTTAATATCAATATTTTCTAAACGTTTTTTGAGGTAATTTTTGTTTGATTTCAGGATTATCTATGTATGCGGATTGGTCTTCATTTATTCCTAGGATTTATAGTGGCTATGCTGTTTAGGAAAATGGGAAATGATGCCTCTAAGACTATATTCAATTTTGGTTTCTGTTACGCTTGCATTATCGCTATGCTTTATATACCGATGATGCCTGTCTTACTTGCTTGTAAGTATATTTGTGATTCATAATGTATTAATTAAAACCCTTTGCTGTCCGTAGTATTTTCTATATTCGTGGCTAAATATCTTTAATGTCAAATTATATAACTAATTCTGTTTATTAGACTCTTCAAAAACAATACGAAATATTCTCCAAATTTCACTTTGTTCATAAATCATGAAATTATTAATTCTAGTTCCAAAAGAAGTTCAACTGGTAAAAAGGGAATACTTTAATCGGTGGTATGGACTCAAACCATATTACGCTGCGCTTGTGGTTTCCCGAACCCCAGCTACCATATTCTTCAGCCTCATATACCTGGTGATCACATATCCAATCACATCACAACCAATGGAGGTACCCAGGATAATGCAATTCACCACTATTTGTATAATGGTGGCACTTATATCAGAGTCTATGGGAACTATGATATCTTCTATGTTAAATGTTGTTGTAAGTATTTTTTTATCATTATTTAAACGTTCGTTAATTTTGCGCTGTATGTGTATGTAATTGTGCTTGGAACTTGGAAGTAAGCTAAGAATTTTACCAGAACCTTAAATTTAAGTATATCAGGGACTACTTACACTTGCTAATTTGATATTGAGTACAGTTTTGATGATAGACTTGCTTTTACTAAACATCATCATCACAATCTGCCGGCCGTTCCCAATTCGGAGCTGGTGCAATATGTACGCTTCTTCCATTTGAACCTTCTATCCGTCTTATTATCATTCACGCGTTTCTTATTTATATCATCGGCAAATGTGGTATCAAAATTAAAATCCCTTTTCAGAATTCAGTATTCGTAGGGCCAGCAACAAGTGTACCCCTCATGCTGCTAGCTGTATACGGGCTTGGCAGTGGCGATGAAGTCCCACCAATCATATGGAGGATTGCTAGAGCATGTTCATTCCTCCGATACGGGATTGAGGGCCTAATAGCCGCTATTTATGGCCCTCCGAGAGAAGACCTCATCTGTCCCGACCATGTGGATTATTGTGAATATAAAAATGTTGCGTGAGTATTCAGCTTTTAGTTAGCACTACATAATATTAATATGCAATAGTTTCTATATTTCCGTAACGTGCTAAACTTAACAGAAATTAAAAGCAACAATACTATGATAACAGTATCAATTACCCTTAAGACTGAATCATGCTCTAGATTTAATGTATAAACATGGTACTTTTCATCTTGAAACTTTAGTGTTTGTTTCAATCGTAATGTATCAGGTCAATTCATAAATTCAGCACTTCAGAAAAGTTGTTTTACTGTTTGCAGTATTCATGCTAAAATTCTTTTCTAAAAATATATTTCTCTTCCAGTTACTTCGTCAAGCTAATGGGAATGTCGGGTGTATCATTTTGGTCAGACTTCGGAGTTCTGGTGTTTATGCTTGTCGCCATGAACTTGACTGGATACTATCTCCTCCGTCAAAGATTATCACCTAACTACGCTTTCAGAGCAATCAAAGTTATTGGTAACTTTATAAAGAGCAAAATGAGCTCTGTGCATTGAGCGAATGAAGATAGTAGATTAGCTTTATGATTTTTAATTGTGAGGGGAATAGCATATTTCTCTTTATTATAGATCGTTATTTGATTTGGTTCACAAAAAATTGATATAATAGCTTATGGTTGCAATACTTGCCCAAATTTTTAAATTATGTTTTTTATTTGAATATGGTTTGTTCTGTGATTGTTTAGGTGTATGTGAACCAAAGTTATTCCAACTTGATACCAGTGTGATAATTAGTTTTAGCTTTTTTTTATAATTTTCTATATAGTTTTAGTTTTCGATATACATTTTGAGATATCTTAATATGTTAGTTAATAATACTAATTTCTTTTTTATTTTGGATATAGGAATTTCGCTGGACGAGGTTTAAATTTTTAAGACTGATGTTGATTGCTTTATTTGAAAGTTTTTAATAAGATTAAATGAATTATCTTATTCACTTATTTCTAATTTAAAAAATAAAATTTCTCATGGTTTGTACCAATTTGACAAACTTGTTTGATTTCAATGAGGTAGAGTTTGTTTGCTTGAAAAATGATTGAAGATTAGAAATGAACCTGTATTGGATTTAAGAACATTATATTATATTGATGCAATGGTGGATTCAATAGCCGATTTTTTTCTTTTGAACTGTATAGTTGGTTGGTGGTATATGTATTATATGTATTCGTAATGTCATATTTCATTAATACTTTGATACCATTGTTCCTCCTGTATTATTTAACATGGTGAATTGTCTTTTATTTGACGATATGTGTTTTGTAAGCAGACATTATAAACCAATTATAAAGCATCACAATTAATTTTAAGCATATATATTTATAACGTCCCGTTTTAAACCATTTCATGTTACCGTTAACGTTCAGTTTGCTTATTCAGAACATATATTGTTTCTTCAATACTCGAATTAATTTAGGTTTTGGGAATTGACAGTATCTGTGTAAATAAATAAACCAAACTTTTTATCAAACTTTCTTTTATTTTTTTACCAAATGTTTCTCACTAAATAAAATCACGCATTTTCCTATGAACATAAAATACAAAGATAATTTAATGGAAATCTGACTAGGGCAGTCAATGTTATTTATGCCACATAAAATTGTGTTTGAGAACTGACACAATTGAAAACATTTTTTCCACTACTTAGGATTATATTCGTAGGTACTTATTATTAGTTGTGCTTGTGCTATGTATGATTTTGACATAGTGACAAATATTTTTGCATTTTTTTGAGTGTCGCTACTGTGTAATATTTGTTTTATATCTATATCATTACAATAATCGTAAGTATTGTGGTCATAAGTACACATTACACTAACATTATTTTACTTATTTACATATATTTTAACAAATACAAAAAAGGAATGTTTGGTTATAAAATTATCTTGCATTCCTAGAATAGTAAAGGTTAACCAGAAAATTAGAATACGCTACAATATTCTGAAAATGAATAAAATATGATAGGGCAATGTAAAAAAATGAGATGTAGAAATTATGATGTAAAGAAAATGTAAGTTTTTTATAAAACTAACGTTTTTGCATACATTGATATTCTCAAAGGATTCAACCAAATCTCAACAATAAAAACAAAACTAGACATAAGATTATTTAAATACTATAAATGATTATTATGAACATTTTTACTTTTAAATGATTGTTTACTGTACCTAACTAGCTTAAAACTTGATGCAATTAGAAGAAAAAATCCGAATGTATTTAAATAGTTGTGTACCTTGATGAATTCATTGTAACTAGTTAAACTTATTAAGCTCTTAAAAAGTGCTTCATTTTTCGATTGAACCTATCCTTTGTAAATTGAATTAGGTATATATGTCATAATTTATATCTAATACTAAGAGTTATGCTCAAATATTTTTATTATTATCATATTACAAGTGAATTTTATAACTATTAAAAATTCTTATATATTTTAAGCACAAAGTTTTTCTAACGGACATAAGGAGAATCCAGATTATATTGTAATATTTACCTGTTATGACAGAGAAGGGAATTGGTTTGAAGAGTACAAAATTAAACTGTAACATTTTTTGTACATACATAACAATAAATCTAAAACAAAAAGAAGAGATGAAAAATAAAAACGTATAAAAATTGTATTTACAATAAATTAATACTTTGAGGATTTAATACAACAATTGTAAATAAAACATATCTAACTTAAAATCAACGAGTATTTTAAAAATTAATCTACTCTTTTCGTAGCAGTGAGATTGCTTATTTTATGCGATTATGATTATGAAGAACTTAATATAAAAAAAAATTATGACCTTATTGGAGCCTTGAACAAAAAGTAAACAAGCTACCAGTTTAATTAAAAGCTAATATTCAAGCTATTAAACTCAGATTCTTATGATCAAAACTAAAATAACTGTTATTATTACTTGTACTAAAAGGCGAGCAATTTTAAATGATTATATCATCTACAAAAACATTTTAAACTAATGAGATTTTTAGAAGATTCAACTTTTACCGTATTTGA
The DNA here is from genome assembly GCA_951394255.1 of Polyploca ridens. NCBI lineage: Eukaryota > Metazoa > Arthropoda > Insecta > Lepidoptera > Drepanidae > Polyploca > Polyploca ridens. The sequence goes on along the minus strand of OX596251.1, from coordinate 3,074,854 downwards.
GTAGGTATCTAAATTCTAAGGTAAATAATCATTTGATACCATTAATTTTTGATTTTAGTTTTTTTTAATATCAAGTTTGATTTTAGGTATTTTATCTGATTTTAAATTGTGATTAAGAAAACATAACAAAGAAATGAAACTTTTACAAATTATTATATGTTTTGGAGTATCTTTGCTGCCTTCTGCCAACTTTTTACGTATTAAGTCCTTTACAAATACCTTATCTAATATATCCACATTCCACATTCCCCGGCACTTACATTATTGTATATACACACTACTATAATAATGGTAACTATAATAAAAATAATGTATAACTACATATAAATGAAGAAACTAGAGCATTTGATGATTTAGGCAATTCAATTCAAAATGTGAATTTAATTTACCATTTCATAAGTGCACTGAGTGCAATAACACAGTAAATTTTAAATAAAATGGATGGAATACAAAAAAATGAAAATGTCTTTAAATGGTAAATGGAATGTCATAAGTTTGATCTTAAATAATATTTACAAGTAAACAATTTGGCACCTCTACGTGAAAAGGAAGATTTTATAATTTCGGTGCCATAATACTAAATTGTAGAGTTGTATAAAAATCGATTCGAAACCATTGGGAGTCATGAAAAGAGTTTTCAACGAGACTGGGGAGGAGTAAGTTATCTAGGGGACCACAATAGATCCCAATGGTTCGAAGTGTCCGAGCTATTTGTCGGCCCCTCCACAAGACAAGATAAGATCCATTGGGAGTCAGTATTTTTATTAACCTGCTAGTGGGCATGCTTATTATCAGAACTTGCTATTAGCAGAACCAGGATAAAAAAAAAAATGATACGATGATGAAAATATTCCGAACAAGGAGTTTATCGATTTTTAGACAACACTAGATATTGTAATGAAGTCTGTAAATAGCTTATAATTAAGTTTTATACGCGAAGTGTGATTTAAGTCTTATTTGTGACTAAGTCCCTGACAAAAGTTAAGTAATTTATCGCTAAAACGTCATCATCACCTTACACATTAATTTTGGGTCTTTCCTAAAGCAAGCCATAAAGCTCAGACTCATTCAATATATCTTTAGGTCTTTAACGAATAAGTATATCGTAAGGAAAGTTATTGAATGAAATAAAATAGTTAACGAATCATTAGCTTTGATTAGATTAACTTATTAGGCCTTCAAGTATATTTCAATGATTTATCAAAAACCTAATATCAAAATATCATTAGGAATAAATGTTTACGTAGACAACCTGTATCTCTTCGATTTGAGCAGAATGCAGATTCTTTCTAATACTTGTCATACAAATTCCTCTAATGCCTTATTTTTACTACTACCTTTATGTAATGGGTCACCGACCTTCATATTCTTTGTTTTTACATCAGTAGTAAGGATATCTATAATATTTGAATTCTTACTACTGTCAATATCAACATCATATATCTCAGGCACAATAGAGTTAGAACATGAACTGTTGACTGGGTTTATCTCCATCACATTGTTCTATGTATAGAGCAGGTCTTTCTGAATCTAAACATGCATCTAATTTAGCATGTTTGATGATTAGTCCATGTCTTCGCCATAGTTGAGCGTCGTCTGCAGCGTCACAAGCAGCTAGTACAGCTGTCACTCTATCTTCTGGTGAGAGAGATACGCAAAGGCTATGATGACGTATTAGGCCGTTGTCGAAACGCCACTCCTGATTGCCACCTGTGTTGTGACACGGGTACATTCCTGGAAATGATAAAGTATAATGTTTATAGATCTGATCCCAAATTCTCAAATACACGCATAACTTTGACATTATGCAGAGATTCAGTTAAAATTGAAAAGCTGGCTAGCAGGCAGGTGATTCAGCGAATAGTAGATGGCTACCGTCACCGCAGTGTGGACATTAGCAACCCAGGGGATCAAACATTTGTTGCGGAATTTTACTTAATCTAGAAAGTATGTGGCTCTCATGCGAAATTGCAGGAATACGACGGTAGGGGCTCGATAAGCCAGCTATGCTAATAAAAGTAGCCTAATAGAATAACTAGTGATTTAATGATTATTTAGGTGATGGCGTGTATGGCGCCCGCCATGGCCGGCACCTGCAGCTCCGGGTATACATGCTCCAAGTACCAGCGGAATGGCTTGCAGTGGAGCTTCTCTAACGCTCACCCAGTGTTCCATCGACAAGGTGTCCCATAGTGTCCAGACAGCGGACCCCCTGCCTGATGGCGTGTGTGGCGCCCGCCATGGCCGGCACCTGCAGCTCCGGGTATACATGCTCCAAGTACCAGCGGAATGTAACAGTGGAGGTTCTCTAACACTCACCCAGTGTTCCATCGACAAGGTGTCCCATAGTGTCCAGACAGCGGACCCCCTGCCTGATGGCGTGTGTGGCGCCCGCCATGGCCGGCACCTGCAGCTCCGGGTATACATGCTCCAAGTACCAGCGGAATGTAACAGTGGAGGTTCTCTAACACTCACCCAGTGTTCCATCGACAAGGTGTCCCATAGTGTCCAGACAGCGGACCCCCTGCCTGATGGCGTGTGTGGCGCCCGCCATGGCCGGCACCTGCAGCTCCGGGTATACATGCTCCAAGTACCAGCGGAATGTAACAGTGGAGGTTCTCTAACACTCACCCAGTGTTCCATCGACAAGGTGTCCCATAGTGTCCAGACAGCGGACCCCCTGCCTGATGGCGTGTGTGGCGCCCGCCATGGCCGGCACCTGCAGCTCCGGGTATACATGCTCCAAGTACCAGCGGAATGTAACAGTGGAGGTTCTCTAACACTCACCCAGTGTTCCATCGACAAGGTGTCCCATAGTGTCCAGACAGCGGACCCCCTGCCTGATGGCGTGTGTGGCGCCCGCCATGGCCGGCACCTGCAGCTCCGGGTATACATGCTCCAAGTACCAGCGGAATGTAACAGTGGAGGTTCTCTAACACTCACCCAGTGTTCCATCGACAAGGTGTCCCATAGTGTCCAGACAGCGGACCCCCTGCCTGATGGCGTGTGTGGCGCCCGCCATGGCCGGCACCTGCAGCTCCGGGTATACATGCTCCAAGTACCAGCGGAATGTAACAGTGGAGGTTCTCTAACACTCACCCAGTGTTCCATCGACAAGGTGTCCCATAGTGTCCAGACAGCGGACCCCCTGCCTGATGGCGTGTGTGGCGCCCGCCATGGCCGGCACCTGCAGCTCCGGGTATACATGCTCCAAGTACCAGCGGAATGTAACAGTGGAGGTTCTCTAACACTCACCCAGTGTTCCATCGACAAGGTGTCCCATAGTGTCCAGACAGCGGACCCCCTGCCTGATGGCGTGTGTGGCGCCCGCCATGGCCGGCACCTGCAGCTCCGGGTATACATGCTCCAAGTACCAGCGGAATGTAACAGTGGAGGTTCTCTAACACTCACCCAGTGTTCCATCGACAAGGTGTCCCATAGTGTCCAGACAGCGGACCCCCTGCCTGATGGCGTGTGTGGCGCCCGCCATGGCCGGCACCTGCAGCTCCGGGTATACATGCTCCAAGTACCAGCGGAATGGCTTGCAGTGGAGTTTTTCTCGAAGAGTCGTGCGTTCTGATATGCTAGAAAGGAAATACTAGGTTAACACGTTATTCTTATTCAGTTGATATTTAGGATGGTTATTTTATTTATTTGACAGTCTCGAAGATTACCTGGATGTTACATGACCTTTACACATAATTAGTTAAAACTCTACTTACTCTCCAAAATTGACCTGTTTAGCCAACGGCTGGGACCTATAGTAGAGCTCCTTGTAGTCATCCATCCATACTTCAGCTGCTCTTCTGGTGTTCCTTGCAAAGACTGCCCCAGATCCACCAGGGAAAGTGTAAGGATGTCGCTTACGGAACACGTGACCTACTCGGGAACATGGCACGATTTCTAGAGAGCCACCGCATTGCCATACTCTGGAATTGAATGATTTTGTTGAAATTAAGTAATACGTTGAAAAGGATACTTTGTCGTCGTGATGGAGTATTGCCTGAAGTTGATAATGAGCTGCGAGACGATGATATTAATTTGAAAATACTTGCTAAAGGTACTCGCAAAGCATTATCAGAAAACTTTAACGAAAATGATTACAAACATAATATTTTCAAAACAAAAGTTTTGCTACATTATAGTGATGTAACGATATTTTGTAGACAAATTTAAAAAAAAATTAAGCAATTAGTTCTTGTAACATTAGTTCGGCGTGGGTGAATTTAATGTAAAATTAGTAATTCAACATGGAATTAATGACATAGCTACCGGATATTACACTTTACATATCCGGTAGCTATGTCATTATAATCAGAATGACTATTGACTCATTTAAAAGTAGAAATAAGAGAACATACCTAAATGAGATCTCAAGATTCTCTCCTCCCCACACATCCATCTTCATGTCATATTTGCCAAGTTTGTTGAAGTACAGTCGGTCCATGCTGAAGAGACCGCCAGCTATCATTGGAGTCCTGATCACTTGCGTGGGGTCGCTGAGACGTGCACTCCTTTCAGCATGAGAGAGGTATTCCCACTGGAATTAGCATTGACATCATTTTAACGACTTCGGCTCATTTTACATTATGACCCGAGTTTAATCTTGAACAGTGCCTACTTCTATGCCTTTCATTGCTAAATCGTTTAATTTCTGTTAGGATGTCATTTGATTTTGCATTAAGTACTACGAAAGTAAATGAGAACATGATGTAAGGCTCAAGTGTCGTCCTAGGTTTATTAAATGAATATTATGTTTAGCTCTATGCATTAGGTATTTTCTCCAATATTCTATTTTTTAAATAAAGAAAAATACACAAAACGGCTAATTTGTATCATTTAATCAACTACAATCTTATCGAGGTTAAAATCTCGTCTACTTATGAAATGTATTTTTTATAGCAGATGATAAAATATAAAATATGTATATGATCAACGAATCCACGCGCTTCTTGCAAACTAAAAGTGTAATTTATAGGTCATTTAATGTCACAAACTATAAGTGATTCGACGGTTAACTGAGAGGTTTACCTTGAAGACTAGGTTCCAATCGAATCCGCCTCGCAGGTCCGCCGACGCGCCGATGTATTGGAAAGTATCCATGCTGATCACGTCGATCACTGGACATACCACACGGGTTGGATCCTGGGAATTATGAAATATATATCAGAATAGAGTAGAATTTGTGATTTCTTTGAGTTTATTAACTAGCATATACGAAGTAATTACTTATGGTCCATATTTAAATTACGGTCATGTGATAAGAGAGGAAATAAATTCTTCAATTTGTCTTCAGAGTCCAGCTTCGTATTTGATATTGAATATCCTAAATATTTGGCTTATTTGACATAATAGTCTCGACAATGTCTTTGTTAGTTACGCTAGTAGGTAAAACTCAACTAATTCGTACGCCATAATTATTAAAAAGATTACAGCTTGCTACAACACATATAAAACCAGCAGAGTTGATTGAATTACCAGATGAAATAATTTCATGAACGATTTAACATTATTATTTCAACACGAAATATAATCTGTGTAGATCCATGACCTACTTGATGTACATCAACGTTTCAAGCTTTCAGAATGATTTATACAGTGTGTCGGAGGTCAAACGGTCAATCATGTCCAATATATTAAGGTAAAATTTCATCATAAACCCTAGAAACAAGGTTTTAGGCCATAGATCACCAAGCAGTTCCAGTGATTCTCCAGTCCTTTATTAAAGAAACATTACCAATGTAGTTGATTTAAATTAATATAATAAAGTGACAGCAAATATGGATGAGCTTGTATCTGAATTTTAAAAGCTTTAAAATGTAACTAACTTACACGAGATAGCTTAAAATAAATAACAAATTTGCTAACTTAGATAAGTTAAGTTTGATCTAGTCAAATCACGTACTGCCTACATAAAGAACATTCTAGACGTATACCACTATTACCTAACAGTAATCTAGACGCTCCGACTTTCATTGCCAAGTCATATGTCAAGGCTGCGTTAGGTGACGACTTTGTAGCTATTATGTGAATGACGGGGACAAACCGGAATTAAATACGTGTGAATGTCTTAAAATTTTGTTTAAAAATGATATGCGAAAGTTTGGAGTTGCGTCAAATGGCAATGATGCTGAGAAATATTTTGTCAAGGACATGAATGAGACGAATAACGAACTAAATAGGTATATTCAAGTGGATCAAATTTTTCGTCAACTTCATATTTTTGCAACCGAAAATGTGGCATTGAATTGAGAAATTTGGAGCGATTCTAGTCTTCACTATTCTTTCAAATTAATTATCGGAAACTTCTAAAACGTTTTTGTTGCTTGGATATCAAAGGTATTCAACTAAACATTTCCAGTGAACATTCATTTAGTTATTAGCGATGTCTTTGATTTAGCCTTTGATATTAATAGGCATGTGACATTCATCAGTCGACTGCATTAAAGTAAAGATAATCAATATAGCTAACGACTTATGGCTTCAGTTTATATTTTTAATTACGCTATAAGGTTCATTTTCATATCACACTAACTACTATCACAGCTATATTTTATGAACTATAAAATCGTATTGTCTAGCTATTATATTTTTAAAGCTTTGTTCTCAATTATGTAACAGCTGAATTTTAAACATAAATAGATATTATAATCAAATATGGAATACTTTAAAGCCTGATAAAAACGGGTAAAATCAAAGAAGCTAGTAGTTTCATAAATCAACACTCAACTTTAGAAGATACTGTTCTCTAGTAATCAAATAATGAAGACACATACGGTCTAGAAGCTAGAATGTAATAAAGACTATGTAAAACAAACAACCAACTATAGTATAGTATGACAGCAGTAATACGAGTAGTAAATCATTGGAGTAGCGATCATGAGTGGAAGGGGTGAAGGGATTACCGAGGCGATCTGTCTTGCACAACGCGTCGGCGCTACGTCTTCCGTTCTCTCCGCTTGAGTAACTCAGATATTGCGACGTGAGGGAGAGGAGGAAGCGGTAGCAGAGGGAATAATAGTTTTGATATCAACTCAGCTTTGAGTGAGTGAAAGGGGTAAAGGTATTACTGAGATGATGCATCTTACACAAGCGTTGCTGAGTCTTCCCATTTACTCTACTTTGGAGCTCCCATGCACCTGCTACCCCGCGCCAATCGATTTAAATTACATTTTGTAGGTATAATTGGATAAAAATAACCAAGTTAATTTTCTCACAAAATCTTACAGCGAAGAAAATTTTCGAAATTAAAATAATTTTAAACCGATTTCTACTTTTGTTAAACAAGAAATAGCCAACATAGGAAAATAATCGATATTTATTAAAATATCTCACAGATATAGATATAGTTCTCCGCTCATGAATAGCAATAATATTTTGTCAAGTGTCTCTTGGGCCATGGTGGAGTTTTTCCAGTTGTACGTAGCCCTCTTAGGTTGGTAAATAACTCAAGCGAAAATTAGTAACGAGAGCGGTAGCTTCTGTAAGAGGCTGATTTTAAAATATCAATAAACAAAAAACATACGCTTCGAACATAGTACCTCCTTCTTTATTTGAAGCCGTTTTAAAACTCAATCATCCCGCTAATCTCTACCAAATTGGATCGTACAATAATGTACAGTGCACTGCAGTATCTGTAACTTCAACGTGAGGCCACTTGCTTTCGAATAGAATCGATTTAGCAATACTCAAAGCAGACATGTTTGTTCTATCTCTATCTCATTACCAATGCGGTAACCGCATGCTATTTCCGGTTAGGTGCTGCAAATGTTTTGATTGATGACCCTGTTCATATAAACATCTTCAAATTGGTTGGTCAACGCATCTAGACATTATAGTCATCTGCAATCGTTACTAAGTTTGTTATTATCACTATTTATCTAAGATTGTTATTCCACTTCTTTCTATATACGAAGATATTGTGTTTTGAAGTTCCCCGTGATGTCACGTTAAGGTACAATTTTTACTCAAATGTGACGTCACGCACGAGCCTCCTCTCCCGAACTTTGAGGCGCTTTATCTTTGTAAATTATTAATGATTTGGTAAAGAAAAAAATACGTGTCCAATATTTTTTGATAATCTAACTGACGAACTAATAAAAAAAATTATTACACAGGACTCACACACTGAAGAATCCTTTCCAATCTATTATTAACTCTAAGCGCCATAAGATCTGTCCTAAATTCCACTGTTACGATGCAGTGCACGTCGAGTGATCTGACCTGAGCCTTGAGTAGAATTAAAACCATGTTCTAGATCAGCATACGATAGTTGAGTAAGTCTGATATCTTAAATTCGTTCCTGAGTTTCCAACGAGTGTCTACATTTTCAATTGCAGAACGAATTGTATTACAAATATTCGTCTTTCAAGATTTCTTCCGTAGATTTTACAGATGTTGCCAATAATTTCATAAGTTTCAGCATCTTAAACTTATACGTTCTGGTTACATAAGATGGTTGCACTTAGTGAGTTAACCTAGTTTGGGTAACCGCATCAAAATGTATTCTCAAGTGATCGTTTTCGATACCACCAATTGCAACGATGAAATGGCAACATTTTAAATAGCTTAACGAATTGATGTCAATCACTTTATATCCTCATTATATTTTATTGCATTAGACACCTACCTAAAGCTTCCGGGCTTTCACGCAAATAATCATAGATTTTAAATTTAAGTGTAAGTAGAATTTTGCGGTCTTTGAATAATGAACGTACTCTAAGTGACGGACTCAACTATATGTAACTAAGTATACTTTATGATATAATTTATGATGATCCCATATTTCACCGTACCTTAATGACAAGAGAATACTGAATATGGAATCAACGAGAATTTTTAAACTATCTACATACACTGCGGAAAAATAAAATTCCATCATATTTAAACAATAAGCTCAAATGGTCGGCCGCATCTCGTGACCGTAGACTTTATCTTCCTAAAATATCACTTGTAAAGACCAAAGGTTGCTTTAAGTTCGCAGCATCCAAGTGCTGGAATGACATTCCTCCACCAATACGCAACTTGCCACTGACGTCTAGCTTCCGCGTCAAATGCTACAACTGGCTTATCTCAAAGCAATCTATGGCCTAGTTTAGGACTTCATTACTTGTGGTTTATTACTTTAATTTTATTTTAAATTTATTTTAATCATATAATATATTATTGTATATTTAATGCAGACTCATCATTTAATGTCAGGCTAGTGCAGAATATCAGCGGTTGTGCGATATGCCTATTCACAGCCATGGCTGAGCACTAGACCTTTTTGTCTCTGTTTTTATTTATTACTTTTTACTTTTGTTTTATTATGTTATTTTTAAGTTGGAGACAAATAAACATTCATTTATTTATTTATTTATTTTATTTATAAGCTTCCTCTGAAATGATGAAGAGCCGTCCGAGAAAACAAGTGACACAAAATTACACACAATTTAGTTCCATATAACGTAAGACTTCATTGTGTAGTATCACCGCATTCTAGTAATAGGTAAATGATAGGTCTCCCAGTGATAATCTAGGAAGGTTCATCTACGTACTAATCATATTACGTCATGATTGAATTTGAAACATACTTTACTATATGATTAAAATTAAGGATTAAGTTGATCAAACTATACACTGACATCTATTCTGCTACCAACTAACTCTTGGAAGGGGAGACCTCTTCTATACAAAGTAAACGCAGTAAATCAGGTATATAATATAATAAATAATATGTTGTTAATACGTCATGTGATACAATTAATATAGACAGATTCTTTCACATTTTGAATTAGGTATCTATCATACATTGTATTCGTAATACTTTACATAGATAACTTGCCAGTAGTGCAATTGTATATAGAACCTTTAACACGCCCCCTCAATTAAACTACTGAAGCCCTAAACCACTAATAAACTTATTATGTTTACCCACAGGTAATGCTTTCGTTAAAACGTCAGCCAGCATCAAATCTGTCGGCACATGCTTTAACTCTATGACATTATCCCTGAGTACGTCCCTGATAAAATGGAACTTTATGTCTATATGTTTACTACGAGCATGATAAACGGGATCTTTAGCAAGATAGATCGCCCCCTGATTGTCAGCATAGACAGTAGTTTTAGATAGCTGTAAACAACCTATCTCCTTTAACAAACTACTTAGGTAGAGAGCTTCTTTCATTGCCTCACTGACGTAGCTACTGTTCGCTGCTTCTGAGATCTCCATGTAATAGCTGCTCCTCCTAATATAAAAACATAACCAGAATACGATCTTCTATCTAATATACAATTCCCCCAATCCGCATCTGAATAGCCTATCAACGAATGACCATCCTTTTTAAAAGTCAGACGATAGTCAATTGTTTTCTTTAAATATCGAAGAACCCTTTTTGCCGAAATCCAATGAATGTGAGTAGGACAAGTCACAAATTGAGCTAATTTTGAAATTGTATTGCTTATGTCAGGTCTCGTACCTACGCTCAAATACATTAACGTACCTATCAATTCACGATACGGCCATCGTTCTCGATTTATACAAACATCATCTAGGTTTTCTTCCTTTGGTTTAGTAAACTTCAACCCAACTTCGAATGGAGTGGATACAGTCTTGCACTCTTCCATACCATACTTCTTTAGTGCATATTTAATATACTTCTGCTGTGATAGACTTATAACTCCGTCCTTTTTCTCAATCTCGATACCTAAACAGTATTTAGCCGGTCCAAAATCTTTCAACTCAAATTCTTTGGCTAAATCCTTCTTAAATATCTCTATCCACTTGATATCCTGGGACGCCACTAATATATCATCAACATATATAATAACAATCAAAATAGTTCCATCTTTCCTTCGCTGAAAATATAAACATGGTTCGTTTATAGTAGGCAATAAATTCATACTTCGTAATTTCTCATCCAATCTCAAATACCACTGCCGCCCTGCCTGTTTTAAACCATAAAGCGAACGCTTTAAAAGACAAGCATCTCCTCCAGCATTGATATCTAATATCATTTGCCTAGCACGCTTCACAACTATTGATTGTTCGTCTTCTCTTTGAATAAGCATATTAAGACTATCTTTCAGTACCTTTGGTACCTGCATATAAACTTCTTCATCAAGTCGGCTATTTAAGTATGCTGTATTGATATCTAGCTGATGTATTTCTAGATTCAGCTCTACAGCAAGTGCCATCAACAATCTAACTGTTTCTAGTCTCGCTACTGGGGCATACGTTCGGTGATAATCAATCCCATACCGTTGACTAAAACCCTTTGCAACTAAACGAGCCTTTTTCTTGAATGTTTTATCAACATTAAACTTGGTCGTCAGTACATATCGACAGCCTACGATATCTCTATTTTTAGGTCTTTTCACAATATCCCAAGTATCATTCTTAACTAAACTTCTTACTTCAGAAAAGATTGCCTCTCGCCATTCCTTGTGTTCATCGCTTGATAGCGCTTCTTCGAGGGATATTTCAGTCATTGCAGAAAAATATTCTTCATCTTCTTTATGATTGTTTACTTCTTCAACCATCTTATACACCTTTCTAGGACGCCCACGATTCCCTTTGACAAGCTTGGGTCTTCCAGGAGTTCATCTCGACATCATTTGGGTTGATATTACAACCTAAACCTTCCCCTCTACTAGAACGCTCGCCAGTACCTGAATGCTCTCCTCCTCCCGAGTGTTCGCCTTCATCAGTATGGTCGACATCGCCTGTAGGTTGTCGCTGAATAATATCATCATTATCCATCTCAAACTCGACTTCTTGAATATTTGGTCAGTCCTTAGATTGTGTATTCTCGACTCTTAGTTTAAAAATATTTTCTGGCTCTATTCGAATATTCTTCTGATCCTTTAATGCATTTTTTTCTTTTTGGAATTTAACATCTCGAGCTTCTATTACATGGAGATCTCAGAAGCAGCGAACAGTAGCTACGTCTTCTACTGAAGCTGAATATATTAGTACTAGTGAGGCAATGAAAGAAGCTCTCTACCTAAGTAGTTTGTTAAAGGAGATAGGTTGTTTACAGCTATCTAAAACTACTGTCTATGCTGACAATCAGGGGGCGATCTATCTTGCTAAAGATCCCGTTTATCATGCTCGTAGTAAACATATAGACATAAAGTTCCATTTTATCAGGGACGTACTCAGGGATAATGTCATAGAGTTAAAGCATGTGCCGACAGATTTGATGCTGGCTGACGTTTTAACGAAAGCATTACCTGTGGGTAAACATAATCCCCCTTATTACAAAACATGGTTTAAAGTAAAACCAGGTTTTAAAATAGCCTCGTCTCTTTTTATTATATGACGTTAGAAAGTGATCGAATGACAGTAAAACCTAGGTTTGCTTTAAACCATGTTTTGTAATAAGAGGGAATAAGTTTATTAGTGGTTTAGGGCTTCAGTAGTTTAATTGAGGGGGCGTGTTAAAGGTTCTATATACAATTGCACTACTGGCAAGTTATCTATGTAAAGTATTACGAATACAATGTATGATAGATACCTAATTCAAAATGTGAAAGAATCTGTCTATATTAATTGTATCGCATGACGTATTAACACTAACCAGGCTACTTTCCTGAAAAAAAATATTTAGTCCGTCATTTACATAATCAAAAAATATTAGACACGTATTTTTTCTTTTGTCAATTAAACAAAAAAATACGAAGATATCGTGTGTTGAAGTTCCACGTGACGTCACGGTGTGGTACACTTTTTAGTAACAAGTGACGTCACGAGCCCCCACTCCCGAACTTAGTTGCGCTTTATCTTCGTCAATTGTTAATGATTTGGTAAAGCAAAAAATACGTGTCCAATATTTTTTGATAATCTAACTGACGGACTAATTAGAATTATTATATTTTTACCCAGGCAACATCCCTATTCAGGATGCTTCAATAGCAACATTATAACTATAATAAATACACACTCTAGCAACCCATACATCATTTTCAATGAGAAAGATGATATTATGCATTAGAAATAGTAGATTATAACAAGAGCATTACAGAAGCGTTCCAAATTATACTCTAATAAAGTCTATATTTACGTAACACTACTGACAAGTGCCGCTTCCTGTTTCAAAGCCTACACTTGTGCTAAGCCTAGTTACGTCATTGTGAAATAAGGTTGTAATCAGATGCTATGTAACGTATTCTAGAATACCTACTAGTTGTTGAAAAATCCAAGCGAATAGTAGAATAGTATTTTTAGCAACAACAAAAAAACCGTTTCAATATTTATGTAAGTGTCTTTTGTTGTAGAGACTGCAATATGTACGAATATAAAATCTAGAACTGGTATTGGTACTGGTATTACAAGGGGTATTTTTTTACGTTATTTGGTATGGCAACTGCAGCTATATTGGTACGATAAAATATTCAATACTAGTTTCTGCTTCATAGTTTCTTTTTCATGTTTTGGTTCAACTACTTGTGTGAATTATACGAGGGATAGCATATTGCTTTAAATACTTAATCATTTTAATGGACTAGATAAGGTTAATAGTAACACTATCAATGATAAAGTGCACATTAAAAAGTGACAGTATTGAAGTTGAAAATGAAAATACATTACATCAATGTCACTTGAAGTTTATTGGTACAACTCTATAATACTAATGAATATAGATAGACGCAGTAGCAGGCCCCTCTTTCCCACTGGGCAATCTGGGCAAGTGCCCAGGGCCCCGAAAACGATGGGGTCCCCAAATTCTATGTAATTACGTATCCATTGAATATGATTGTGAAGAAATAAAACAGTTAGATAAATCTAGAATGGGCTAGATGACTAAAAAAACTATTTAGTCCACCTTTTAATTTTCAAAAAATATTACATATATTTTTTTCTTTTGTCAATTAAAATATAAAATACCAAGGTATCGTGTGTTGAAGTTCCACGTGTTAGAGTACAATTTTTACTTTAAAGTGCGTCACGAGCCGAACTTTGACTCGCTTTATCTTTTTAATTTTTTGATGATTTGGTGAAGCAAAAAATACGTGTCCAATATTTTTTGATAATCTAACTGACGGACAAATTTTTCCTAGGAATCATACCTATTGACGGAATCGTAGGGGGCCCCATTACTTATATGCCCGGGGCCTCCAATAGGTTAAAGACGGCCCTGCGCAGTAGCGCTTTGTAAAAGCCGATCTTCTAATTGACAATAATGATTAGTTAACAAGTAGCGAAAAAGCATCTTAGGTTACTTGATAATAATAAGTCTGGATATCAATGGTTAGTAAGACAGCGACTGAACTGACTCATTACTATAGTCAAGAGTTGAATAAACATTACCTACGCATTATTAATAGGATTAAACTTGTTTTGATCATAATTGATGTAAATTTAATTTGTATTGAATGAACAGTAAAGCCTTTATACCTTATACCACGCTTCATTTTAAAGTGAAAGCAAATAGCCCTTTATAAAATCAAACGGTACATTTGCAGCACTCTTATTTTCCCATCTTCTTCTTATATAATATTATCACGCACCCATCAATTTTCTAAATTACTCTGCGAATAATTTGTGCCTACAGCTACGTGGTCATTACTTTATGTAACTTGTGTAACAAAATGTCTCTCGTGGCCTTTTGACATTATTGTTTCATTTTTATTTGAGATATTATGTGGTGCTTATCAACCAGTTTCGGCTATCATATCGTCATCATCATTTTTAGTAAAGCGAAGACTTTTTAAATTGGGATGTGTCATCCCAATCTTGAATGTCATTAAGACATTAGTAGATTAAGCAATTCATACCAAAGTCGATGAGGTTCATAAAAGACTTCCCTGATAAGGTTCCCTCTTCAAATTGTCTGGCTGATTTATCCGTCCGTTTTAGTAAACTAAACTTTAGAGTCAGAATGGAGATTGAATACATTATGTTTTAGCTCAATACTGCTCTTAAATATTCTTAATCCAATCCGGGTGAACACTGTCAATTTCACATTGAATTTGAGTTCATTACCATTTTAACTGGTTTTATTATTAAAAACTTGAAGGAGAGGACTAGAGTCAATGTCACTGGCATTTTATCTGAGAATGCTATTGATAGCTCTTTACACAGATCTTAAAGAATATCGTAAGGTTGCCAATTTCTGTACTATAATTAATTTTTTGCCTCTTGGAACTTAGATCGACTGACGCAGGGATCTAGTACGTAACTAGAAAACTATTGCATTTCGCTCTATATCTGTAAAGTACTCCCAATCAGCAGAAATAACTAGCAAGTTACATGTTAGTTAATCTTAGAATATAATTTTCGATAGAATTTGGAAAACAACAATATGTTGTACCTCTAATAAAATAACATTATTTCCCTCCCGCGGAAATAGAAGCCATTCCTCAAGCTTTATATTTCTTCTAAATGCCGATATACCAACGAAATGCAGTCACGTCACGAGCGAGTCGAAGCAAACCTTGACATTACCATACAGACCACGTCTCAAACCCATTCGCTCCAAATGTCGGCTGGTATCCAATTACTATGCTTTTGGGTTCCTCAATACGTTTTATAAAACCTATTACTTCATACCTGTCTTCATAGCTTATTACTTCTGTTCTACACTTATGAGAATATTTTATTAAATAATTTTTCTCGTTAGTGCCGTTGTCTGCATGTTTAAAATGTCTTTCTTTGTTGGTTGTTTTATCACGGTAAACTGTGTTCTAAATCTATCATACATTATCAGATTATCAATTTAAAACCGCAATACAGAACCCAAAATACCAACCTATAACAGTATTTTCATTCTTATTTAGAGCAAATAGATTCTGTGACAAACGTGTGTTGAATTCATAAAATGTTGTCGAAAATATACGCATAGGTAGCCAACAATGAGACGTGAATGTGTGAATTTAGTTTATCTATGCCTGAACCGATATTTAAGTAGTTGCTGTTGGCAAAGAGTTTAGTCATGGCACTTAACTGCTGAGGACACAAAAATCAAACAAGGCAAATCGTTGAAAGTAAAAAAGAACGCAAATAAATATTGCATTTTTTTTTTATTTTTATTTCGTATAACTAAGGTAGCAAACAGGCATACTGTCTGATGGTAAGTGATTACCATAGCTTATCGACGCTTGTAACACCACACTCGTTACTGACCCTAAAATCTTCAACCTTTTTGAAGAAGCCTATGCTGTACTTCCTTGGGATAACCACGACGGTGCACATTCCATAGCCTGAGCGTCCGCGGTAGGAAGTTCCTTTGAAACCGCAAAGGAAAATATTGTTGAATGTATCTTGTATACCGTTGTAAAATATTATAGAAATGAACGATTCAGGTCGGGGTTAACTTATGGCATACATACTTATTTCAATCAAGTAACGAAGCTTACAAATTGCAGTACCTATATATTTTAATTTTAGCACAAGAGATATTAGAGACTCCAAATCCATTTTTTTTAAATTAAAGCTTATAATTTTTATTATATTACGTGGTAGTTAATTGATAATTGTTATAAAATTACAATAATATAAGGCGTTGAGTGAAAACATATATAATCATTGATTTCTAAATATACCATGTGTAGAAAAGTGGCCCCAAATGCTAACCCTGTGACAGAACGGACAATAAAATATAACCAAACAATTTGTTTATTTGCTAATTGGAAGTAATAAATTAAGCATCTGAAATTGATTTGAACATCGTATATTGAATAGTTTTATAATAAAAAATAACAATGTTTAATGTTCTAGCAGTAAAATATTTATCACACGCCATTCAAAAATAAACTATTATAATGCCATCTTGTTGCCTGTTTGTTGCGTAAAATAGATTACAGCAGTTTCACCACAAATGTCTTGACATTTTGCGTTTAGATTTGCCATGTTATTCACTTGATATTATGCTGAATCCAATGGCTGAATCTTTTGATCGTGGATTTAGATTTATAACGAAGTGATTGTCTATTGTTTGATTCTAGATTTCTGTTTATGGTATGATGAAACAATATCAATAATGATCGAAACTCAATTTAAAAAAAAATAAAAAGTAAAGGTGTGATCAATCAGTGTCAAAATTAGTTTGATTTTCAAAACAATTCATGTATTGAATTAATGCCGCCCCTATAATTTCTGATAGGGCATTGTTAATCTTAATTAGAATCACAAATCTGTATCTTGCAGATTATTATCCGTTAATTATTCTGAGATAAATTCCAAGCCTCATATTGTTCACAGGATAATGTGACCCACACCAATCTACTATGCAAATTGGCTTGCATAGATTAATCGTACAGGCAGACGATATATTACTGCATTACTTCATATTACATAGATATTGAACACAACATTAGTATCTACTTGCGAAAAGAGAAAAAAAAAAACTCTTTACAGTCTTATTGGGTATAAGATCTTCTCAACATGACACTCCTTGCACAGCCAAAATAAATTCAACTGCTATTTTGGAGTCAAGCATTTGAATGGCTCTGGAACGCTCTACACCAGTGTTTTTCAATCTTATTGATTTCTCGACCCCCTTACAGGTTGAAAAATTCTGGTGACCCCCTTGTCAGACAGACAGAATTTATAAATTAAAATACTACGATAGTGATTTTCTTTATTTTTATACCTTTACTTATTAGTTTACCATAGTTTGCAAGAAGCCGCGAGAGGTTTGCAACTAAGTAAGAGGTAAGTTCGACGCCCGCTTGCGCGAAGTCTACCTTGCCTTTTTCCTTCTGCCAGCGACCCCCCGACTAAGGTTTCGTGACATCCCTAGGGGTCGCGACCCACAGATTGAAAAACACTGCTCTACACAATGCTTTGGGGGAGAGATTTTAATTCTGCTGCCAATTCCATTCTCAAGCATATTATATGAAAAGTCTGCTAGTAGGTCCTTACCTCTTTTATCCTCTGTAGTAAAGGCTCCAACCAGTGAACATTGCACTCCACGTGTGAGTCGAGGAAGGTCAGTACAGGAGCAGTCGCTGCATCAGCTCCTCGAACACGGGATCTCATCAGACCTTCGCGTTTCGTGTTCCTGATGACCTGTACTTTACGGATGGCGCGTAAAGCTGCACCGTCTTCAGCTGTTTGGAAATGTTGAAAATGTATTAATAAACCTGTTCTAGAGTCTCTTTTTGTCTTGGGGATAGGTCAATAAATAACTCGGGATATCCTAAAACCACAGTTATATGTTAAATAAAGTAGGGGTGGAAAACAGTGAATCTAGAAGAGCTTCTGAGCTACACTAAAATATTGTTAGAGGTCTTTAATAAAACTTGTACGTAGTATTTATATACTCTGAGATAAAACTAACACATTTTGTTTTTGGTATGCATAAGAAGATAATAATTTCTTGGATAATTATGATTTATGAATGATTTCAACATTATAATTTGCATTCTAAAGTTATTCATCTTTACGATATAAATGGTAAGAGTCTATGTTCAGATTGGTGGGAATCTGGGTTACTTATATACATATTTACAAAAATAATACTTAATTGTTAGAATTTCGAAATTGTATGTGAAGTGAAATTAATTGTTAAAAACTGCCATTGTTCCATATCTAATTATGCGAAAACAACTTTTAGAATTTTTAAACAGTACACAATAACAACATCTATTTTAATGACATATTGTCGTTAGTGTGGAAAATTCATGATTCTGAATGAGACAATTAACATTTGTAATGTTTTTACAAGACGAGACGAGTAAAAGTATGTAGTTATTTATTTACGAGAGATAAACGAACATAAATTAAAACTAAACAACGCCACAAAAACACAATTTGAATTAACAAAGTGCTTAAAATACACATGAAAGAAACTCCAGATGCCAAAAATAAAACAGACTGATAACATCTTTTCAAAACCAGATAACCTATTCTTAAAAAAGAATGTTCGTCCAAAATACAACGAAGCTAAAAGTAAATGACATATTTAAATTAACTAGTAAAATAAATAAGGTAGACTATGTAAGTCAATCAGTGTCAAACATGAAACATCTGTAACAAGCTTTGTAGGTAGAATAGCAACTACTGTTCAGACATTCAGTGCCATGTTTCTGAATTTTTAATGTTAACAATCACGTTGAATAACCGAGCTGTGCTTCGTACTGTGGTAAATAAATTACGAGTTTCCAAAGTTTGATTATAATATTGTAGGAGGACTGACGAATTCTACAGGGAATCACTAGAGGTAAGCTTATGGATCGTTTGTGAAAATATATGATTGATGGTAGCAATTGACTTATCTGAGCCTGAATGAATTTTAAGAGAGGTAGAGCATAGCGTCTAAGAGCAGCTTGACTGGGGAAGTATCTTACAGAATACCGCAGCCAAATAACTTTATGTTGTGTTCCTGCGCGTGAGTAAGGTCGCCAGAACTCATTGGGGAAAGGATCGGTAATGCATGAGTGATGCTCCGTGTCTTGCAAATGTCCATATGGCTACGGTAATCGCTTATGGCGTATGCTTGTTAGCAGACTTTAAAAAATGGCATCAAAGCACAATTCAAACTGCAGGGTCTACCCTTGAACTTACATTATAAAATGTAGGGATCTACAAAAGAGAGAGAGAGAAAGTAGAGGGTTTTACAAAATTCTACCTGTAAGGCGCCGATCCCACAGAAAGAGTTCTAGAGTTCCGCGTCCCGAGTTCTGCATTCCGTGTAGACTATTGTGCACACAGCAAGCAGTCTAGCGTTTTTTTTTTTATACGACTAAGTCGGTAAACAAGCATACGGTCCGCCTGATGGTAAGCAGTTACCGTAGCCATAGTTCTGCAATATTCGCTACTGATCGCACATCATACACTTTTTTTACGTTCAAAGGCGCCACAAAGCTTACAACCAACGTGGAATGCAGAACTCGGAACTCAGAACTCTAGAACTCTTTTCAGTGGGATCGGCGCCTGAAGGGGTAAAATATGGGATCGGGTATTAACAGATAACGTACAAATTCGTGAAAATTCAGGTAGTATTATTATAAATAGGCTAGTTAGTTTAGCCTAGGATGAATTTTGTACCCTTCTGCGGACAAATAGGTCCATTGTTAATTCCCAGCGTTTTTAGGTTCACGCAGTGGCGAAGTCAAATGCCACGATGAAGGTTGAAGAGCCTCCGTGAAGGAATCTATAGCATTATGATATAATAGAATATACTTTATTCTACCCATCACATGGTAGAACATTACCATGAACATAGATTTACATAGGGCATCGTGCCTTACATTCTTTGAACATGGAATTGTACAAAGAAAATAAAATGGCGAACACAACATAAGCGGCCTTATCGCTAAAACGATTTCTTCCAGGAGACTTTTGGGTCTATATATATATACTTTTGGGTCTATATACTTTGATAAAACTATAAATACAAATGTGAACAAAATAAATAATTAACAGCATTCAAAAACACTTAACGAGAAAAAAATTAAATAAAAAGATAGTAAGTACAGTAGTACCCAACTGATATGGCTTACCGATGTACCTGCGCAGAAGATACATTTTCAAAGCGCGGGAAACACTATTGGTCGGCAGCTGCCGCCATGTTAGCGCGCGCCGTGCGGAGGGGCGTGACTTGCGAGTAAGACGGAACTAACAGCTGCTTACACAGCAGCTGTTAATTCCGTCAGCTGCACTGTATTATGTACCTTATAGTAGTGATCTAAGGTTGATTGTAAGTTTCAAGTATTCTTTCGTTAATCTTCGGGGCCATACTTTCTTTTCTGTGCGAATGAAGATTTACGACGCGCCTTATCAGTTGGGTACTACCAAAATTAGGTAGAGCACTTTGTAGTAAACGTCAGTAAAATCTGTTGCCAAGCACAAACCGATATGTTTCTTATATAGGCTGTATGGGCTACCTTTGGTCATCCCTTACCACGAAAAAAAAAAAACTTTACAGTAATAATAAGATAATGATGATACTTACGATTATCACTGAAGTCATCAACCAAGATAATCTCCTTGATAAGGTACTCTGGACTCCTGTTTAGTACACTGCAAAAAAATATTTCCAAAATTAACTTATTGTGCGTTGCATTTTGATATTTATGTCCCTTGAGATTAGATTTTTTTTGTACCAAGTTAGGTACATTAGTAGGGAGTTTCTTATGTATAATGTACTTATTAAAATACAGAAACGTTTCGTGACTCCGTTTGCGTGACCTCATGGGCTAATTTGGTTTATGTTATGAATATATTACCATAAAACATAATTTATATCGGATAAAAGGGCTTAAAGAAAATTAATGGATAGCTCTAAATATAGCGCTTTATTACCCACCATATAGCCCACCAGTATTAGATTTTTAATGAATTTTCATGCAGTATGTCGTAGTTCCAGTTACGTTAGAATTATTTTCTTACCTGACGATAGTGCGAAGGAGTGTGGATCGCGCTTCATTGTGGAATGTTATGATTACACTGGTCTGTGGAAGATCTTCATCGTATTTCTTTAATCGGCACCTGAAAAAAGAATTAATCTTCAACAAATACGTTCAGAAGGTTCAGAAACGTATCAAAAAAATATAAAAACAAAAGAACATCAAAATATAAAAATCGCGTTCTAATTTCAAAAACATGAAAATAGTGCTCGAATTAGAAATGTTTTAGTTTTAAAACTGGCTAACGAGTGTGACCATAAAAGTTTGAATAACGAATTCGACATAATTTTATGTGTCTATTTTTAATACAAAAGACAAAAAAGTGTGTAAATCTTTTTGGTGTAAATAATCTGATGTTGATGTCATCTTTAGAAAACTTATCGTAGTTTCCATTTATAGACTATTACATTCTGTTATTCCTTTGTTATTCTTTTGGCTTCTGCATAAATAACATAAAGTAGAAATAAATAAGTATTCGTTTTCAAACATGAAATTCAAAATGTCGCGAATCCTGCCTGACCTCAATTCAACTTGTCGACAAGAGTGACGTACGTACGACGCAGTACAAGACCTCCCTTGAAACCTCGTTGACCTCTGTAAGGAGGTACCTACTAGGCACGGATTCGGTCAATGTCTGTTCACTGGTTTAACATTTCAAGTGAGAGCTCTCGTGAGGGACGAATTGCTCTCAAGGTACCTTTTTGAAAACATTGTAAAAATTATTGGTTTTAAAGATTTTTTTTGGTAAATACCTAATTTGTGAAATTTTGTAGATAATTCAGAACAGAACACTCATGTATAATTTTGAATATAGAGCAAAGTATTTCCAGATCTATTACAATATTAACGAAACTAATTTTGAATAATAGAAATAAGCCGGTCCTACTACGCAGTTTGTGTTTTACTCATCGACGAGATGAGTTCATAAATATTAACAATGTATAGAAGCCTCTACTCACATAGCATTCCTAGTATCAGGAACACCTCTATTACTTGGCAGGTTATCTGAGGCGGCCTGGTTGAAGCGGTTTCTGACATAAGGATCAGAATCCTTTGAACCCCCTGACACGTAACCTCCTTCGTCGAAGTAAGCGCGTCCTGTACTGCCAGTGCCATAAGTATCTTCTGGTGACGCTGGACTGCTCTCTGGTTCTTCTTCGTGTTGCTTGATTAAGCGTAGAGCTATGTTTTCCTCCTGTAACAATGGTATGTTTTAGTTTTAAAACTATAAATTTAAAAAAAAAGTCTTGAGTGAAACACCTTTGTAATCATAGATAATTGATGTTTTTAAGTGTTAAAAATTATTTGAATCGAATTGGAAATAAGTTGTTTCTGGTTTTGAATAATGTAGACCTTGATTCGATATGAAAGTTGTTCTTTTTTTAAATAGGCAAAGTCAATTATCCAAATAAAAAAATAAAGTGATAGTTTTCAATTTAGAATAGAAACATAGAAACGAATAAACCTCCGCAACCATAAATTAATATTCAAACGTCGAAGTAAATGAGTTGTGACCTTGACATATTACAATAAAATGTATGGAAATATGGAAACTGGTTTTAGTAAGTGTTGGCAATCATCATATATTTTGTTAGAGTCTTTCGAAAACATATTATTTATATTATTAATTAATTAGATTTATCTAATCGGAATCGTCTACTAATATTCCCAAGGTTTGTGACAAACGTTTCTGAGAATAGCATCTAGAATGTTCTAGCGAGTCAACCCGAAAGGTCATAGGGTGCTTTCTATAGGTACATACAAATTGCCAATTTTCATAGCAGTTATCGGCTTTTCAAGTAAAACATGAGGTATAGATCATATTACATTTTAAAGTGGGTTACTATTTTTGCAAATACAAAAAATGCCATACAAATTTTCTTGTCGGAATTTTCTCAGTTGATGTGGTGTCGCGAACCGGTGGTAGAGCTATTTGGCATGGTCATTAGTACCTCAGGGCCTAAACTGAAGAAAAGAGTTATGGTATTTTCCGCTCCACCATTATTACCTACCGCGGTGAGATGTGTTATTCTCTAATTTCAATGAACTTCAATAAATAAATATCCTGGGACATTACTCACACATGGTCATATCCCAAACTAAGCAGAGACTATGGAAACCAGATAACTGATATAATACATATACTACTTTTTGTTTGTAAATACATACTAAATATACATAATTACACCCAGACTCAGGACATACATACATGTTCATGCACACAAATGCATTTCCTGTGCGGGAATCGAACCCACGACCAGCGGCGCGATAAGTGGAGTCTTAAGCAACTGCGCCAACTGGCCGGTTTCATATCGAAAATTTAAAAATGAACTAAAAATAATCGATTAATAAACTATCTAATGCCTGTGGCTATTTTCACTAGACTAGAAACTTGAAGTGCACTTAGAGTTGCATGCATTTCCAGTTTCTATCGGAAATAGGCATGCAACAAACAAGACTGTTTAGCTTAGATAGTAGAAACTTCGGAAGTTGATAATTAACTGGCAGATTTAGATCGAGCCATAAATATAGAAGTAGACGATAACGACTAAGATACAATTAATCATCATAATCCTCATGCAATTGATGCATTACTCGTAACTATCAATAAATAAATCATTGTAAGAGCTTAAGCATGATATAATGTAGTCATAGTGAAACACCATGAAAAACACTAGCAAAAAGGTATGGTGTTGACAGAAGAATACACAGTCAAGACAATGCCAGAAAAGTTTCGTGACGTGATATGGCTGACGCTGGTAAGAACACCGCCAGGTAGTAGCAAGCCAGCCGGGTACAACAAAGTACCCTGCCACCGTGCTATGGTTTCCTTACGATGTTTCTTCACCAAAGCTCAAGTTCAATGAAGGATTCGAACCAAAAGACTTTCATCGTCTAATCATCAAAATTCAACATTCAAAAAGCATTTATTCAATTTAGGCCCTGATAAGGCACTTATGAACGTTAACAAATGGCTCTACACCGGTTCCAAATACAACTTGGAAACTCAGGAACAGGAAGAAACTCAGCAAGTCTTTTTTTTTTTATCATCATTTGTGAGGAGAACATTTCTGATAAGTTATGATTACAGGGAGAGACAATGATTACGATCCCTGCTAATAAAAACTTCTTGATCTACATTTAAAATACACTTTACTCAATGATCTATAATAGAGCGTATTCTAATTTTTGCATCGTTACTTTCATTGGGCATGCAATGATTGTCATCAGAATAATGCCTGCACTTGGGTCTTGAGCAGCGATCATTCGACATGCTCTGTTTGTTGTGGTCGATCTAAGCGGGAAACACTTATTTAAATAATTTTACGCTCAGATTGGGCGCAAATAGGACTCGTTTGGTGGATCTAATCTAATATTCTACCAGTTTTATTGTTTTTAACATAATTATGTCTAATATGGCTGGCACGATAGGGAAAAAGTACGACATAGGCATTGCCAGCAAATTCTGTACGTTAAGGAATTTTTTTAGACCAAAGAAATTATTCTGTGTTATTAGCGAGCATAAAAACTTTTGAAGTGCTAGAAGACTTAAACACTTTAGCTCGCGGATAAAAAATGACAATGGCATTCATTGTTATTATAGGACGCGCGTCTTTCGCGAGAATCAACGGTTTATGTTAATTTATCACAGAGCTATCTTAATCCATAAAAGTGTTATTAGAAAATAAAATATAAACGCAAAATAACGTTTTTGACGATGTTAATAAAATATCTAGTTATGGAGCAGCTTTTTTACCATTTAAGTCGGAACTCGTTTAAACATTACGTCATATACAAATATTTGTCGCTAAGTCCAAGTGGCAACAGAGAAATCCCAAAAGGCTAGGTTTTTCACTCTGCATATCAAGAAGAGCTCTTAGCCGACCACTCAGTGGTACTTCACAATTTAAGAGTTGCCTTATTTGGCTTCTTTCATATCTGTGATATGATTTACGACGAACAACCATGTTGAGTTAAATCTTTGTGACCTCCTTTAATTATAATCCTACTAAACTATATAAGGATCAAAGTATTACTGTTTCTCTAAACCAACATGTCTTGGTCTTACCATCTTTTGCACATATCACTTGCCAAGTTTCATATTTCCTATCAGAAACTGTGATGAGTTTCCATTGCATTTGCTGTCTTTGTGTGTAAACTGGCATTAGATTCTGACTTTCAATACTTCCATATCAGATAGATTTCTCTATTCCTTGTTATGGCAATGGTATCAGGTGAGATACAACTGGTTAAGCAATTAGTGAGTTAAGCATCGGTGTGCTATCAAATGAAGCTTTATTTTTAAAGAATGAGCTTTTAATCGATTAACCCCTTTATCATGACTGGTTGATTTGAAATATTCATTTCTAGGCCTCCTCATAGTGGCAATTAAAACTGCAATAAATAACGCTGACTGACTTATGGAGAATGTACAGCTTAAAATGGAGGTTCTAGCTAGAAGCATACAATTTGGCACAGGTGGCGACCATCGTGGGGTTTTAGCCGGTAAAAGTCCGGCATAACCTGGCCGCTCCCCCCAGGACGGTCAGGTATCCTATGAGGAGTACCCCCAATCTAAGCTAATAAAAAAAGAGTTATGAAAGATCCTATTTTACGTGATCACCTAAAATTGTGTAATAAAATTTAGGGCTGTTTTATCTAACAGTTTTACAATTACTATGCCAGGATAGTTCCTCAAGCGCAAACGCATGTTTTCTTAGCCTTGTCACTTGTCAGGAAGTTTCCTTTCACCAGTCAAGTTCAAAGCCCAATCAATTATAGGATTTCCTTATCATAAGATCTGATGTTTTGCATACAAGCTGTTGAATTCCTGTTTTCTATTAACTGAAAGTCGAATATTACCGACAAGTTTGCGCGAGCTTTCTATACTTGTATCAGATGGGTTTACTATTATAGGTAAGTATGATATTGCAAAAGCATAAATAAGTAAATTAGAAGTTTGTTAGGGAATTCTGTTGTTTACAACTTAACTGATTTTAGTGTCACTATGTCTTTTTCTAACGAAGATCATAAGAAAAGGATGTAAGAAATTTTGTCCTGTCAAGTTAGTCCAATGCTTGTTTTCAATATTTTAGTCGCCATCTATCGCGGTTACCCGCAAATGAAGACGGCAAAGACTAATTTGACAGCATTAAATATGTTCTATCCTTTTTCAATAATGTTCGTAACAAAGAGATGTGATGTGACTAAAATTAGTTCAGTGCGATTTACAACGTAATCGGCATTGTTTATATATTTAGACTTTCAGGGTTATCTGATAATGGATAGGAACTATTATTACTATTTATTCTAAATGTAAGTCGTCTTAAGTTGAGGTTTAAACAATTGACTTTAAATCCTGAACCTATAATAACAGGGTTAATTTTTGATGAATACAATCTACCCTTGAGTCTTCTTTTTGGATCGATAGATAATGTAATGCGTATAATGGGGCTATTTCCTGGATTGATTTTGCTCTATATAGAAATATTATCGAGGCCAAAAATCATTCCTTGTGTATAATATCTTACAAATAAAATAAATAACAAATATGTACAAAATACAATCTATATATAGAAAATTTCCTAAAGCCTGCCGCTGCTTCCGATTAACGGCAGGGTTCCCAGAAGGCTGGCAGCGTTTCCTCTTTGGATAGCCAAGCTGACGCGTTGGCGGAAAAAGCTCCCCGCCCGCTGGTCTCCGGAGGCCTCGATCCATTTTGATGACGAGGTGCGAGCAAAACGGCGAGCTTCGGACCCCCACGGTCCCATGATCTCGACCGCAAAAGGTCATTCTTAAAAATCATTCTTAAATTGTGTGTTCTTCCAATCTTCAGCCACTACGCAGCTATTACGCAAAATGGAGAAATCATTGTCTTTATCAATGTGCAGACAGCACTACTTCCATTCTAAGCATAGCATCTGCTATTTCGCATCTAGATAACAAATAGTAGCTAACTCGCCATCTAGAATTTTAGTTAGTGGTCAGTTATCTAGATTCAAAATCAATGATTTAGTCACAGATAAAACCTTGAGACTCGTAACTACAGTAATTTCGGGCAGTTCCGCTTATCCACTCTGGATCATTCGCACGTAATTTTGCAAAGCGTGTTGGCATGTTACGAGCGCAAAAAGTGGCGTATTTTCACTTTTTGTGCGTTTCGGACGTGTCTTGTCGTGAGCTTAGTTTTTTGTTTGCATTTGTTGTGTCTAATGTAGAACAATGACATAAATGACTCTTGCGTCTGTATACGTCAGTGTATTTTTTACCTTGGTAGAGCTACATATCCTAAAAGTGTAATAGAGAGTTTATCTGTACATGATAAAAAGTCACAGTTATGCTTAATCTTTACTAATATTATAAATATCCTGGGACATTTCTCACACATGGTTATCTGACCCCAAACTAATCAGAGCTTGTACTATGGAAACCAGATAACTGATATAATACATATACTACTTTTTGTTTGTAAATACATACATACATACAGACTCAGGACAACCAGGCACACAAATGCATGTCCTGTGTGGGAATCGAACCTACAACCTGCGGCGCGGTAAGTGGAATCTTAAGAAACTGCGCCAACTGGCCCATCAACGCCAAAACGCGAAAGTTTGTATGTATAGATGTTTGTTATTCTTTACGCAAAAACTACTGAACGGATTTGGATGAAATTTGGCACACAGATAGAATAAGTTCTGGATTAACACATAGCATACTTTTTATCCCGGGAAAACATACTCCCTCGGGAATGTGGGTGAAACCACGCGGACAGCTAGTTATATACATATAAATGTGTCAAATGGAATCCCAGCTAATAAGCTCGCACATAGGAGACCGATAATCCAAATAATAGTAATAATATATATTTTATTACAAAACAGATGTTAACTATCAATAATTGCGAAGCTGGAGAAATTGAGGTTGTTATAAAAAGATGAATGTGACATTTATTGCCAATTGCGGAAACTACAAAAAAATATTATAAGTATTATTAAAATGTATCTGTCAGTAAACACGTAACTCATCGTCAATGTTATTTACATTTGCATGCGGTTTTAATGGGCTTATAGCTTAATCAAAAGTAATGCTGCATACATTATTGTAAATGCACAGTTATGACGTTTTCATTGTAATGTCAACAGATTTGTGCATTATTGTGTCACTGTTGTAAATATAACACAACATAATGCCAATTCTAGAAATGACTTTGTTTATTATATTATGTAAAAGTTAATTTACTTTACTGATAAAAAAATCATGCGAATTCCGACTTTAGAACGAATTAAAGTTCTTTTTATACTACGGGCATGCGGCCTTTCTGATGATAAGCGTAGGAGTTTACAGGAGTCTCTGTCTCGGCAGTAGATGGGACATTAGGTGCTATACTGCTGGTTTCCTCACACTGTCAGCAAAGCGCCTCCTCACACTGTCAGCACAGCACCTCCTCACAGCAGGAATATTAATTAATTATTACAGATTTTTTTTTAGACTTACGTCAAAGTTAGCAATTTATGCTGATTCTGTTGTTTACAACTAAACTAATTTAGTCTCACTATATCTCTAACAAAGAACATAAGAATTTAGTCATGTCAAATTAGTTCAATTGCTTGTTTTCAACATAAGTTTAGTCGTTACTAAATTGGTTACAAATTTACCCGCAAATGATAACGGAAAAGACTAATTTGACAGCATTAAGGCGCGGACTGACTACGATTTTGACAGCACTCGTTCTTCACTGGAATAAGGTTGAAAATGGAAAATCATAAATGTGTCGACTCTATGAAATGGACTATTATTTACGGGTTTTCTTTAGATTATACAGAATATACACATTAAATTGAATAAGTGTCCGTTAACATTCTAATATAACTCTGTATCTTAAATATTCTTAAAAATAAAATTGTTGTCATCGCCGAAAATACGGAAAATTTCGACGCGAAAGATTTTTTTAGACGTAACTTACGAATTTTTTATTGGGAATATCAAAGCACTTTTTAATATTCTATTCGGTTAACATTTTTCTCAAAACCCTCTTCTGTCCACATTATTTTTTGTGTTAGGTATTTTCATTGCGTTACGTCATACTCGACTCTCAAAGAAACCCATTTTTGTGCATTTGAGCTTAGACCCCCTCTTAAATATGTTCTATCCTTTTTCAATAATGTTTGTAAGAAAGAGATACGTTGTGATTAAAATGAGACCATTCATTCTATCTTTTACTCACTCACAATCATACAGCTATTTATTATGGAAGCGCAACAATGCAAACAATTGAAAGTGCAACACTATTCGGAAGCGGTACACTGCAGTGCACTCGAAAGTATAAGTGTCCAGTAAAATATACAGTTGGTAGCATAATGTGTGTGTAATGTCGCGCTTGACAACGCGTGACCGACTCGCCTAGTGACTATGAGACAGTTATTTTAAGTCAACGCGCTTTATGTGTATAGTTGGGAATATGGGATCATTTTCTATGACAGTAACTGTATCATTACTACCCGTGCGCGATAAGTTGAGACCTGAACGCAGTGATGTCGCAGTCACGTTGTAGTAAAAACGGGTGCCATCGGGAAAGCGTGCGGAGAGGCGCGGGCACAGATTAAAGTTGTAAGCGCGGGTCTTGACTTATCGGGCACGTGTTAAATGATTTATTCCCTTACTCATATAATGCTATTTAAATAAATTACTGTTATTTTTGTCATATATTTATCAATCACTTTACTGTCAATGTCAAAAAATTTGACGTTATTTACGAGGCCATTTAATGAACATGTTTTTATGTTACGATGTTCCATGACCATAGACATACTAAGGGAAGAAGACTCATTTCCTTATAATAAAAATGCGATTGCTAGGTCTGTTTGCTACCTAGCAACGATGTTACATATATTACGTACGCAAAATGATTCATTCAAATTCGACCTTGAAATTTCGCTCAAGTAAGTTAACTCTTCAAAATATTTTTGTCTTGTTGCTATATTTATGTGGAGAAAATCCTTTTTAACCATTTTATTGTGCAAGTCACGCCCAAACAGTCACGAAGACAATATCCGTAAAACAAACAATAGCGGACAGAACAAGGCGTGGCGCGGGCGGCGGCGCCTACCTCACGCACTTGCGTCGCGATCTCAAATCACGATGCGTATTTATAAAATGTACTTATCTGACATCGGGTATAATATTTAATCTGTATTATATCTAGTATCGTGTGCAGCCCGATGGACTGACACGACCTCAAAAAGGTCACCGGATACGGGAGGCAAGATATCGGGAGGAGTGGCGCGCTCAAGGAGAGGCCTACGTCCCGCAGTAGACCGTAAAATACTGATGTTTTTTTTTTTTTATACAACTAAGTCGGTAAACAAGCATACGGCCCGCCTGATGGTAAGCGGTTACCGTAGCCATATGGACGCTTGCAACACAAAAAGCATCGCTCACGCGTTACCGACCTTTCCCCCCTCCCCTATGAGCTCTGGCGACCTTACTCACGCGCAGAAACACAACTTTACACAACATAAAGTTATTTGGCTGCGGTATTCTGTAAGGTGGAGGTACTTCCCCAGTCGAGCTGCTCTTTGAGCGAATAAACGCTATGCTCTACCTCTCTCAATGAATGATAATGAAGTATCTTAGCTTCACACGACCTCAATAAGGTAGCCGGACTGGGATGGATATGAGGGGCAAGATATCGGGAGGAGTGGTGTGCTCTAGGCTCTAGGCTCTAGGAGTAGCCTACGTCCAAGCAGTAAACTGAGAAAATTTAATGTACCTAGTATCTCAGCTTCATTTTATTAGGTCCAGCAGTAGAATGAAAAAAGCTGATGATAATGTAGTATCTCAGCTTCACACGCCCTAAATAAGGTGGATTTCTATTGAGTTTTACGGATTTTATTACAGTTATTTGAGAGAGCAAATGTAATTGGTATATTGATAATACGCCTCGCCAACGACAAGAGGCGGATCGGTCGACATGACCAAAAACCGGATCTCTTGTGTGGTAATAGCCCCGATGCCAAGGCCGCGGCGTGACCGAGGACTTTCACTATCACCTCACGTACTCGCCCACACTCGGGTAATTGGATTAGTTTAATCTTCAAGTGGGAATTTGTTTTACGCGTCTTGAACGCGATAATTGTGTGTGATGCGTGGGATGTTTAATAAAGGTGGTATTTGTTGATTTGTTATAGTCATTTTAAGAATATTACGACTTATTGCTCTTGGTCTGTGTATGTGGTGGAAACCATTTTGTAAAATAAATAAAAAGGACTTGGTCTGGCATATCCTTGGCACCACAGGAGGTACCTAACTAATTTATTTACTAAATAAGCCAAAAAATATTATCATCATCGTATTCAGCTAAGGCAGGAATCTGAAAACCACAAGCAACGGGAGTCAACCAGGTCTAACATCCATTCTAACCAGCCCGCCACCAATACATAAACTGACGAAGACCATTGGTCAGTAGCCCAGAACAAAATAAACAAACACTACAGCTATCTGCATGAGCGCGTTAAACAAATTGACTTTCAACTTGATATTACAATATCAATTGAGCGTGATTTATTACATAAAATTTATTATACTATCTCTAGTTAGTTAATGAATAATTTGAAAGTGAGTGGCTTAGCTACGTACGGCTACTTAATCAGTTTTTAACGATACCGCTGGAATGCGTTTATAATTAACTAGTTTTCATCCGTATTCTATCCCCCATACTCATAAAACGTTATGATTAAGTGGTCACCTAAATAACGTCAAATTGTTTGACAATGACAGCAAGGTGACGTTATTTATTTGACCATTTATTGAGTAGATTTAGTTAAATAGCGTTTATGAGTAAAGCCGTAGGTCTTTAAGGGTTGATATTCGGGAAATAGTAAATAATCCTGGGATATTCTTCATACACACACGGCTATTGGACCCCAAACTAACCTATGGAACTTGTACCTATGGCTTATGGGAAAAAGGTTTTTTTCTGCACTACTTAGCAAACAAGCATACGGGCCGTATGCTTGTTTGCCTGGTGGTAAGCCGTTAACGTCGCCTATGGATGCTTGCAACACCAGGGGTGTTACTCGCGTGTTTCTGACCCTGCAGAAATCTCTTCACACATTTTTTGAAGAACCCGATGCTGTACTCCATTGGGAAAACCATGGTGAGGAGCTCATTCCACAATTTGAGCGTCCGTCCCCCGTCGATGGCGAGAGTAAGGAGAGGATAACTTATCTACTACATATAATTTACTTATTGTTTGTAAATACGTACTTAATAGGTACATAATTACACCCAGATTCAGGACATGCAAACGTGACGTTAGTAAGCTGAAGAGGCAATGGGCAGGCCACATCCCTCGAAGAACCGATAGCTGATGAGAAAGGAAGGTTTTCGAGTGGCGACCACGTACTGGAAAGCGCCGTGCGGGACAGTTGGACCGACGATCTGGTCAAAATTGCTGGGCGCCACTGGATGCAAGCGGCCCAAAACCGTTCGAAGTGGAAGTTAATGGGGGAGGCTTATGTTCAGCAGTAGACTATTGATGAAATGACTATGTAGGTGAGATGACTAAACTATCCCGGCATTGAAACTGCAGTTTTTTTAGAGATGTAGCTTTTTAAATTTTTTATTAAATATTTAATCAGTGAATTCCACAAAAAACACCATGGATAATCGATTTGTAATGCAATCACGATGTATCAGTTAAGAATAGCGTGTTTAATTCACACATACCAGCTGCGTATGTAAATGTTGGGCAATCTTCTAGCTAGAAAACATTCTGATGTGATTCTAATTGCGATTTGTACTGATGGAATAATAACGAGACCTCGTCTATCGAAGTGGGGATCTTACATTGCCTGAGCTAACTGTTTATTCAGCCTTTTTTCTAGATTGAGACCTAGACGATGAAAAAAAAACGACAGCTAAGAAGCGCTCGTGGTGTAGCATAATTAGCCGTTCTTAATCGATGGCGAAGTTAAGCTATCGCCGTCGTGTTCAGTACCTGGGTGGGTAACCTCCTAGTGGTATTTCAAATCGAGCATTTCTGTGCTTCGGAAGGCAAGTAATGTCGTTGGTCCCGGTTATCACTTAATTGTGAGTTGGATGCCTGCTAAGCGGCTTGAAAAAATCCAACAGTAGGTTGACAACTAGCCTACCTCCACCGATCCGCAGTGGGCACGCGTGGTGGAGTATTGCCCATTCCCTTTCACCTTCATTTGTGAAAGGAGGCCTGTGCTCAGCAGTGGAACATTATAGGCTGATGATGATGATGATTAGGTATAGGTTTTATCCTAGGAATATGGGTGAAACCGCGGGAGACAGCTAATGATTATATATATATTTATAAATAGTGTATCAGTTATCTAGATTCTATCGTACAATCTCTGTTAAGTTCGGGCCTTGTTTGAAAAATGCCAGGATATTATTAGTATTATTACCATAAAAATAATACTAACTATTAAAAAAGATCTGGGTAATCCCAATTTACGTAATTTTCTTATATTATTTCACTCGGAACCTCTAAAAACCAACCGGTACTAAAGTACTTTCTAAAACCGGTCTATAAAACCCTGAAGCTTTGCGTTGAAGTTAAATTGACATGTCCATGTCAAAAGTTGAATGTTTCTGACCTTATGACCAACGACACTCGATGGACGAATCGTGTTCATACGTCCCATGTTATCGTGTACCGATAATGTATTCACGAAAACATTTATGTCATCACATCACTTATGCAGGTTACAGGTATGTGCAGTAATACCAAACTGATATGGCGCGTCGTGAATCTTCGTTCGCACAGAAAAGAAAGTATGGCCCCGAAGATTAACGAAAGAATGCTTAAAACTTACAATCAACCTTAGATCACTACTATAAGGTTCATAATATACTGCAGCTGTTAGTTCCGTCTCACTCGCAAGTGACATCCCTCTGCACGGCGCGCGCTAACATGGCGGCAGCTGCCGACCAATAGCGTTTACCGAGCTTTGAAAAATGTCTTCTGCGCAGGTACATCGGTAAGCCATATTAGTTGGGTACTACTGTAAGACACTAATACCCAACTAATATGGCTTACCGATACTACTGTACTACTGTACACTACTACTGTAAGACACTAATGGAGGATAATGTTGCTCGCGTCCGTACGTTCTGCCTTAAACACCGTACACGTGTCCTCCGGGTGGTGCTAAATGAGCAACGCCCACGTCTGTACGACCCGAACAGATGGGGTTCGCAGCTGGAACTACGGGTCCGGCTGTTTGGATAAGGGTACGCGGGGTCAGGTAGGCCCTCCACCATTGCAAGCGCAAAGGTGGAACCTGACATTGGGTATGGACTCGCGTTGGTCTATGTGGTGGTTGCAGAGGAGTGGCATGTTGTCTGCTCGACTGTGTGTTGGTCGTGCGTCATTCCTCGCGCGCAACAAGTGTCTGAAGTTACCGGCCTAAGGCAAAGGGCCACCTGGTGGTCAGACGCGGGGTTCGTGAGTAACCCTCAAGCAAGTGAGCTCCTGTGAGTGAACTGCATCTCCGGCACTTTCCTGGATAGAAAGTAGAGGACTACCCGTTGGATTAGTTTTCCGGCAACCCAGCTGCAGGCATTGGGTAGATGCGTGGATTCGTATTCGGGAGGTGAGCGTGCATGACAGCTCCGGGACCATTCTGGAGAAATGGGAGCCAG
The DNA here is from genome assembly GCA_951394255.1 of Polyploca ridens. NCBI lineage: Eukaryota > Metazoa > Arthropoda > Insecta > Lepidoptera > Drepanidae > Polyploca > Polyploca ridens. The sequence goes on along the minus strand of OX596251.1, from coordinate 3,039,841 downwards.
CTTCTCTGGCGTCCCTAGCGGGGATTGAATCCGCTAGCACCAACAAGGTGCGCTGGCGCCGGTGTTTGCGCTGCGTATTTATACGTTTGTGCTCATGCTAGCGCTGGCGTGCTGGGGTGCGTGTGGTGAGCGACTTTGACTGCTCCGGTACCATTCTGGACAAATGGTAGTGAGTGATCACGGTGCGACTCACATTTTCTCTTGAGTACCAGGGGCGAGTACTCTGGCGGCGTGACCTACCGCAGATGGTCCCAGACGCCTCGTAAGGGGTTGCCTGGTATAGTGTGCCGTCTTTTATGACCGAGAGGTTGGTGAAGGTGGCCACTATAGAAAATCTCAGTAGAAAGAGGGGGTATGTAAGACACTAATACAACATGCATTAAAAGAACTGACTAAGCTAGAGTTGGACTAGGGCACTGAGAGTTCAGTACAATAGTTATAAAATAATTTTATGGTTCTACAACTCTATGTAAGTGACCTCAGAGCATGTTTTATTTAGCCCTTTCGCACCTGAGATTTTTTCCGTCCAAATCTTTTTCTTTTCTATAAAATCTTATTATGTACGGTAAGTATCATGGGAAAACATATTTAAGAAATATACCATTTACACAACTTCTAGAAAGTGCATAGCACGTTCGTGACAACCAGGTGAGTAGACTACGTTTAGAAAAAATGAACTCACTATCGTATTATTCAGGTGCGAAAGGGTTAGGCCTTATTGGGCCTATGCCTAGGAATCAGGCCACAGGTCATAGTTCACAAGACGGCATGATTGCGTTGTAAATTGCAACGCTCTAGGTTGGCTCTATAACGTTTATGCCACACTAATCGTGTTTAGTCTTTGCTGCTATCAAATTATGGAAATTTATTTGCCTATGTAGTACTATTAGTTATTTCTATAGAAGCAGTGAAATTGTCTATACATAAACAACATTATGGGCTTTTTGGTTTACCAACTAGCTGTCCCGCGCGGTTGCACCCACATTCCCGAGGGATCGTATGTTTTCCCGAGATAAAAAGTATCCTAAGTATTAATTCAGAACATATTCTATCGGTGAGCCAAATTTCATCCAAATCCGTTCAGTAGTTTTTGCGTGAAAGAATTACAAATATCCACACATCCTTACGTACAAACTTTCGCGTTTATAATATGAGTAAGGATTTAGTAAGTTTTTTTCTAGTTATAATAGAAATGAAAACTAATTCAAAAAGAAAACGAAACTCGAGAGTAACCAAAATCCTTTTGCTACAAAATTTACCTAGTTCACTTTACGTACTGCACAATCAAGACTACATATAAATTAAACGTTAACAATACGAATACTTTTAGCAATATTTTTATTAGTGAAAAAACATCTTTCTTAAAATCTAATGCGGCAAAAAATCTATAAATAATACTCCATAAGTATTGACGCGTAATATCCTACGATATCGTAAGAACTTCCAAGTAATCGGACGCGTACAGGCAGTAAATAGGGCTGGATTTATTTTTATACCACGGCAAATGGAGAAATCTTGTCGGGAAGGTTCAGGAGTCATATATCCTAACGTACGATGTGCATAAATTATCGCGGTATATTTCGAGTTCGCCCCTGGGACGCGAGTGCTGATATTTTTAGCAAAGGCTTTTCGTACTGACATGTTTGAGTATTTTGCGCATGTTTATACTTATTATTTCATTCTAATAGTGCTTTTTTATATTTTGTAAACTAAATTCATTGTTATATTAATGTATCGAGTCTATTCGCGCACAGATTATTATCAAAAAATGATTTTGACTAACCTTGACGTCTCGAACAAGTTGCATTGATCGGGTCACGAGTGAACAATAATAAATCTATGCACGAATAGATTAATATTCATTCTTAATTCAAAATAATCTAATAACTATAATGATTAAATAAAAAAAATATTAATGATTTCTAGCTAGTCTTTTAGTGGATGTATCAGACCGACTCTATCAGAATTTTAAAGAAAATAAATATATCATTCAAAAATGCACCTTATCCGCTACTCTATAACATTCAAACTAAAGGTATGCTCATAAACATAGATATTATTACCAATGCATGAATTGATGTTTATTGAATAACAATAACAAATTTTCGTCTTCATGGAACTAATCTAAGAATATCCTTGCATTCTAAAAAGCGCATTGCACCAACCGAGAGACAAATCAGTTCAAAGTGACTTTAATTAACTTTAGGATAAGGCTGGAAATACAATGACCAAATAGAGCGAAGCTAGTCTAAGCTGGATCGTGACTAGAACTCCTATAGGCGTATAAGCGATAGCTTGTAAGCAACTTTCCAAACTAGTTTGAAAATACGAACCATTTCTAGTGAAACTACTATTTGCTAAAGGAGATAGATATCTTAAGAAAAGCAAACTTCTTGCCATAAATTAAGCTCGTTGGATGGAAGCCAAAAAACTTAATACAAGGAAACTCAAAGAGAATAACTTATAGAAGAAATAGTGAGGAAATGTCAGCATCCTAGCTTCTTATTACTTTTGAAAAAATGAATCGCTTCCCCATTAGGTATTCGAGCGTGAATTTGGAAAGATTTTCGAAAAATATATGAACACATTTGAAGAACAAGATTTTTAGATATGTATATTTTGTGTGTGCTTACCACCTTCGGCCACATTATCATTTACCATGATGATATTGTGGTTATGACATTACAGCATTGACAAAAACAATGCGGAAATACAAACGACTTATCGACCCAGATAAATTACGTTATACCTACTTCAAAAACTGATTTAAATACATACACTGTAAAAGTGTAATTAATTGTATTATCCAATCCGAATTACGGTTCTACGTGGTAAGAGTTTACAAATATAATCTGAGACACGCAATGCATACTTGGTTTTATTGTGTTTACGTAAGATTTAGATTCAAATAACTAGTATATTTAAAACAGTGGATGAACTTCATTTATATTTATACAAATAAATAAATAAAAAACTTAAAAAAGGATTTTTCTTAATTTATCTCAGTTCAGTTAAGTATCTTAATTAAGACAACACTAACACGCGTTCTTAAAAAATGATTATGCTAATCTCCGAAACAACTGAACCGATTTTGACAGGACTTTCACCAGAAGCAAGAGGACTTTTCAGAAAGTTATCTAGACTATTTTTTAACCCGGGAACACGGATGAAACCACGGGAAAGTGTTAAAGAATCTCAGCAGTTGATTTTAAAATATATATATTCTAGCTGTATGTCATTGAGACTTTTTCGTAAGTTTTTTTAATAGAAAAGGGTTTTTTATGGTTATTTGGGGATTTAACTGTAACGTTTAAAAGTGCCTTATTAGGGCCTAAGCTGCCGGCCTATTGCGTATCTTTGGTGGTAATCGTAACGAACACCATTAATTATTTCATCCAATGATGCGCACGCGATATGACGCGACGATGACCACATTCGCGGGCCCTGATTGGATGAAATTTATTAATGGTGTTCGTTACGATTACCACCAAGGTTACGCGGTAGAGCCCCTGGCCAAGGTACTTATTAACGTTCTATAGTCTGATGGTAAGTGACTACTGTCGCATAAGGACCATTCTAAGGGATTGCCAATGTGTTGCTGATCTTTACAAAGCAATAAAGCAAAAAAGTATAATTCCATGTTGTACCGCTGCATAAATTTATACTGTGACTACATAACTAATGCGCCCGTAGGCAACGAAACAAAAAGTAAAAGCTTTGTAGAGCGCACAATCTATGCAGAACAGAATCGTGGGACCGGACCGGTATTATCTTATTATCTCGTCAGATGCCAGGATATTATTTAATTGCGTATTCGCGACGCCATTGTTCAATGCACATAAATATTATGTGTGGTGTGAAGTCAAACGTAAATACATTTCAATTATAAATACTTGTTAATATACTAGTTTTCGCCACGGTTTCACCCGCTGTCCAGAGTAATCTTATGTTCTTCCAAGATAAAAAGTATCTTGAAGCGCTCGTGGTGTAACATGATTAGCCGTTCTTGATCGATCGGCAAAGTTAAGCTAGCATCGGTGAGGCCGGTACCTGGATGGGTGACCTCTTATTGATATTTTAAACCACGCGTTTCCGTGTTTCTGTATTGGTTGTCACTTAGTTGTGATAGTCGTTAAGCTAGTTGGAGGCCTCCTAGTAGCGATGGGTAACTAGCCGAAATTTCAATAGCTTAGCTAGCCGGCTATATGTGGTGTAAAAGCCAGCTAGTTAGTCAGCTATTTTGGCTATTTGGCTATTTGGCTACACGCACGCACACACAGCTACCGGCTACTCGGCTAGATTGGCTTTGGCTAGACGGCCAGCTACCGGCTAGTGGAGGCTAGAATGGCTTTGGCTAGCCCGCCAGCTAGTGGCGGCTAGTGACCTGTGGCGGCTAGACGGCTACCCGCTGTGTGTTTTTTTTTTTTTTTTTTTTTTTTTTTTTTTTACTGTTTATAGGCCTGTGTTTGACTGCAATCTCACCATGCTAAGTGATGATGCGGCCGAAGGTGGTAAGCACACAAAGCCTAGAAGGAACTGGCTCTCAAGTGCAGCTATCGGAACACACCGAAAGGTGCTTGGCGACAGATTTTCAACTTGAGGGTGGTAGCCAGCCAGGCGGGTACTACAAAGTAGTGTGACGTAAACTTGTCGTAATGAGGAGAATTTCTTATGATACCTCTATGGTCAAAATACTTATCAATACGTGCACTTAAGGTTCAAGTTGGTTCGAATTATCAACAGTTAGGCAGGTAAGAAAACTCCTCATTCTTTCTAGCTAGCGAGTAGCCAGTAGCCATCCTGTAGCCAGTAACCACCCAGTAGCCAATAGCCAATTATTGTGTTGACAGATAACGTAGCCGTGGCTATTTTGTGACTAGCCGTTTTTTGGCTAGTTATTAGAATAGCTACCCACCTCTACCTCCTAGGCGGCTTGAAAACTCCAACAGTAGGTTGACCACTATACCGATCCGCACCGATATACCACTATACCGATCCGCAGTGGGCATTATGCGTGGTGGAGTATTTGCCCATTCCCTTTCACCCTCATTTGTGAAGTATTTACATTACTTGACTCTGTCATGATGAGTTGATAATTCTTGCCAAGCAAAGGTTAAACAAGCGGAACTCTTCAACACAAGGTCGATAGGGCAAGGTCTCGAAGCGAGTTTATAAAACGGCATGCATTGTATTGTAGGTATTGATACGAACTGTTTGTCATAATCGTATAACATAAAAATAACTCATCGTTACTGTGGTGATAAAACAATCAGTTGTAAAAGCAAGAGTGTAAAAAAATCTGCGAAATTCATAATCCAATATCAGTTATTGGTTAAATTTTTTTCGAAGGTTCTGTAAGCTCGGTTTGCGTGAGAATGTATGAAAAAAGTGACATTATAGAAAAAAGGTTTACGTAAAGTTTAAAAGATGGTTTATGCCCCTGGGGCTCTACCACGTATCTTTGGTGCTAATCATAACGAAGTGATCTTCGTCGAACCGCGTCATTGGATGAAATCATTAATGGTGTTCGTTACGATTACCACCAACGTTACGCGATCGGCGGGACCTTTGAAAGTAAATTAATTTTATACTCATTTCATTGAGCTATTATAACTACGTATAGAGAAGACGCCATACATCACAACTATGTTCCGGCCACACTTCTTGTTGTAGAACGATGAGCGTAGGCGCCGTGAACATCACGGTGTTTGCGAGAAAAATACTCCTAAAAGCGTTTTGATAGTACTACGTGTTTCTACTGTCTACTTAGACGACTAATTATTGTTTCAGCGCTAAAGAGAACTTTAATTAATCAAAATAACAATGGGACGTAACCTTTGCTTATGCTATGATAGCTTCTTTATACGTAGGAATAATAGCTCAATGACTAATTTTGTTATTTTGAAAATCCATCCCATGATGTTTCTTAATTCTTGAGACTTGACTTAGATTAGATTCTCTTTCTTACAGGCCCTAGAATGGTTATGCGTCTCAATGGTGCCGATTCTGTTGTAAATCGCACTAAACTAATTTTAGTTACATCTCATCTCTTTCTTACGAACATGATTGAAAAAGGATAGAACATATTTTAAGTTGGCAAATTGATCTTTGCCGTCTTATTTTGCGTGTACTTAGGCGTAACCACGATAGATGGCGACTAAATTTATATTGAAAACAAGCATTGGACTAATTTGACAGGACTAAATTTCTTACATCCTTTTCTTATGTTCTTTGTTAGAAAGAGACATAGTGACATTAAAATTAGTTTAGTTGTGAACAACAGAATCAGGACCATTGTCTTTGAATACTAATGTTATTATAATGATATTACTTCTAGTCTACAAAATTATTACATGAAATGTAGCCTCACAATTACGCAAGGTTCCGTAAGCATTGAACCGCTTGTTTGCCATCAATTAGAGAGGTATAAATAACTAGCAAGTGAAAGCCATGATTAACGATAGAAAGCACATTTTATTGAGCACAATTGCATATATCGAGCAATTATTTAAATACTTATACAGATCTATTGACCTAATGTATTAGAGGAACTATTTGACTGTTGCATTGTGTCAGAGTATGAAGATAGTTTTAGTTTAGATTGTAAAGAAGTGTTGAATGACATACATACATACATACATACATACATATACATACATACACATACATACATACATACATACATACACATACACATACATACATACATACATACACATACAGCTCTGTTTCTGTCATAGTTGATCAGTTATGTTAATAAAAAGTAAATCCTTAATTGGCATTAAGTTAAGTAGTTTATGTCATGAATGTCGCTACTTTATAGCTGTGGATTTTGTATCATAATAAAATAAAATAAAAATAAAATAAAATGAAGAATATAAAGCATCTGATTATAATTCCGTCTGGCTTTTTTGAAATGTGCCCCTGGATGTCTAAGGCGCCGATCCCATATGGTGCGGGCATTCAGCGTTCATTGTAATCTATGCAACTCTTTTGATCATTGCCCACAGCGACCGCGGCAGTCAAGGAGAACGCATGTTCTGTCGTTTTTTTTTGTTTTAAAGTAAAAAGAGAGTATGGCGTGTGATTGATAGCGAATATTGCAGAAATCTAGGCTGCTCGCTGTGTGCACAATAGTGACCGCGGAATGCAGAACTGTGATCGAACAATTTCAGACCACGCACTGTGGGACCGGCGCCTAAACCCGAATGTAGAGGCATGTAGAGGTGTTACATGATATAAAAAGTAGTAGGTATTAGCACAATTTGTAAACTAAAGAACAAACGGTTTCGAAAATTTCTTATTGAAATTATCCAAAAGAGTCTTCTACTTCGTGAACTACAGTCGACTAAGTTTGTGATCAACATACTCATTTTTTGATTAATATTGTAGGCTCTACAGAAGTCAGAACCCTACGGTATTCATATATGCACTTGGCCGTATAGGTACAAATATAATAAAGAGGAACAGTTTTTTGTTTGTTTCAACAGGCTAATCTCTGGAACTACCAGTTGGATTCGTTTTTTTTCAGTAATAGGAAATTACATAATCCCGGAGTATTATAGGTTACTTTTTATCGGGGAATGCGAGTGAAACCGCGGGGGAAAGCTAGTTAATTATATGCATTAAAATATGTTTGTCTGTTTATATGCGTTCCTATACCTCCTAATTACGAATTAGTTTTGCTGAGTTGTATGCCATGTAAGGTTCCTGACAGAAAAAAGAGGCGTTGCAAAGCACGATGGGATTTAGCTCCATAAAAAAAGGTATGTCTATGGCCGGTCGTAATGATGGTGTAATTGTAGGAGTGACCATCGAGTGGTATCTTGGTCAAGATCTACATGTACGGATGGTGTTAAGTACCACGTTAGAGATACACTTTTACTTTTTTATTTTATGTGTAGTTCTTTTAGTATTGGTGTATCAGTTTCTCAAGTTATGTATTGTATTGCGTATAATTTTTTTGTGGTTGAGATTTTGATTTTGATAAATGATTACAAGAAAGTAAATCACAGGCGCGACAAAAATGACTTGCAGTTATGTTAATATGAGAAAAATAAAATAAAGTTTAAATTTTCCCAACGGAGGACAGCATGGGGTTCTTCAAAATCGGTGTGAAACTGTGAAGAGATTTCTGCAGAGTCGGCAACGCGCGAGTGATACCCCCGATGTTTCAAGCGTCCATAGGCTACGGTAACTGCTTACCATCAGGCGGGCCGTATGATTGTTTGCCACCTTAGTGGTATAAAAAAAGCAACATCTTACCATGTTACTAATATCCTTCTTTCAACATATATAAGGTCCTGATAAATTAGTGAACTTCCTCTTGAGGGATGAATGTATAAGTCAGTAGTAATCAAAATAATATTAGAAAAATAATACGTGGGAAAAAAAAAACTTTTTTTATTAGGACCTTATACCTATTATAATACTGCAAAAGTTTGTATGTTTATAACTCAATCACGCTGACTACAGTCCAGCCGCGAAAATAATGCGTTTCTGACACCTGCAGTGCAGTACTCTATTCTATTTCAGTCTGGAAAAGGCGTGGAATGTTTATATTAATTAGGATCACATGAAGACCCAGGGCCGGATTGGGCCGGGTGGCTCTCAACAAGTCCAAAACTAGTTTTAAGGAGGGCTTATATTTTGGGTCCACCATTTTTTGAATTTTTCTTTTCAAAGTCAAAGCCATTTATTCAATTTAGGCCCTGGTAGGGCACTTATGAAGGTCTTTTTGATTTTTCTCGTAGTATGTATGAACTACCTACTACACATACTATACATGTAGGTAGCAAGAGCCGGGCCCCCTACCCTAACTACCGTGGCCGCGTCTCGGAGCACGTGGGGGACCCGCGAATGCTAGGGCCCGGCTAGCAAACGCCATTTCGACTATATGGCCAATCTGACCCTGTAAAGACCAGTACCTCTACCATGAGTTTTCTACACTATCGTAATCTACACTCGCTAGCGACTACGGAGAATATTTTGCATAACGAGCCGTAACCGCCTCTAGTGAATACTTTTGGAAAAATTGCATACAAAATGTCTCACCGTAGTTGCTAGCGACTGTAGATTACGTTAATATAGAAAACTCATGGTAGAAGTACTGATAGGAGACAAAAAATCGCCAATGCCAAAGGATTAAGGACAAAAAGGTGCATTTTATCTGCAATCGCAATCAAGTGTGCAGCTATAAACAACGGCTAATGACACGAGAAGATGAGATTACACCGTGTTGAAACGACATTGTCTATACAACAATGGTGTTGCCACACCAGCAGTCTGCACTAAGACTAGCACAGTGATAATATCCTGAAATGTTTCTATACGATCTATTGTAAAACATAATTATAACGTGAGGATAAGAAATCTCTTCGATAGGGTTGCTACTACAATCGGTAGAGGGACGTTTGGAGATTTAATATTTTTCATGAAATTATGTTGTAAAGTGTGTTGTTTTAAATGGTGTTTAATCGTTTGTAAACCTGATTAATAGACTGAAGTTAGTTAGTAGTTATAAGAGAGGAGCATAGTGTTATTTCGCTCAAAGTGCAGGTTGACTGGGGAAGTACAGAATACCGCAGCCAGTCGTAGTAAGGTGGCCAGAGCTTATTGGAGGGAGGGAAGGGTCGATAACGCGTTAGTGATGCCCTGTCGCTAGCGTCCATATGGTTACGGGGACCGCTTACCATCAGGTGAACCGTACGGTTGTTTACCGACTTCGTTGTATAAAAAACAGAAAAATATTAATTTTAAGCTAATCTATATAGCTTCAAGCATTGAAATTGCTACAAAAAAATGCATTAGCTATCTTAACTACTGATTACTAAAATACTAGAAAACTTTTGTGTGACAGCCCTAACGAAGGCTTAGAACTAATTAAGTAAGCACTGTATGTAACACTATGGTTTTAAGAAAACATATTAAACTAGATTACCTAACACATTCTATTTATGGGGCAGCGTTGAGGCAACTTATTTTGTATTCTCTTTGTAAGTACCAATAAAACCACCATTTAAGTACCAGTGGCAGAGAACGTGGCTTGATTTCTACAGAGCCAATTTGAAAATTTGCTCTGTAGAAAAGGAGTCTATCGACTTTATAGTATAGTTTTTTTTAAATTTCTAATTACTATAGTTTTTTTATTATTTCAAAGTCAAAGCCATTTATTCAATTTAGGCCCCAAAAGGGCCCTTATGAAGGGCTTTACTGAAGTTACCACCGGTTCAACTGAGATGAATCCGGCAAGAAACTAATTATTATTTTTTGGACATTTTTTTCCAGATAATTAACAATAAAAACATTTAATTGACAATCTACAATCTCATCATAGTAAGTGAAGTGGTTAAGATTGTTCCATACAAAATCATGATTAGGCTTTGATATACTCAGAACGTTTATTCATTAATCAAGATTCATTGATGCACAGTGGGCCGCAACTTGCAATCACGTCAAATAAGTAAAATAGGAATGCGACTGTAAGCAAAGTAAGACTAAACGCTAAGAACATAGGACTCTAAATACAACCAGTTTCAGGTGTTATACAACATCTAGAATAATATTTCCCGATACATCATTTTTCACCTTTTTTATAAAAACAACCTACATACGGTACTCACATAAACACAGTATTTTTAGTGTTTTAGTAATCGATCAAAAATAATTTTTAATTCAAGTTTTTCTGTACCCATACCAAGAATATAATAAGCATCAACAAAAAAAATAGTATGATTTATAAGCTGTGAATATAATATTGCTCACGATAACGTTTATGATGACATTGCCAATGTTGGAAATTATTTTATGAAAATTATATAAAACCACTGACCTACAACCAACAATGACGGAAAATGACCAAATCACTAACTACTTAAAATAATTGACTCATCTTTTTCAACTACGATTTAATGAGGCGTGTTGTAAACATAGATTAGAGTTTTTTTTAAGTTGTAATCCTCAGTTAGCTTTTTAACCCTTACGTGGCTAGAGTAGATCATAGTTCCTACATAGTTAATTTATTTTTAGTGCAATCCCATTTTGGACACGGTTTTATTAAAATTTCTACTTTAAAAGAAAAAAATATCAAAATGTATCAATGACAATGATAATGATAATCGACAATATTAAAATACTAGTGAATAAATCATAAAAATCATTCGCTTCATACGCGATTCTTACTTTAACTATATACTGTGTTTTATACATTATGCACCTACCTTTATATCTAATTTTATTGTTCTTGCTCTTTTATTTTTATCTTAAACTAGCTGCCCGGCGCAACTTCGTTTGCGTAATATCCTACCCTATAACCTAACCTACCCTAAGCCACCCTACCGTTAAGTTTTCTTAAATTTTCTAAGTTTCTGCGCAATTTTCTTAATATTTGTTTCCGTAAGAACCTTGTACAGAGTATTAGAAAACTACAAAAAAAAAATAAGCCAAATCGGTCAAGCCGTTTTCATGTTATGTCGTGACAACGGAAAACGGGTTTCATTTTTATATATATAGATAGATTAGTGTTGTCAATAAATCTTTATTTTCTTTGAAGTCGGTATTTATGCGGAACCCAACTGAAATACTAAATCATTCGCTTGACCGGTTTTTATTTTGATAAATCACAATCAAATCCTGAATCTACTTTCTTATATAAATTCAATCGTGACATTTGAACATAATTTGAATGATGACTGTAGGTAGGTACTTATGCTAAATTGCTATGATAAAGAGTAAGATTTTCTAGATATGGTATTGCGTTCATAAAGAATTAATGATGTACTTCATCTTTTTTTTTGGTGTATAGGCCTGTGTTTTGCCCACAATCTCACCATGGAAAGTGATGATGTGGCCGAAGGTGGTAAGCACACAAAGCCTAGAAGGAACTGGCTGTCAAGTGCAGCTGTCGGAACACACCGATAGGTGCTTGGCGAGTAAAACAAAGTACCCTACCACCGTGCTATGGTTTCCTCACGATGTTTTCCTTCACCGAAAGCTCAAGCTCATTGTAGGATTCGAACCCGGGACCTTAATCTCGGTATCCGACGTCACTACCACTGAGCAATCATTTTGACCTTCTTGTTTGGTACTGTCATATTTTTGATACTGATAGTTTATTGGAACACAATTGTAATATCAGACTTAGGCCCCTGGGCGATTGCTAATGTCATCATCATCATCATATCAGCCCATTCGATGTCCACTACTGAACATAGGCCTCCCCCATTGATTTCCACTTCGAACGGTTCTGGGCCACTTGCATCCAGCGGCGCCCAGTTACTCTGACCAGGTCGTCGCTCCACCTGGTGGGAGGTCGTCCCGCTCGACGCGCACCAGTACGTGGTCGCCACTCGAGAACCTTTCTTCCCCAGCGGTTATCGGCTCTTCGAGCGATGTGGCCTGCCCATTGCCACTTCAGCTTACTAACTCTACGAGCTATATCGGTCGTTTTTGTTCTACTACGAATGTCCTTATTTCGGACCCTTTGCTAATTGCTTTGGATTTTGGATTGCCAATGTGTTGCCATCTAATGTCAACCTTTACAAAGCTTAAACACTTAGCAACTTCCAAAGTTTGCGCTGTTTAAGGCGATGATAGCTCAGTGGTAGTGACGTCGGATGCCGAGACGAAGATACCAGGTTCGAATCCTACAATGAAACCATAGCACGGTGATAGGGTACTTTGTAGTACCTACCCACCTGGCTGGCTACCACACTCTAGTTGAAAATCAGTCGTTAAACACCTATCGATGTATTCCGACAGCTGCATTTGAGAGCCAGATCCTTCTAGGCTTTGTGTGCTTACCTCCTTCGGCCACATCATCACTTACCATGGTGAGATTGCGGTCAAGTACAGGCCGATACACGGTAAAATAAAACGTTGTAAAATTAACATTACAAAATATTCTCGTTGGCACATCTAGTAAATGTTAATGTATCCTCGATTATTGTTAAATTTGATTTGTTTTACGTCTTTGGTTAATCTGACTCGTTCCAGACGGACAGAAACTTGTTCAAAATAAAGTTACATAACAAAGTGAAGGTAAATCCTAATCTTAATTTTATACCTGTTCTATAAAGCTGAAGAGTTTGAACGCCCTCTAAGGCGCCGATCCCACTGAAAAGAGTTCTAGAGTTCCAAGTTCCGAGTTCTGCATTCCGCGTTGATTGTAAGCTATGTGGCGCCTTTGAAAGTAAAAAAAGTGTATGATGTGTGATCAGTAGCGAATATTGCAGAACTCTAGAACTCTACAGTGCTGGCTGTGTGCACAATAGTCAACACGGAATGCAGAACTCGGAACGCGGAACTCTTTCTGTGGCATTGGCCCCTAAAGAACTGCCAGTCCGATTTGAAAAAATATATTTGCGATAGCCCGTTTATTGAGACTATAGGTTGTATAAAATTATGGGTTGAAGTTTGGGCATTAGTTTTGTCCGTAAATAAAATATTTTGTGTTTTTTATCTCTCTCGATATTTTTAGCATAATAATATATTTTCTTCCTTTTTTACTTTGTCCATAGAATAACTAATAATTTCCAATATTCAGTACTTTATCTATCTGAGGGCTAACCACAAGCTCTTAAAACAATATTATTATAAGCTTATTTGACTTTTGTCCCTCTGTCAAAGAGGCCGGCGAGAGATCCGGCGTCAAAACAGGACAAAATATAAATAAGGTTATTTTAACCTTGTTTTTAGAGCTTGGGGTAGGCCCCCAGCTTTGACTAATGATATATCCAGACGGAGCTACGAAGCTGTTTACGCGTAGATAAAAAAAGCCCCTAACTGTTAGGGGCTTAATCATTTTCCCGTCTTCAGTGTCAGTCGAGTCGTCACTGGGACACAACCAAATTCACCAAAATTGTATTGTTTCAAAATGTCGTTTTGTGTGATAAAAGTGTATAAAAACTACATGGGTCGATCTAGACCAACGAAAAAACTCACCTATCATCGGTAAGTAACAATATTTCCTATTAGTTTCTGCAATATAAGCCATTGAAATGTTTCGAAAATAAATATTTTGAGTAAGCGCCATTTTTTATGTGTTGCCTGTGCTGCCAGTTTTTGAACTCAAAACTCCCATGGTAATATCAGTCAATAGTTAAATACGAGTATGTAGATACTGATATAAATCAAAAGCGACGGTGGACAAGTCGAATTTTTGAGTGGAAAGTCGAATGTTTTTTTTTAATACTAATGACGATTATGTCATGTAAGATAAGTAGTCGCTTCAGTAATGAAAAAATCAAAATGGGTATTAATTTAAGATTTTCCTCGAGCTAATTACGAATATCATTTTGAATTTCAAGATGGCGGACCTATTTTTTTTAAGTTGACGTGTTTGTCGTTTTCGGTTTTTCCATCATAGTCAGTGATGTATATAACCATGGATGCGGTCACCGGAACATTTTGTAAAATACTTCTTCATACAAGTAAACTGTACAGCCATCTGTTTAAAATCATTTGAACTACGTAGTGCCGCGTTGCATAGGCGTACGATGTAAACTTGTATATGTGCGTACCATGCACATTTTGTTTATTACATTTTTATTTAAGTCGGATATTACTAAATTAAAAAAATAAGGTTATTCGACACGCGTGTATGTAATATTATTGGAATTGCAAAATATTCACAATTTAAAATAGTGTCCGCCATATTGAACTATTTAGTTATTGGTCCGATTGCTCTCAAAATTGATATTTGGGAGACTCTTGGACCAAATAACATGAATCTTTGCTCAAAATTCAAAAAAGTGGCCGCCATATTTAACTATTTTGTTATTGGTCCGATTGCTCTCAAAATTGAGATTTGAGAGACCCTTGGACCATATAACATAAATTTTTACTCAAAATTGAAAAAAATGGTAGCCATTTTGAACTATTTATTTATTGGTCCGATTGCTCTCAAAATTGATATTTGGGGCAGTTTTGGACCATATAACATAAATCTTTGCTCAAAATTGAAAAAGTGTCCGCCATTTTGAACTATTTAGTTATTGTTCCGATTGCTTTCAAAATTCATATTTGAGAGAGCAATCAGACCAGTAATGAAATAGTTCAGTAGGGCGGCCGCTTTTTTCAATTTTGAGCAAAAAATTATGTTACATGGTCCAAGGGTCTCTCAAATATCAATTTTGAGAGCAATCGGACCAGTAAGTAAATAGTTCAATATGGCGGACACTTTTTTAATTTTTAGCATGGATTCACGTTTTATGGTCCAAGGGCCTCATAAATATAAATTTTGAGAGCAATCGGACCAGTAACTAAATAGTTCAATATGGCGGCAATTTTTTTTCAATTTTGAGTAAAAATTTATGTTATATGGTCCAAGGTCCTCTCAAATATCAATTTTGAGAGCAATCGGACCAATAACTAAATAGTTCAATATGGCGGATACTATTTTAAATTGTGAATATGTTGCAATTCCAATAATATTACATACACGCGTGTCGAATAACCTTTTTTTAATTTTGTAATAACTGACTTAAATAATAAGACTTTTTTTACAGAATACCAATTGATCCAATTTTAAGAAGCCAATGGATAGACATCATTCGGAGAAGCCGTAGTGAAGATCTCTGGACCTAGCCAAAAAAAATGTTTGACTTGATTTAACTCGATTTGCTTGTTTTGACTCAATTTCACTTGATTTCACTCGGTTTGACTGGATTTGCTTGATTTGACTTGGTTTGACTCGGATTAACTCGATTTGACTCGGGTTAACTCAATTTGACTGGATTTGACTCGATTTGACTTATTGACTCGATTTGACTCGGTTTAACCCTGTTTGACTCGATTGGACTCGGTTTGACTCGATTTGACTTGATTTGACTCGATTTGACTCGATGTGACTTGATTTGACTTAATGGCGATGATAGCTCAGTGGTAGTGACGTCGGATACCGAGATGAAGGTCCCGGGTTCGAATCCTACAATGAGCTTGAGCTTTCGGTGAAGGAAAACATCGTGAGGAAACCATAGCACGGTGGTAGGGTACTTTGTAGTACCCGCCTGGCTGGCTACCACCCTCAAGTTGAAAATCTGTCGCCAAGCACCTTTCGGTGTGTTCCGATAGCTGCACTTGAGAGCCAGTTCCTTCTAGGCTTTGTGTGCTTACCACCTTCGGCCGCATCATCACTTACCATGGTGAGATTGCAGTCAAACACAGGCCTATAAAGAGTAAAAAAAAAAAAAAAAAAATTGACTTGATTTGCTTGATTTGAAACGTCAACGCAAATAATTACTGTTCGTTGACATCAAAGTAAAAATAATAAGTATTAATTTATATCGGCGCCATTAATCTTATTCTTATTATCATGTATTATCCCGATTCCACTTTTATTTTCGGAGTTTAAAAAGATATCGACACCGTAATATATTTTTCCCCATTTTCTTGGATTTTTTTCAAGAACTGGTAACTGGTATAAACGTCACTATGACAAGCAGAATGACGTAACGCGAGGATAAGATGTAGCAAAGTTGGCCACTTTTTAAAAGTCATGTAGTATGGGGATACTCTTTCTAGACATATATATTTTCTAAGGCCCCCAGATACGTGAAATGGTCAGCAGCCATCGAGCCAATAGTTTCAGCAGTAAGGAGATGAATAAGAAGTGATTCAATGTATAGAACCTTCTTAGAAAATATCTGGATTTTAATTAGTAACATTTACATCACACAGAATAAAGAATAGTACTAACGTAGTTAATAAATGTTAAACTGGTCATGATATTTAAAATGGAGGACCATTTTCTTGTTATGAAATGTTATCGATATGTTATTGTGAAAGTTCACATTCAATGATACGCCATTATGTTTTTAATTGCCACAGAGCTTTAATATCAATGTTTGTAATATTTTATAGTCGTTTCACAGAATATAAAATGTGATTCCAATAAAATACGGTTTTGCATAAGATACAATTTTCATTGTAATATTTTTACGTCGACTGTACGATTTAAAACATCCTGTATATTTGTAATAGCTCTACACTTGTATACAATGCATTTGAAATAAGCATTGTAATTTGTAATGATTGTTCATAACCGCTTCCTGTAATTTACAGTGCGTTATATTTTATATTGTGCAGGTTATATTTCCTACGTATGAAATACTATAGAAGAGTGACCTGTATTATTCGAACATATTAACTCAGGTAAGACTAGTGTCCTGCCCTATATTTTCAGACCCTAAGATTGTTTTTCCTCATAAATAAATCAATTCAAGTAATTAATTGAATTTTTAAGCTTTCGCGAACTAAATTCATTGTAATGGTCTATTATAATCAAATTATGATTTTTTTAATCTCGACGTTTCGAAATTGCATTGATCGTGGTCACGAGTCATATTTTGATTATAATCTGTGCGCGAATATACCCGATACATTAACATTACAAAGAAAACGGGTAGTTTTAAGAATAGATAGATAGATAGATAGACAACACTTTATTGTTACATTACATATATGATCACAACTCGACGACGAAATCGACAATCGTTATTGTCAGTAAACGATCAACCTTTGTATGGGATTGGCGTAAGAGATTGTTAAAAATCACGTGATATTTCCATTTGAAACATCAATCCCATACAAAGGATGATCGTTTACTAACGATAACGAAACTTGAACGGTGAAAGTATTGCAATAAGGAGCCCCTTATCACCATAAGATATCTACCAGGGAAGCCTTTTTGAGGAGTTGAAAATAGCTCCTTCGCACCCTTCCTGGAAGAATGTTGTAAGTGAAAAGTGACAACTTTTCAGGAGCGTAAAAAAACTGTCCTAAAAATTTATCAACATTATTAAAAATATGTAGTATACATCAAATGATAGCTAAAACTACCTGTGAGGGGCCTACGTGTTTATATTTTAAATTTACTCAATGTGTATTGAGAAAAACCTAAAAAGGAGCGTTGCGTAATTATTCTTCGAAACATATTAAACACTTGATGGAGTAATTATGAATATTGCATTGTTTACATGTTATGTTACATCTCGCTGTTCGGTATTATTACAGATAACTCTTTATTTGAATTCTGATTTAGTAGTGCATATACGGTCTTACTACAAAAGATGAACTAAACACAGTTTCAACACTTGTTTAGCTAGACAGTGTTTTAAACTTAGACATTGGTTAAAACCGTGTCTAAGTTTCTTTACTACAAAACTGTGTCTAGTTGATGTTTAGTTAAACATGACATAACGTTTACAATGTGAGCAAAATCAAAAGTCATTCAGTCATTCGTTCCTACGCGTTCCTAAACACGCAGATATTTTAATAAATTATCAACATTATTTGAGTATTTTGTGGGATTTTATGCTATTCTTAAGTCAAATTAATTAAACAATTTGTTTTTTAATAAAACATATAAAATTATTACTAATTTAAGATGTTTAAAAATTTGTTTTATTCAAACACACGTTTTATTGATTTATAATACAAAGTTGTATGCGTGTTGTATGTAATGGAGCGTTCATTTTATTTTGCGCATATTTTGACATTTACACTCGGTGTTCAGTTTAACTAGATACAATACAATTTATTGATGAAGTTACTTGTGTAAATTAAAAGTTTTCGAAACAAGGATATGTTCTCAAAAATCTCTATAATTATGTTTCCACAAAAATAATTGTGTGATAAGGAATGTTATGAATGGTCAACGGATACTGTTATGCATAGGTACTAGGGTCCAAGGACCAAGCGCCATTGTTATTTTTTTTGGTTAACGGCAAATACGCTTTCTCGTAGGTAGAAGATTTAATGATAGTTATTTTAAAAATTTATCTCGGTATATCGTAGCTTCTATTTCTAATAAGTAATATTTTAAATTACCGCGTAGTGTTGGATGGCTATGGATAAAAAAAAAACAGTCTTTTAATAACAATGAAAAATTATTTACGTAAACCAACGTATATAGTATTTGGATTATTATGTTCACTGGATCAATTTTTTATTTTTATTTGATGTTAGTATTATATTCGAATAGATCGTGAATGGTTTAATTTATTTCTCTAGCGCTATCAAAATCGCACATATCAATAGGACCATAAAATCAATTATATCAAAAATATCCATATTTTAAATCAAATTCAATAAGTATAATTCAATAGTGAGAAATTTCATAGCAAAGTGTTGTTAAACATTTGCTAAACAACCCTCCGCATATGTTTAAATTCTAAACCATGTCTAAGGCGAATCTAGCTCAAAACAACTGGTAAACACTGTTTTGTAGTAAGGAATTTTATAAACACGTGTTCAACTGATGCGTAAGTTTTTTGTAGTAAGACCGTTAATGTCTAAGTGTCGTTTACATAGGTTTTCCTCGAGCTACTCGTTTGTGTAAATAACGTATCAATTGTTATATAATATAATGTGGATAAAAGTTTCGTGGATAAAGTAAGCAACTAGACTTGCACTACGATACCCACTAAATAAATTCGTTCAAAATGTATGTATATTAGTCATATGGAACTTTAGTGAATAATTAAGTGCAAATATATTAACTTCGTTTTTATGATGGAAATATAAATATTTTAATGTTGCAATATTTTACATATTTGTATTTTATTCCTTCATTTTGAAGATAAAAATTATGAAAAAAAATTATAATATGTATTAGATTTTTCTTAATTTTTTAGAGCAATAAAAAAAAATCACGCAAGTCGACTTGCATCTTTGTTCCAGGGGGGGTGCGCTATGTGAATGGGGGCTATATTTTCGGGGATACAAATGTCATCCCCAAAACAACTAATTCCCACGGGAAAGTGAAGAACCCACCCAATTAGCAGCGTCCTAGGCTTTCTCTATTTAGAGTGCTGTATTGACACCTACACTTACTTTCTATTTATTACTACGAGCCTCATGAAATATGTCGACGGTATGTAAATTGGCGTAAATTGATTATGCAATCAAAGTTATTATTATATGAAAATTGGTTACACAATGTCATGGTAAAATTGTAGGACTACGTAAAGAAGTGATACTCACACCCCTTCATCAATTTATCTTTGCCGTGGCCGTCTATTTCGAGTTTTGAGACAATAGAATTTGGACTTATAAATTAAAGTTTATATTCAATTAACACCATTATATTTTTGAGATTTGACTCGAGAGAAACTTACGCAATATATGAGATAGCTGCAGCTTCCTTACCGTGGCGTCAAGAAAGGAAAACTTTCAGCAATAGGACGTCATAATTTACCTGAAACAAAAATCAAAACATTTTAATTTCAAATCAGCCGAGGTATGAAACATAATCATAAATGTCCTGTGACATTCCTCACATACGGTCATCTGATTCCAAACTAAGCAAAGCTTGTACTATGGAAATCAGATAACTGATATACTACTTACTTAATACACATAATTACACCCAAACTCAGGACATGCAGACATGTTCATGCACATAAATGCGTGTCCACGACCTGCGGCATCATAGTTGGAATCACCAACCAAGACAAATGTCCCGTCAAATAAAAAAATAATACGAAATCCACAGACGTAAACCAAGTACAGACGGATCGCTGCCATTAGCAAACTGAAGCTACTTGTCTATGCATATTAATGCATAATAGCGCATGTATGCAATGAAATGCTGGGGCTGAACTCTATGGGCTGAGCAGAGTTTTTATGCATACGTGCGTGAGTGAGCGGTGTATAATGTATACGTGATAGAAATAGAGTTTTTTGGCTTCACTGTTATAGCGGGCCGTGTTTCGTCTGAACTTCTTTTATGTCTGTGATGAAACCCTTATCTTATGTACTCCCCAAACAGCTAAGTCATAAATAAGCAATGCAGCTCACGTTAAAAGCACGTAAATAACTAATATCATCAACTCATAGTACATTCACTAACTAAAACATGCTCAAAGCTTCGCCCGTCCAAACTCAATTATTCAGTAAGCATTACGTTTGAGGGCGTATTTTCTGTTTGTCTGTCCTAAAGTAGTACCCCAGTTTTATATCTTTTGATCAGATGGTATTGAGAAGTCTTCTGTTTGGACGTATATCAAATATTGTCGTTTTTTTCGCAGCGTTGTAGTTTATGCAAAAATAGTGGTGTTATGTTCCTTGCGGTGAATAAAGTCGCCAGAGGTTCATGAGGAAGCACTGTGCTGTCAGTATGCGAGACCATGAGTATAGCACCATATTTTATCGTAGAGTTAGTAAGTTGAAGTGGCAATGGGCAGACCACAGCGCTCGAAGAACCGATAACCGATGGGGAAGGAAGGTTCTCGAGTGGTGACCACTTATTGGAAGGGGACACTGTGCGGGACGATCTCCCATCAGGTGGACCGACGACCTGGTCAGAGTTGCTGGGCGCCGCTGGATGCAAGCGGCCTAAAACCATTCGAAGTAAATGGGGCGGCCTATTTTCAGAAGTGGAGATACTTAGGCTGAAAATATGATACTGATAATATTGATAGGCTAAGGAAACCGCTAACCATTAGCGCTTCAGGACTTTATAGGTCGATACATCAAAAATGAAGAACAAAATCCCAAGGAAATATCAATAGGTAATTGTTAAAAAAATCAAAAACAATAGCCATAACAACATCAAGGAAGAAACATGTTTTATATTGAAGAAGTCGAGACAATTACCTTCTTATACTTTCACTACATCTACCATCCTCGTGGTGTAAGAGTAGGTTAATGACAATATTGCAACTGAGCAGGAGTTGAACCTGTGACCTCACATTCACGGCAATCATCAATTAGCTCCTGAGTTAATGAATTAATGCGTAATGACACACAGAGAGACAAACGCTTTATTTCAACATAGTGGAGATAATTTAAAAAGTAAGTCTATTGCTGATCGTACCTTGACCTTAGAGTGGTTATCTTTGGAGCCAGTGCGTGTATTTGTTATGATGGCGCCGATCCCACAGCGAGTGGTCTAGCATTCTGCGGTCAGAGTTCTGCGTTCCGTGTTCACTGTAATCTATGCGCGCGGTGCTTTTGATAAATGCAAACTAACTACATTGTCAGAGTAAGCGATAAAGTAACTTCAAAACAAAACAGTTCACTGAAATATTCTGTAACGAAAACGTTCACCACATCACGACTGGTCTAAACGGTACTAATCAATACATGACACAGAATGGCCGAGGCGTGTTACCAAAACAATTGCACATAGTCGCTTCACCTATATTGGAAATAGATCTACTTATACCAACATAGTAATGACCTGGATTTTGGGCTGGATAGCATGGATGCAAGGTATCCTGTCTGCCACGCCAAAGATTGTGGTTTCAATTCTAATCTAGGACAATATTTGTGGGCATAAACAAGTCTATTTGTACTTTCTAGTCTAGATGCATGAACTTGTCAAATTAGGGACTTGACGAAAAAGGGACATGGCGAAACGAGGACATGACAAAAAAGGAATTCGACAAAAGTTCCACACCTAGGTAGTTAGTATCAGTTATCTGGTATCAATAGTACACAGAGCTACATATCAAGCTATACATTTCCAGTATAAGCTGACCTCTCATTGTACGGAAATCCTATACAATGCGAGATCAGCTTATATTGGAAAAGTATAGCTTGATGTGAAGCCGTGTGTACAAGCTGTGCTTACTTCCGACTCTAATAGCCGTATGTGAGGAATGTCCAAATAAAATGTATGGTTTATGCACAGTCACTGTAACCTTGAGAAATATCGTAAGAGCAAATAAATATAAAGGCAAGAAATGAATTAGTGAAGGTAAAATAAATACGAATAAGACTTGATCCATACATCTGCCTCAATGATTGCGAATTAATTGGTACTAACATTCACAAAATGGCGGAAATTATGAATCGTAATGAAGGTATGCGTAATAGAATTGCTGCTATGGAATTTATGTGGCTAGAGCAATTAAACCCTTATTTAATTTCAAATAAAGTCAATGATAATTTGCTGGGCAAACCATAAAGAGAAATATATAAAAGAGTTGAAGCGACAACATAAAAAGGCAACTGTATTCTAATTGTAAAAAACTAAAAGGACAGATTAGTAAAGAGTCAAATCCTAAAGTAGACAGCAAAATATAAGTCAATAGAAGGAAAACTAGACTCAGGAAGAAGTTACATCCAATAAAATTGAGCAACGTGCTAATAATAACTTGCCAAAAACAAAAAACAATTTAGAACTCAATTATTTTCAGTTTAAGACTTAATCATCATCATCAGCCTATAATGTCCCACTACTGAGCACAGGCCTCCTTTCACAAATGAGGGTGAAAGGGAATGGGCAATACTCCACAACGCATGCCCACTGCGGATCGGTGGAGGTAGGCTAGTGGTCAACCTACTGTTGGAATTTTTCAAGCCGCCTAGGAGGCATCCAACTAGCTTAACGACTATCACAATTAAGTGATAACCGGGACCAACGGCTTTACGTGCCTTCCGAAGCACGGAAACGCTCGATTTGAAATACTACTAGGCGGTAACCCATCTAGGTACCGACCACGACGGTGGTGGCTTAACTTTGCCGATCGATTAAGAACGGCTAATCAAACTTGAAGTTTAAGACTTGTTATACCATAAATCGTGCCTCATTTCTGTCATCATAAATCGTCGTAACAGTGCGTTGTAGCGTTTTAAATATCCATCTCGTACTTTCTAACTGAACGGAGTGAACTGACAAGTGCAGACTACATTCCGGCAGGTTGCGCAATCTTACCTTTTGGTAATCGATGAGTCGTGAAGTTCTTTTGATGTAATCATCATCTCGATGGACATGTAAATTATTGTTGCTTAATTTGTTTATGCATATTTGTATTGCATTATGAAGAATAATTTATTTCTATTTTTCTCTTCCATCGCGTAGGTGTTATCGTTGTAGCTTAGACAATAAAGCAAGTGATAGATGGCAATGATGTTACGCCAGTTCATTATTTCTTCATTAATTATCAAAATTATCTCATTTTGATAATTAATCAGATGGGTCAGCCACTTCTACGAGTATTTTCTATTTTTCATTTGTAAAATGACTTTGTCCTAACTGATTGACTGTCTGACTGCCATCAACGCACAGCCCAAACTGCTAGACTGCTAAACTTAAATTGATTTTTTTGTAGTTAATTAGGTTTTTTAAATATTTATGTGTGAGTTGAAAATCAAAATCTGCAATCAATACAAATTGCTTGCATTAAAAACTGCAATATACAGCTAATAAGTTAATGACATCCAAAATTGTGGCAGACGTTAATCCATCGCATGCATCAAACAGGTTTTCAATATCCGGAAGTGCAAAATATCCTCCCATCGTATCGTCGGCAAATCAATTTAATTGGCGCTTTAAAAAGTTTCCAAGTTATTTTTAGATCTGACAACACTCCTTATGGTAACGTGAAAGTAAATCTAGTTACCGTGTGGAGGAATCCATCGATTTATAAGCATAGAAGATGCAGATGCTTTAAAGAACGGTATCTTATGATTGCATCCAAATGCAGATTATTTGTTGCAAATTTATCGAATCTTTAATTAAAATAATTAAGATTTAATAAATAATAATGAATGAATTGTGTGAAAGATGATATGAAAAAGAAAGGAGTGAATACTAACGGGTAGAAGCGTACGTATTGCACCGAACACGAATAATTGGTGATATGGTAGGTCGATGATGATAAAATCCAAAATTATAACAAATAAAATAAATAAGGACAGTGAAGACTAGATGGATATAATAGGGAAGAGTTAGGAAGACTGAAGAAGTGGTAGATGAATATATGTATAGGATAATATGATAAGAAAAAGAAAGGAGATAACGAAAATAGTATACAATTATTCATCGTGCTAAGGCATAATCATACATTATTATTTTCTAAGTGAGAGTCCAATGTCACACAGCATAACCAAAAAATGTGTAACAAGAATTTATATTGCAATGAAACAATAGCATAACCTTTTTGCTGTATCCACATTGGCCCGATTCCCATGGCTTTGCGACATTTTCACTAACAGCATTGTCTATGTGAAGTAAAACTGTTTTTCTAAAAGGCTTTTGAAGTCCCCTGTCATAAACTAATTGATAGAATTACGCTAAGCACCTACGTAGTATTACTGAGAAATGTAGCACTTTGATTAATTGTGATCATGATCCATTCCTCATGTAGACTTTCGTGTATCCAATCAAAATATAATCAGCTTGTAGATATAATCATTTTCTAACTTTAAACATATGATTGATTGATTGATTATAGAAATTTTACTTAAAATAATTAGCTTTTTATATATGTACCTTTATAATTATTTAAATAAATGCTTTCCAAATTATATAAGTAGTAAGTAGGTACTCGCTAGATATGTTCGTGGTGTTTATGTATTTGTGTTTATTAGGATCACATATCAAAGGATCATGGCGAGATTTGTACAAACAAATAAAGATTTTTAGAGACGTTGGATTGACTTTATAATTGATCCTTGGTGCCTAAGGAACAACTTAAGTCATTTAAAATATTTTTAGAACCCCGGGATAAAAATGCGACTTTCTATGCCATGCTGGCGAATCTTGACTATTCGTGACCAAAACCATTATGTTGTTGTTATGTTTTGCGGGGTTTATAAAATATTTCATGTGTATTAACATGTTGCTGGTAATGTAATCTCAACATTGGAAGTGATTCAAAACTCTCTAAAATGTTTTATTTTTTTCGTATGTACAAATCAATGTATGGAGCTCGCCATGATTCTTTATGGTTTTGTTGATCCAGTCACAAAAATTACAACTTCTAGTTATTTATTTGACAAGGGTTTCAGAAACGAACAGCTCAAGGCCTTTAGGTACTAGGTTGAACATGATGATGAAAATCAAGATGATAATGATGATGATGAGCTTTTAAACAATTTTCTAATCCCAATAGAGGCTTACGAAGATACTTGCATCGATTCATTTATCAATGAATTTTAACAAATAGTATAAGTTGCATTTAGGTACTCAGACTCACGTATTAAGCAAGGTATTTTGAAACGGAATGCAATTTTATGTGCAGTCACTTACATTATTCAAATACTTTATGCTAATATAATAGTGATAGACCGTTATCGTAATGTATTTTTGCGAAGTGTATAAGTCACCGTATTTTTGTGAAAACCGTTAGTTTATAATCTACCTAGCGAGATTATAAACTCACCGATAATTTGTGAACTGTATCATACTGCTTATAATATAACGTATTAATTTCCGATAGTTTATAATCTATCCATGACAAACCGTTATATTGTAAACTGGCATCATACTTGAATGCGTCGGAACGCACCTCGCGCGCTGATTGGTTAAACGTCATGTGTCCCGCGCCACCATCTTTTGCGATACGTAACGTTGATTGTTTTTATTGTTTCTTATTTTTTATTTATTGATTAACATATTTAATTTTGATCTCAAACAATTAAATGTGTATTTCTTTTATTTAACTCCTATGTTTTGTTTTCTAACCCTATGAAATCAGAACGAACTACCGCCAAGACTGACCAATCAGGGATGGTTCATAGTATGACGATTTGACAACGTTAGATTATCTCTATAACTCTCTAAAATGAATACGTTATATTGTAAGCAGTATGGTACAGTTTACAATATACCGGGGAGTATATAATCTCGCTAGGTAGATTATAAACTAACGGTTTTCTCAAAAATACGGTGACACATATAAGTTACCAAAATTTTTAATAGAGCTTTTAATTGCATGGACGATTGTATTAGCAAGCTAATTGTCAAGACAAGGTGTGATATTATGAATTTCATCAAAATCCGTTAAGCCGTGGTAGAGATACAAACATAAACAGTATACACACACACACATACTGTCGCATTTACAATGTTATGGTAGATATGGGGAGGGGGAGGGGGGAAGGGACGCCTCGTGTGTTGCAAGCGTCCATATGGCTACAGTTACCGCTTACCATCAGGTGGGCCGTACGTAAGCTTGTTAACCGACTTCAAAAGGAGGTTCTCAATGCGGATGTATAACATAACTCCGTCATTTATTAACCGATTTGGAAAATTCTTTATTTATTTGAAAGGGTACACTTCCCGTTTGGCCCCATTGATCATCAGATCAGTATTTGATTACTTCTTAGTGTACTTTGAAATCGGTTTAAGTTTTTTGTAAAACAGTCCAATTATTTACCAACATCTTGTATAAAAAAAGAAGGTATAATCTAAGCTGGCTGGCAAGCTACTATTTTGTTCTTTCCTCTGAGGTGCAAGCAGATTTAAATGATAGAAATAATCTAATAAGACAAGGCTATATTTGACTGCTTTGAGGAACTAAATAAACGACTAGGTAAAACACATTTTGTCCATCAGAAAATAAGGAAGGTCTGGCGACAGTGGACTGTGTCGGTTTTACCGATTCTAAAAATACTATTTGGTCAACAATACATACGTATATAATGACTAATAATTATCAGGTAATCTGGATGCCAAAGCATGGTGGCCCGAAAGCCATTTAACCCGCCTCAGAATTACTTTATGCGTTTAATAACCGACAAAAAGCCCACCATAAAATAAATACCACCACAAAATGACGTTCATAATCCCAAATAAAAAGTAGGTTAAAAGAAAATTTAACGCCATTCTTTTGTGAATGAATTTAATTAATGTGAAACTTTAGTTCGCTACATGGGGTAAAGTGGATTCCACGGCGACAATGCCGGTTCTCCACACTTTCCCCATAGATCGCTTTCGTTTCAAACCAATGGAACGGATTATTAAGTGACGTATAATCATAGTTGGGTAAGAAAGGGTAAGTTGCTTAGAGCTATATCATATTCAAACTTAAGTCGTCTTGAGTCGAGATTGCAACAATCTTTATTTTATCTCTAGCTGTAACCCGCGGTTTCACCTGCGTTCTCAAGATAAAAAACTAGGTATGTTCTTCTCCATACCATAGGCTATCTGCGTGCCTTTCATCGTGATCGGTTCAGCAGTTTAGGCGTGAAAACGTAACAGACAGAGTTACATTCAAATTTATAATAATTAGTATGGATGGTTTTCACGTATTTAAATAAATATAAATTAGTTTTCGATTTACCAATATTTTTCCTTGAGTCTTGACCGATAAAATAACAAGAGGACTAGCTCTCAAGTGCAGCTTTTAAACTATGATCTTCAACCACATCATTTGACGTCACTCTTGATCTATCGACGACAGTTTATTCTCAATCGCCACCAGACTTTTTTAAAAGCTTTTATTTGCACCTGTCCCAGTGTCTGGGTCTGGAATGAAATCTTGCACGTTAAATTTGGCCCACATCCCGGTTTCTGATTGAGCTGAAATTTTGCATGCAAATGTTATTCGGATAACGGTACAATTTTATTATGTCATGGAGCTGATCTGATGATGGACCCGGAAGGTGGCCATGAGAACTCTGTAATAAAACGACGCAACCCCATCGAGTTTGGGCTCGTTTGATTCGTCTTGACAAGGAATCTGGTTTTAGGGTCTGATGATTAAGTTGGTGCACTATTGTATAAAACAGCTTGTTTTTTATGCAGACGGTCCACATAATGGCACCACCATTAATTGTAAAACTCCGCAAAAATTTGCACAGCAAAGAAAAAATAAAGAGTCAAACACGCTCCGTTGAGCGAGTCATTGTAAGAAATCGATTTGTTCAACCGCTTGCATTTTGATGAGACATTTATTTACACTAGATTATTGATTCAAACTGAATTGCGTAAGGTTTTCCTATCTTTGCTCGCTCTAATTCTTTTCTGTTTTACTAAGGCTTCGGAGTTAACTAAGGGCTGTTTGTAATGGTTTGAAAGTTGATTACATTTTTTATGTCACAGTTTGTAAGTATACTCGGGCTCAGAGTTTTCTTCCGCGGACGCTCAGACTGTGGAATGAGCTCCCTGCCGTGGTTTTCCCAATGGAGTACAGCATGGGGTTCTTCAAAAAGGATGTGAAGAGATTTCTTTACAGTCGTCAACGTGCGAGTGATACCCCTGGTGTTGCAAGCGTCCATAGGCTACGCTAACTGCTTACCATCAGGCGGGACGTATGCTTGTTTGCCACCTTATTGTTATAAAAAAATCTTGTATTTTGAGTGAAGAAATCAGGATTATAAATGGTAGGTATTTTAGTTTCAATGGAAACACAAATTGGAATCACTCATTTTGTTCGTTCTTTCGTATTGGCAATCAATCTTTTGGTTTGGAATAAAAAGTACAATACATCGATTACGTTACTATTTTGAAGACTGTGAAAAATATCTGCGATACTGTAAATGGAAAATGTGCTACTTTTCCGGTCTCCTACTATTTTCAAGTCAGTTAAAAAGGAAAATCAACATAATTAACTATGTACTGAACTTTCTAGAATTTCAAAACAATTATGGACTACAGATATTAGTAGTTTTCACCTAAAAAGTGTATTGACTATTACAATGGATTAGATACGCATTCATCTTCTCGTTTAAATATAATGGATACATATACCTACGTGCATAATTAAATACATATTCATATATGGTAACGAGCTTACTTCTAGGAGGTGTTAAAGATTTTCCGCTCTGTTTTTTACGGTTTCTTTTTAGAGTTCTGTTTCGCGTGACTCGGAAATAAAGTATGAAAAGGACTGTAAAATATAAAAATACATAATAGTTCTGTGTAAAGTTTAAAAAAAATATGATATAATAACATAACATAACATAATTATAGTAAAATTACATTTTAAAGATTTCTGCTGAAAAGTGTCAGTAAATGGATGTTTTGTTAAATAATAAAAATAAAAATTTTTTCTTACGTCGCACGTAAATCGCACTAAACTAATTTTAGTCACATCATATCTCTTTCTTACAAACATTTGAAAAAGGATAGCAAATTAGTCTTTGTCGTCTTCATTTGCGGGTATTTAGACGTAGCCGCGATAGATGGCGACTAAATTTGTATTGAAAACAAGCATTGGACTAATGTGACAGGACTAAATTTCTTACATCCTTTTCTTATGTTCTTTGTTAGAAAGAGACATAGTGAGACTAAAATTAGTTTAGTTGTAAACAACAGAATCAGTATCATTATCTACGATTTAAACATAAACCATAATGTTTTGTTTAATGATGTTAATTTATTTGCCTAGTTAAAAGGCTACGGAACACTCCACACGAGAAACGTAACTTAACCGTATTGTTAGACCAAACAATATCATAAACACAAAACAAACCAATTTCATAGCAACTCACGGACGGTGTCTTATGTCGATTACATAACGTAAGTACCACTTAACTGTGACTTTAACTAGGATATAAGAACCCAAACAAATTGCTTACATTTTATCTAAAATATTGCACGTTTAAAACTCGTTACGTTTGTTTGACTACGTACCTTGTGGTATAGACTTTTGAGCTGTTTTTCAATAACAAAATGCGAAACAGATAGGCAACAAAAAACTGTTCGTCTGACGAATAAGGAAACTGACCACTGATCACCCGACTCTATGGTGCACTATATTTTAATCTTAAAAAAAAAAAACAATTAGGTATGTCGAAATGAATGCAGCAAGATTTTGACGTAAAATTGGAGGCGTATACTGTCTTGTTTATTATTATCTTCCTCAGAAAGAGTTTATTACATATTTGTTTACTTTATGGACTCTTTGTTTAATAGTAATTATGGAAAAAACATAACACTTATTTTTTTTAAATCTTCAAGTTTTTTTGTGGTAGTGTAAATAAAAAAAAATATGATTATAATTGCTTAACCAGAGCCCAATTAATATGAATTTTGTGTTTAATTGTTATAATATTATGTGTAATAATAAATAAATAATATAATCCTAATCTAACTTATATTATTGAATGCGACATTTTAAGTGAGTTTGTTTGTTTGTTACACCTTCATGCCTCAACTACTCAACGGATCATCATGAAATTTGGCATGCAGATAGCCTATGGTATGGAGAAGGACATAGGTTACTTTTTATTCCGGGAACGCGGGTGAAACCGCGGGGGGCAGCTAGTATACCATCATAAATGTTTAAATATTTTTTTCATAAATGCGATAGTTTGGTTTGATGTTTGTTACTAAATCATGTTTCATCAACTGAAAGGATTTGAATGAAATTTGGTACTTTTTATCCCGGGAAAGCAATATATCCCTCGGGTATGCAGATAAACCGCGGGGCGTAAGGAGTTCTTTGATAAACAAACATAATAAGTTTCTCAGAAATGCAGATCTTGTTTACTAACAACCTAACATTATAAACACAGCAACCGTTAAATTAGTTGTGTATAATATTAGGTGCCTCATTCGTAGTCAATACACGATGAGTTAGTCTTCGTTCGGCACGAGGACATACCTACTGACCTAATCCATTGTTTGAGTTACGTACCTACTTATACTGTATACATCGATAACATTTGACTGTTAGTAATGCATTTTATAGTATTGAACATTAGTTATTTTTCCTTTTAGAACAACATATTTTCAGTGCTAGCTCACGGCTGCGAGTTCTCTTCAAGGCTTTGTGAGCTTGTGTGTGGCTTGTCAGCCACATGAGAGCCACGGAGAGTTTTTCTAACATAAACACAATCTAATGTTACTTGAAAAGAAAATAATTGGACTGTTTTACAAAAAACTTAAACCGACTTCAAAGTACACTAAGCAGTAATCAAATCCTGATCTGATGACAATGGGACCAAACGGGAAGTGTACCCTTTCAAATAAAAAAAGAGTTTTCCAAATCGGTTAATAAATGACGGAGTTATGAGGTAACAAACATTTAAAAAAAACATACGAATTGAGAACCTCCTCCTTTTTTGAAGAATTTTCCTAATCGGTTAATAAATGACGGAGTTATGAGATAACAAACAAAAAAAAACATTCGAATTGAGAACCGCCTCCTTTTTTTGAAGTCGGTTAATTATTTAATTATGTAAGCTGCTCCATACAAAATCAAGTATGTATACTCTAATTTTGGACATCAACAAATAAAACTCAATGAAATGTAAACACCCTCCAGTAACAAATCTACTTATCTTTTTTATTTTTTCGTTGTCAGATCGTTATAAATTTCCAGCTCAACTCACTTCTCGAAAATCGTCGGCGGTGGGACAAATGCCTTATACTACCAATTCGCAGCGTTCTAAATTCAAAACACTTTTCCTCGCTGAGCGAGCCAAATAGAGTTTTACTCAGAGAGGACACAAAGGCACGCTTTTCGATCAAGAGGATCTTGATGCTGTTTTTTCACGGACACCTTAGCTATAATATCTTCAAAACCTAGTACCTATAATTAGGGTCAAACTGCAAAAAAGCTATTTAGCTTCTAGTTACCCACCTAATACATAATAAAGAGCATGAGCTCATGTCAGTCAGATTCATCTAAAGATAATATCCGGCGCAGCTATCATGGCGTCAGTAATTATGTCATCTGCGCATATTGACCTATTTGATCTCATCATAGTTCATACATTTGTGTGTGTATGTGTAATCTATTTGTATGGGTGGTATGTAAAATATTTAGGTTATTTAGTTAATATTGCAAATATTAGCTTATGTGTTATGACATAATTAAGATCCCACCAAAAACATGGTTATTTAAAATGTTGTCAAGACATATGGCTCGCACTGTCAAAAAGTTATTAGATCTCATATAGAGCGTAGCTTATAACTCTATATGCACTTACTCTACAAGCCCTAACTTCACAAAATTTGTTTCTTTTAATAACTTAATTTATTAAAGCATGTTTTTTAGTTTTTTTTCAAATTATAATTTTATATTATTTAGGAATTATCACCACCTTAATTCTGTTTCATTTGATGCTTACTATCAAGAAAACTCAGAAGATGCAATTAAGTCATAATGACATTAATATTGTGGGTCTCTATCATACCTACCAATAATAAGAGGTAAATAATGATTGGTATTATCGGAGCTAGGTATTGTACAGAGGTTAAAAGGTTAGTGTTATTTATTGTACTGTATAATAATTGTTTTCGTAATGTACACTAACCCCCTTATTCATATAGAAGTTATTAAGGCGGCCCTCTGTGGCCGGCGCAACTTCAACGCGAGCATAGTCTAAAAGCTTGTTGTTTCATCCAACGTAATGTTTGACTGCGAAAAAAGAGAGATAGCATCAGAGCCGTCGGTTATCAGTCGGTAAATTCCGCTGATCACTCGCGGCCGCTTCGCTAGGTCGTCATTCATGATTTCGCATTCATAAAACTTGTACCAGGAGTATACTTCTTGTGAAAAAATCTTACAAGTTTGTGAAAAAAAAGTTACTTATTTAGAATCTCCAATACATTTGCAAGCCTGGTATCTAAATGTTTTCTTTACTTTTACAATTTATAGGTACATTAGATATGGCCAAAGTTCAGGCAAAAACGCTGTTTTTCGGAGGCTTTGACTGAATTTGTTTCACACTTTATTTAAATTACGCCTAGATACAAGGCTAGATATAGTGCACAAGATACTAATTTGATCAAAACATCTAACGAAAAATGTTTAACAACGCCATAATAAGTACAGAGATTTTGTATGAAAAGTATGACGAATTGAGTCCTCTTAAACGTTGAATAGCTAAAATTCCGTAGTCTTTATCTGACACGTGACATTTGGTGATCGACGGGTGACAGAGTGAGACGGGGCACACTATTACACTGATTTAGTTAAAAAGCGATTATGAAATAAGGGGGTTAGTGTATATTTCAATTACTACTTATAAAATGTTAAATGTTGGAATAAAGGATAAAGAATTGGATACATAATCATGAATCCTGAAAACAATACAATATAATTCGGTCAGTAATCGTGTAAATAATGATAAAACTGCCACAAAGCGTCAGCATTATCATTTTTGTCCTAATTTATGGCAAAAATCCGGTGAATCCCGCATAAACTTCGTCGTCTGCATAATTTTATCATTGAACCGCTACATTTCTTACAATTTAAGTATAACGCAGTTACTGTAGTTTTTATAATAAAAAAAACGGTCAACGACATCAAGTTTTGCACAATACCACGGTTAAAGGTAAGTTCGGTGACTAACTTACTGCAAAAAGTGATAAAATGGTCGTTTAAATGCGGTATCCGATTCATTGAATATCACTGGGAGTGGTATATTTTTGGCTGTTATCGGGAAGTTATCTGAAGCTTGAAATCTACTTCCTACTAAGACCTTGTCCAGAATGGACGAATTCGACACGAATCTCGTGCGTATTACGAGCGTACGTTGCGTCCAGAAGGAGCGTACTAACGTGCGAGCAAGTGGGGATTATTTTAAATGCGCGCACCCGAGTATGCAGCGCTCGTGGTGTAGCATGATTAGCCGTTCTTAATCGATCGGCAAAATTAAGCTACGTCTGTCGTGGTCGGTACCTGGATGGGTGACCGCCTAGTGGTATTTCAAATCGAGCGTTTCCGTGTTTCCGAAGGCACGTAAAGCCGTTGGACCCGGTTATCACTTAATTGTGATAGTCGTTAAGCTAGTTGGATGCCTCCTAGGCGGCTTGAAAAATTCCAACAGTAGGTTGACCGCTAGCCTACCTCCACCGATCCGCAGTGGGCATGCGTGGAGTATTGCCCATTCCCTTTCACCCTCATTTGTGAAAGGAGGCCTGTGCTCAGCAGTGGGATATTATAGGCTGATGATGATGATGAGTATGCGCGCGAAACGATTCGCGGTGTGAACTGTATGGTGGAGTTACTTCCTCAGTAGAGCTGCTCGAGATAACGTAATCTAACCTCTCTTAAAACTACCACTGTGCTATCAAACTCAATTATTCATTTCAGGCCCTAATAAGACACTTACGGCCTTACTCATAAACGCTATTTAACTAAATCTACTGAATAAATGGTCAAATAAATAACGTCACCTTGCTGTCATTGTCAAACAATTTGACGTTATTTAGGTGACCACTTAATCAGCTTATTAGTTAAATAACGTTTTATGAGTAAGGGGGTTAGATACGAACTTTAGATATAATAACTCTACCTTCTACTCTATCATTTAACACTCTATTATCGCCCATAAATTGCTATATACAAATAATAATATTGCATTACAACCGACTAGAAATCAATTTACATTAGAGATGGTATAGTTTCTTGAACTTTGATGTAATCTCAGTGAATATAATTAATTCGATCGAATTTCACTGGTGCGACCGAGGATTATCTAAATCCAGATTTAACGGTTTGATAATCCGATGAGTTTTCACATTTCTGATATAATTGCATTTTACTAATCATAATAATTAACAGCTATTGTTCACATAGTGGTGATTAGTTATAGTGACGTGATATTTTTGAAGAATGAAAATATGTGTGTGAATGAACGCGGCACTGAAATGCAGCATATTAGCGTCCCAAAGACACTTCAAAGTAGTCATACTAGTTAGTATAGTATGCATACTCACTACCAAAAACAATATAAAAATTCCTATTTGAACTTACTACAGTGTGGCGGGCGGCGTAAATGGCTAATCCAATTCCAATGGGAGTTTCACGGGAATGCTCAGTATTTTGACCTGGTTTTTGGACCTGGATTTTGACCTGGGGGCCTACAAGCTCTTATGGTTAAAATAACCTTATTTGTCTTTTGTTCCGTTTTGACGCCGGAAGTCAAAGAAAGACAAAAGTCAAATAAGGTTAATAATGTTGTTTTAAGAGCTTGTGGTTCGCCCTCAGCTCAGTATTTTGATCAATTCTTGCGTTTTTGACATCGATGTCGAATAGACATTTGTCGAAAAACATCGCGGTCTTCTGTCCAATTTTATAGAATTCTTAATTTAATTGTCGATCTCTATCCCCCTTATTAATAAATAAGGTGTAAGTCAGTCTTGTAATAACCAGGTATTAAGATAGCCTCATCCCTTTTTGTTTATATGACATTAGAAAGTGACGGATATATTTTAATCCTAGGTTTAACTATACTTGACTTACACTCTATTTATTAATAAGACGGTATGAGTTTGGAAATACGGTGAAATATCACTTGTCCTGGGTTTATTGTGTTCGCGAAATCACGGACCTAAATGACTACTCTTTTAGAAGACTGACTTCTTAAGGCTAAACAAAATACTCCATAATCATATATTTTACAATTTAAATCTTGATTACTGATAAAGAGTTTATTCTGTAGGTATTTTTGACCTTGTTAACCGACCACTTAACTACGTGACGTGGTTTGAAATGTAATCAGCTAACTTTCTTATATCTACGTGTTTTGAATTTTGATTTAATCCGCTTTGTACTTGTCCTTTGGAAATGATAGAATTTCGTT
The DNA here is from genome assembly GCA_951394255.1 of Polyploca ridens. NCBI lineage: Eukaryota > Metazoa > Arthropoda > Insecta > Lepidoptera > Drepanidae > Polyploca > Polyploca ridens. Next base: position 3,003,625 of record OX596251.1, on the reverse strand, counting down.
GACATTATTTGGTATCACATTAGTTCAATCTAGAAAAAAAGATTGTCCGTACAATTTATATACAGCTTTTTTCCCCGGCCGTTTGATACCCTATTTTGATAAACCATAGGTTTGAAAATCCTACATTATTATTAGGTTTGACTTTATCAATTCAGTCCTATTAAGGTGTGAATGTATCACTAATAAATTTCAATCAAAACGATACTTAATTTTTTTTTAACTGTTTATAGGCCTGTGTTTGACCACAATCTCACCATGGTAAGTGATGATGTGGCCGAAGGTGGTAAGCACACAAAGCCTAGAAGGAACTGGCTCTCAAGTGCAGCTGTTGGAACACACCGGTAGATGCTTGGCGACAGATTTTCATCTTGAGGGTGGTAGCCAGCCAGATCGGCACTACAAAGTACCCTACCATCGTGCTATGGTTTCATTTACCGAAAGCTCAAGCTCATTGTAGGATTCGAACCCGGGACCTTCATCTCGGTATCCGACGTCACTACCACTGAGCTATCATCGCCATAAAAATTAAATTTATTAAATTTATTTACTTTGGAAACTTTATCGAGAAAATTTCAATCAATCGTGTATTTCTTCTATTAGAATACTCAATAAAATTCACTAAAATCATATAGTAAGATCTCCATCTCCAAATACTTGTATTAATTATTAGATATAGGCACACAACAATGTAATTTTTCCCAAAGTCTGGCAGTTATTATACTGCAGCACAGTAAACTAGCTTCTTCATAAGTAGGATAAATTATATGTATTCAAATGACCGGCGATTAGGTTCGAACATGTGTTAAGTGCTCGTTTGAACATCCTGTTTATTATTGACCTTGCTTTGAAACATAATTTATACCTGCATGGTCACCTATAGTTAACTATAAGTGTAGTGTACAACCTTTTAACCGCTTGTGTCAGATTTTCCGACAGAGGTTTTTCAAGCCCATTTCGCCTCCGTCAGATTTACACGACAAATACCTTGGTCAGTCAATTTCGTTTTTTTTGATTCATTGTGTGAAGATCCACAAATTGTGAAGAAGTTTTTTCCACTAAGAACAATTTACTGAGTAAACACTGACTGATATATTGTTGTTGTTTGACTTGTGAATTGCTCAAGCCTATTTTTCCGTATTGTATTTAAAATGAGCCAGGTCCTACGGACACGATAACTGATATAAAAGCAAAAAGTGGTGAAAGGGTTAATATTTTTTAAACTCGACCCGGAGCGAAACTCTATTTCCTATTTCAGGAACTAAAGTATCAAGGTTTATATCTATCCTATTATCGCTATATAAGTTTTTAACAATCAACAGTACTACCGGCTTGATGATAAGCGGTTACCGTAGCCATATGGCACACGGCGGTGCATCACTCAAGCGTTACCGACCCTTCCCGCCTTCCCAATGAGCTCTGGCGACCTTACTCACGCGCAGGAACACAACTTTACACAACATCAAGTTATTATTGGCTGCGGTATTTTGTAAGGTGGACGTACTTCCTCTAACTCTCTTTAAAATACTAATTAATAAATTGATTTAAAAAAAACAAAAGCAAAGCGATGATAGCTCAGTGGTAGTGACGTCGGATACCGAGACGAAGGTCCCGGGTTCGAATCCTACAATGAGCTTGAGCTTTCGGTGAAGGAAAACATCGTGAGGAAACCATAGCACGGTGGTAGGGTACTTTGTAGTACCCGCCTGGCTGGCTACCACCCTCAAGTTGAAAATCTGTCGCCAAGCACCTTTCGGTGTGTTCCGATAGCTGCACTTGAGAGCCAGTTCCTTCTAGGCTTTGTGTGCTTACCACCTTCGGCCGCATCATCACTTACCATGGTGAGATTGCGGTCAAACACAGGCCTATAAATAGTAAAAAAAAAAAAAAAAAAAAAAAAAACAAGGCCATGTACAAGACTTACTATGCCTAAGAATTTGTTATCTCTTATGTTTGTTAACTACCGTTACATTGTTATCTCGTTACAACATTCTCAGTGATAAAGATTACCAAACCTGCTGCTAAATTAAAGCAGTCTTAATATTTAAGATGCCTTAAGTATTGTTTAAGTTTTATGTTACGTTTTTAGCATACTAAATAGCTTAAACATTTTTGTGTCAAAGAACGTCGTGTATAGAAAATACTGATATTACCAGAATAACTTGGACTGTTTTACAAAAATCTTAAACCGACTTCCAAGTACACTAAGAAGTAATCAAATCTGATGACAATGGGACCAAACGGGAAGTGTACCCTTTCAAATAAAAAAAAAATATTCCTAATCGGTCAATAAATGACGGAGTTATGAGGTAACAAACATAAAAAAACAACCGAATTTAGAACCTCCTTCTTTTTTTGAAGTCGGTTAAAAAACCGGCTTTGTGCGAGTCGGACTCACACACGAAGGGTTCCGTAAAGATATTTCTTTTATAGGGCATTCTGTGAAAATTTCCACTGTCTACTTATGACGATTTATGAGACTACTGACAGATAGACGGACGGATGGACAGCGGAGGCTTAGTAACACGGTCTCGCTGGCATCCTTTGATTATACTAAATCTGAGCGAGTCAAGATAATTTCCGTTAGCACTCTTTAACTATTCACCCTATTACTTCCCCTTTAAAATATATTGATCCAACTCTTAGGTGAACTAGGGTAAGTACATCCATCCCTTTCTCTCCGCATAATTGTGTCTCACTTAATCCTCGCATTTCGACTTTATTCGCCGTGACTTCAACATATAAATAAACTTCTTTGTTAGTTTTTGGCGAGTCATCAAATGTCGCCGCGCAATTTAATTTTACATCAACTTTTGTGTCCTTTAGCTGAGTAATGTTGTCAGAAGTAAACGACTTCTTTATTTGGTAGGTTAATTTGATTATTATTTATTCGTTTAATTTACAAGGTATCATTATTTTAGGGTGATACTAAGTTGATAATTTGTACCGTTCATTGACTTGTTCTTTTTTAGGACAGGGGTAATGGCGACCTTTTTGCTTACCGTCGCAATGACCCTTATACGTTAGGGCATAATATATTGACGAAACAAAAACATTTTGACAGATACATGAGAGATGACATTGTTATTACCCTACTGGTACAGGAAGGAGGGTAACATTTTTCTGGTGTATGTAGAATTTTATGTTACCTCCTGTAGCCGGCTTGACTTTGAAAGTAAATTTTCTAGATACATTTCGTCTTCTATCAGTATATTTGCGTTGCTTTGCAGATATCATTATTATCATCATCGGCCCATAATGTCCTACTGCTGGTACGGGCCTCCTTTCACAAATGAGGGTGAATGGGAATGGGCAGATACACCACATGTGCCCACTGCGGATCGGTGGAGGTAGGGTAGTGGTCACATACTGTTGGAGTTTTCAAGCCGCCCAGGAGGCTCTACTTTCACAATTAAGTGATAGCCGGGACCAACGGCTTTACGTGATTTCCGACGTACGGCTTGAAATTACTAGGTTATCTGTGCGGATACCGTCCACACCGGTGATTGCTCAACTTACGGCTTATCAAGCTATACACTACGAAAGTTTCACAGATGAATAAACTAGCTGAGTCGCGCGGTTTCACCGGCATTCCCGAGGGATCATATGTTTTCCCGGGATAAAAAGTATCCTATGTGTTAATCCAGAAAATATTCTATCCGTGTGGCAATTTTCATCCAAATCCGTTCAGTAGATTTTGCGTGAAAGAGTAACAAACATACATCCATACTCACAAACTTTCGCATTTATGATATTATAGTAGGATATAAGTAGGAATATATATTCATATATAGAACTTTCTCTTGAGGGATAAATGTATAGGTCATTACATTCATCCCTCAAGAGGAAGTTCACTAATATATTAGGACCTTATATATGATTATATTAGTAGGATGCTACAGGGCTCCCATTGACTTATTACTTCACAGCAAACTTGAAAGTCCTATGAAAGTACAATTAATGCAAATGTCCCGTTCAGCCTATCTTTATTCCATCTAGTTCCATATATTTAATGAAATCTCTTAATCATATCCTGCAAGATTAACACGGAATTTTCCCCACAAGCATAAAACAGAGCTTCCATCCGCCAAATTATCATTTTGTTACCTTATAAGAAAATGATTTAACGACTCATATATCACTATACATTACAATATGTATGTTATGTAAGTACTTAAAAATAATTCTTTGCTGGTATATATGCTAAGCTGAAAGCTGTGAGAGTTGGTATAATAAGTCTTTAATAGAAGTAGAGCGATTTTTCGCTCAAAGAGCAGCTCTACTGGGGAAGTACCCAGCCAAATAACTTAATGTTGTGTTCCTGCGCGCGAGTAAGGTCGTCAGAGCTCATCGGCGAGGGGTGAAGAGTTGGTACCGCGAGGGTAGTGCCCCGGGTATTGCATATATCCATATGGCTACGTTAACCGTTTACCACCAGGAGTATACTGCCCACTTTCAAGTATAAAAAAAGTCTTAATGCTTGGATTTCAAAAAGAAAATGCATATCTTATGGTGCGTCCATGCTACGCGAACCGAGTACGAGCCGAGCCACCAACGAACAGAATTCGTTCGTTGCTCGCAATGTTAAGTGTGGACGTTACAACGAGCCTACAACGAGGGCGATGCGAATCCCTGTGTTCGTGAAAAAACTGACAATCGTGCGGAGCGCAGTCGAGCGCGAGACGAATGCTCGTTCGAGGCTCGCAAGTCCGTCCACGCTACGCAAACAACGAACGAAACCTGTTCGTTCGAGGCTCGGCTCGTAGCATCGCGTAGCATGGACGCACCATAAGGTATCAATACCATTTACAATATATAAATTAACCCCAAAGGGGGTAAAATAAGGGCATTGCAGGGGCGGAAAGGTAGTAAATAATATAGATATCTTGAAAGATCCACAAAAAATGATTTGCTGAGTTTCGTGTCGGTTTAAAATGTATTACGAACCGATGGTAGAGTTAACTGTAACGTTTGTACTGATAAGGCCCTATGATAGATAGATAGATAGATAACTCTTTATTGTACACCAAAAAACAAAAACAATAAAAAAAAGAACAAAAGTACTTAAAATTAATTACTGTACAATGGGCGGTCTTATCGCTAAGAAGCGATCTCTTCCAGACAACCTATGAGTTTGATCCACGACCTATGGCGAGGTAGTCAAAGCTAATCAGCCCATCTAATTTGGCTACAATCTCACCATGGTAAGTGATGGTATGGCTACTTGGCACTGGCTCTCAAGTGCAGTTTGAACATACCGGTAGGTACTAGGCGATAGATTTTCAACTGGAGGGTGGTTGCCAGCCACTTACTACAAAGTACCCTACCACCGTGCCATGGCATTCAACATTACTAGGTACAACAAGACACCGGGAAAATTTTCAACCGTACGTTGTTATCCCGAAAATACGGATACAGCGTTTTGCTTCCTCATCTATAATGCGGACAGCAAGGGAGTGGAATTTGTTTCCGGCGTCTGTGTTTCCTGACTCTTACAATCAAGGAACTGTCAAAGCCAGAGTGAATAGGTTCCTTCTGGGTAAGCGTGTTCCATGTTAGGCTTCGTCATCGTCACTTAATTTAAAAAAATGGACAAATTAGTCTCCCTTAGGACCATTGAGCTATCATTACTTAAAAACCTATTTCTGTCTAAGCTTCAGACTGAAATTAACTTTGTATTGAATAACATAAGAATTTGTATTGAATAATAACCTTCAATGTTTATGTCATATTTTTTGATGACTTATGTAACTGCTAATTTATACTAATGTTATGTTTGTGGAATGTCTAGCGGAAAACGTCCAATTACTCGGGCCTAAGGAAAAATGCGTTTAGGAAGTAATACATTACTACTTTTTATGGTGTTACGAAGGCGTTTAATATTTACACCATCCGTTTACGATCGATATGTATTTTTAGTAATTATACACCGTGACTTTTTATTCGTCTTAGAAACGCAGCCCACATAATGTACTCAATGAATAGGTACTAATTATTTAAAAAAAACACTTTACTTATTTGTATCATTAAAGAAAAGTCAAATATTATTCTTTATAACGCATGACTTAGTTTTAAACACCCTGTTACGAGCGCGGTGTACTCGACTCGTGCTCTGGGTTGGTATTTTCTACCATTTTATACGTAAACTTTAATTTATTAATTCGATTTGTCATAATTATAATAAATTGTATAAAAATTTTTTTTTTATAATAATGATCAAAACTTTTTTTTCTTAATTATTAGTACCTATTCATTGGGTACATTATGTGAGCTGCGTTTCTAAGACGAATAAAAAGTCACGGTGTATAGGGTGACTGTTAATTAGTAAACAATACTTAGACACATGATTGTACTCATGATAACAAACAACTTTCCAAAAGAAATATATACGGATACATAACTAAATAAAATAAAATCTGATGCGGTTTATTCTTATTCTTGTTAGTTACTAAATATTATAGGCTCATGTGCTAAGTAAATAAAGAAAAAATCTTTGGGAAAGTTGTTTGTTATCATGAGTACAATCATGTGTCTAAGTATAGTTCACTAATTACCAGTCACTATAAAAAAATGTGTAGTGGTCGGGTGGATTTTACTTTTTTAGCTTGATAATGAACCATCATGAGAATGGGTGTTGAAAATGTGGTTAAAAGCAAGCCTACTACTATGCTCTGAAAAAAAAAAGGTTTACCTAACCGAAAAATCGGTAATTCATACTGTTTTAGTCAACTGAGAAGTTCAGTTTAGTTCAATGAGTTATCATTTATTTTTAGAAATCTTTTATTATTACTTAGAAAAACCGTTTTGTTTACTGTTTCAGTTAAACAGCTAAAACAGTTCGAAGTCACGTTTAATTATTTTCAGTACCTATACTAAAAGTTAGGTAGGACATCTCTCAAGATTTTCAAAATCGTTCATAATATTTTGACAATGACGGAAGTCGATTAAAATAGGTACGTTTATCACAAATGCGTTTTTTAAATAGCACATTGTTATCACCACCTTACGTTTGGGCTAACATTTACAAACGCACACCAATAATTAGCAGTTTCTAAAATCTCAAGAAGTAACTCCGATGATGTAAAAAAAAACAAAAAGGTGATGAATCTAAATAAAAGTGAACGTCTAAAAGATTGCGTGAATTCACTGTAGTGAACGCGTATCGAGTTCGGGTTGTTTGGATACGGAGCGGCGCCGGCGCAGGCGCGACGCTCGCGACAAGGCCGATCGAGATGTACGGAGTACGGATGTGGCTTGGTGACCTACATAATAAATGCATTTGTTTCACAAAATTGTGTGAGTCAATCTCCTGGATTGCCACGTCATCTACATATCCAACTAATATTATAAATGAGTTTGTTTGTTACGCCTTCACGCCTCAACTATTCAACAGATCATCATGAAATTTAGCATGCAGATAGCCTATGGCATGGAGAAGGACATAGGCTACTTTTTATTCCGGGAACACGGGTGAAACCGCGGGGACAGCTAGTTTATTTATAAGGACAGCTAACAAAACAAAAACAATACAAACGGTCAAGGACATGGACAATGGTGCTGTTTAATCACAACATGTTCAAAAGACATGTTAAGAGGAAAGAATGGCTGCAAGAAATTTGAAAAATAGGTTTTTATCATATCTATTGCTGTCGCGCTGTGCCCGAGCTATCCCGCCCGCGATAGAGACAACTACAGCTTGGACCGATTATACCTATTTAAATTAGACGAAATCTCTATTTCGTAATCCTTGGTTTCCTCCTCCAAAACTGGACTGATTTAAAAAAAAACAAGAATCATAATAAGAAGGGCTTTGGCTATGTCTGTCGGTTTTCCTTTATTTTATTATATTCGTCAAATTTTTTCGCTGGACGTCTGATAAGGGCGTTAAAAATGGTAAGTTTTTGTAATTTTAGAAGGCTCCTAATTCTTATAATAATTAATTTATGGAGAAAAACATAACCGAGAGACATACAGATTGCATGGTAAAATAATCATTGCTCTAGTGTCATTATCCAGAGAGGAAACTGAGGATTACGTTTGTATGGAACAAACGCCACCAGCATTTCCTCTTAATATTTAAAAACGCTTGAAACTTGTTAAAATTAATAAAATTAAAGGCATTAACAAAAACAAACAAGACTACTATGGTTATATGTATGGTTGACAAAAACGGAAAATGAAAATGCTTAAGAAAGAGTTTTTTAAAGGTCGCTTAATATCAGGATATTGTATGATCTAGCAATACTTAATTAAACGTTATCTCATTAATTATTCTGAATCTGTAAAGTAACATGCTTTTAAACATAATTTTTAAAAAGGAGAGGGCTATTTCGAAGTCTATTTTAAAGAATAGGTTAATTCGTATTATGTTTAATGGTCATTCAGAAGTCACAAAAGTTATCAATGTTTACATTTATAAGTTTAATATTGATAAAAGTTGTAGAGGAAAGTTAATTCTAATAAATCACAACATAAGAAAGGTTAAAAAAAATTGCATGTTCGCATATCCAGTTCGAGATGGAACATGGCGCCGATGTCCAAAGACTTGAGATGCACGGATCACGGAAGTGGTTGCATGCCCTAGTTTGTATAAGGTGTCAGGTATCAAGTGTTTTTTATTAATTTGGGTGTTAAATCTATATAATAATATGTATAGTCTGAGGAGAGACTTTGCCTCCTTATGTGTGTTCTACCGCTTGTACAACGGAGAGTGTTCTAAAGAATTGTTCGACTTGTTGCACACTGCTACCTTCTACCATCGCAACTCTCGCCATCGACGGGGAGTCCATCCTCACATATTGAAACCAGAATTGTTTCGAACTGTGCGGGCTCAAAGGAGCTTTCTTCCGCGGACGGTCAGATTGTGGAATGAGCTCCCCGCCGTGGTTTTCCCAATGGAGTACAGCATGGGGTGCTTCAAAAAGGGCGTGAGATTTCTTCAGGGTCGGCAACGCGCAAGTGATGCCCCTGGTGTTGCAAGCGTCCATAGGCTACGGTAACTGCTTACCATCAGGCGGGCCGTATGCTTGTTTGCCACCTTAGCGGTATAAAAAAAAAAAATATAAAATTCAAAGTCCTGACTGACTGACTGACTGATATATCAACGCACAGCCTAAACCACTGGTCCTAGAAACATGAAATTTAGAGGGTATATTCTTTGTGAAGAGTAGGTATCCACTAAGAAAGGGTTTTTTGAAATTCCACCCCTAAGGGGGTAAAAGTTTGTATGAAAGTCCGTCAGTTTCGAAGTTAGGATCTTCAAATTTTGTGTTTAGGCTGAAGAATGAAAATTAATTTATACGTGTCTCAGCATTTTTAATAATTCCACCCTCGAAGCGGGAGGTTTCTTTTTTTTTTTGTATTATTGTTGTAGAAAGATATGTCATTTGTTACCTGTAGACTACGCGGGCGAAGCCGCGAGCAGAAGCTAGTTAAATTATATAGTAAGTAAACGATACTTAGACTCATGATAGTAAACAACTTTCCCAAAGAAACTTTTTTTAATTTACTTATTACATGAGCCTAATATTTAGAACCTAACAAGAATAAGAATACATCATTAGCTTTTAAGTATTTAATTTAGTTATTTATCCCTATTTGTTTCTTTGGGAAAGTTGTTTGTTATCATGAGTCAATCATGTGTCTAAGTATCGTTTACTAATTACCAGTCACCCTATATAAGAGGTGAGATTGTCGACAGTTGACAGTGTTACTATTTATTTTAATTGTTGTTATTAGTGAGTAGGGACCAAGGCAGAGACTATTAACCCTTTACCTATAATATTAAACATAAAAATGAAGATATTTTAATGTATTAACATGTGCTGGTTCTTATCTTCTGTCTGATTGTATGTTTTGCCACTAATAGCAACGACTGAAAATCAGTCTTGAGGATAAAAGTGTTTTACTAAGTCGCTGACCAATTTTGACGTAACTCAATACTCTATTTTTACGTTTTGTTATAAATATTCAAATACGTATTATACTAGCTGTCCCCCGCGGTTTCACCCGTGTTCCCGGGATAAGGCTATGTCCTTCTCCATACCATAGGCTATCTGCATGCCAAATTTCGTGATGATCAGTTGAGTAGTTGAGGCGTGAAGGCATAACAAACAAACTCACTTTCGCATTTATAATATTAGTTAGGATTAGGATTGCGCAATAGTAGGGAGGATTTTTTACAAATAAAATTATACAAAGATAAATATATGAATAAAAAAGTTGTATAAATAAGCTTTAAAATGTGTTTTAAGATTTTTTAAATCTCCTCAGTACTAGTCAGGACGCTTGGGTAAAAATGAAAGGCCCCTTATTCCGATTAATATTCAGATTCCAAGTCATCTATTTAGTTTAGGCCCTGTGAGGCACTTAGTAGCCTTAAACAGAGAAGAACTGCCAAGAAACTAAGATAGGAATCTAGTTAGAATATCATTTCAGTATTCCAAGTGAGACCTGATTTGGAAGCTGAATAGCATGCAGTTACGTAATCAGAAAACTTTGCTTTAGACCTGTCTTGCTAGTATCTGTAGTTTTTTATTTTTTTATATAGTTGCATAATTATTCAGCTTGTAAGATCATAAAAATAGATATAATATTATTAGACACATTTCCATTCGCTTTGTTGTCTTTGATCCATACCCGAGTATGCAAGAGTTTCTATATCAAAGTTATGTATTAAAAACTAAGATACGAGTGACTTATAAAAGGTATTGTCAAGCTAGTTACAATTTTTAATTAGCTAATTGAATATACTAATTTATAGTCAAAGTCAAAGTTAATTTATCCAATGTAGTAGGGCACTTATGAAGGTCAAAGTTACCACCAGTTCGTAAGTCGGCCTTCAACTGAGAAGAACAGGAAAGAAACTCAATAAGGTTACACATGTTACAAGCTTTTTTTAACTTGCAATGTATGTATGTTTGTTCGGGTGGAATCTTGCAAGTCGATTTTCACCCACTTCCAGAGGTAGGATTGACTTGATATTTGGTATACATTAGTATAGTCAACAAAAAGTACAGTCACTCAAAAAAGCTTGTATTAAAAATTAAATTTTTAACACAAAACTTAATAAATATTTTTTGGGCAACAAGTCAAACCTTTAACTGAGAGGAATCGGCAAGAAAATCAAACCAACATAAATATCTTATTGTTTTTATGATCTGATAATGTTTGAATCATTCTAAAATACGAAAAAAAGTAGATAAAAGAATAATATCTCATGGACACCTTCCATATAAAGTAAACGAAATATTTTGAATTTATTTAAATTCACGATAGACAAGGTAATTAAATAGATATCATTAGCATAAAAAGCTTATGAAAATGCATTTTTATTATGAAACTGAGTTGTGTGTGGGTTTTGAATTAATGTTGCACACAAAATATCCTAAATTCACTTTATTTGGTTATAGAGAAATTAAATCCTGTTGGATATGCAGATATGTTCATGCACATAAATGCATGTCCTGGGTGGGAATCGAACCCACAACCTGCGGAGTGATAGAGGTAGAGCATAATGATTTAATTTTCATTTAATGTCGTCAAAACTTATCGAGGCCTTGGGAGACAGGGCAGGCTTTTTCCACCAATGCACCCAAAGAGGAAACTCTACAAGCCTACTGAGAAGAAGCCTTGAGGAAATTTTCTACATATACCTAGTTACTTATTGTTTTTTTTTGTAAATATGTATAATAATAACAGCAACCCTGAAGCCTGAAGGACCCCATCCTTCAGGGTTCGTCAAGAAGGGTGTGAGTATATTTTCAAAGGATGAGCAACGGGCGAGGGATAATCCTGGTGTTTCAAGCATCTATAGTCTACGCTCTACGGTAACAGCTACACCTGGTTGCGCTTACCTTCAAGAAAATCCCTTGAAAACCAGTCGCCAAGTTCATACCAAATCGTTTCGGGAGCTAGGTACACTCGGCCTCCATTTTGGCTTTGGGTGGTAAGCCCACCTTCGACCACATCATTACTTATCATGAAGATACTGTGGTCAAGAAGACACATTCCTTCAGAAAAATTGTTTTTTTTTTTTAAACTAAGAAGACTGTTGTTGTTATTTGCAGTTTATTTTAACTCCTCTCCATCCAAAGGTTGCCTGGTAGGGATCACTTTTAGTGATACGGCCGCCCATTGTAACACTTTTTTTTTTTTTTTTTTTTTTGTAATAATATTTTTTGGTGTAACAATAAAGTATTATCTATCTATCCATCTATTTACTGTGACTACAATATTACTCCTCAAGTACTCCGCACTCAGAGTAAAACCTAAACAGACAGTAGACATTTCTAAAGGCCTATTTCAGATAAAAGCGCTGCCGTTTGTGTGTAGAGAAAAATAGTAGCGGGAAAATGCCAAACGATATTCCGTCGGATGTATGTATGAACTTTTGAGGCGCACACCAATTTGTTTTTCACTGCCTACTGAGCGGATACCGCCTGTATGTGAATTGACCTTTATGTAAGTATTACCTACCCGCCTTTAAATTTATTGCTTTGTAACTATCGGCGAGTTATTGGTGAAAACCGAACGTAAATTCGCACATTATTTTCTGAGATTAGCCTATACAGGGTGTGGAAAGTCAACTGGCTGACAAATGCACGCACAACCGGTCTAGATACTTGAAATGTGTTCATCGAAACTTAAATAGGAGCTCGCAAGACAAACCTTGGAGTAAAAGTTAGTTTATAGTCTGTAGAGTCTACGTATCGAGTAGTTACCGAGTGAATTTCACACATTCATGCGAACGGCTCATAAAATAATGTACTAAGTGCAAGCGTTTATCTAATAATATGCATTAAATAATATGTAATTTAGGAAATTTATTATACAGGTCGTTGTTTTGGTCAACGACGAGCGACTCAGGGTCGATAATACAAATGATACTGGTGCTAAAAAAATATAAAAAAAAAATACTTTATTTTTTTTAAATAATAAAAATAAAAATTTTGAAAATCATGTAATAAGCTAAAGTGTAGACATAATACTCAACGGGAGTACGAGGGAGTAAAGGGGTGGGGCGATGGCGGCTTGCGCCTAGCTCTAGTCTGTGGACGTGCCTAGTAACCATACTTTGCATCAAATTGAATAAGGTATTTCTCAACATATTAACAGTATTTAATGGAATTAAGTCCATTTTTGGGGAATATAAATTTTGTACTACCGCTCCTGTGTCGCTTGTCGCCGACCAAAACAACACCCTGTATATAATTAGGCTCTAATTTTCGGTAAAAATAATGATTTCGTTAAGAGGACTCAATGATGATTATTAACTTAAAGGATTATCAGTCTTTAAAAATGTGAAGAACGTTTTTTTTTTAATTTAAAATTAAATATCGTTGTTTTATTGTATTCATTGATTAAATATCCAAATATATCTTATAACCTTGAAGAGGCCTTGTTTTTCCTCCTAAATATATACATTTTTATAAAAAGGTATGAATATAAAAAGGCGATAACGATGCATTGAACGTTAATATTCATTTGACGAATAAAAATGGTGTTTGTAAAAAAAGAGCGAGTAATAAAAAAAAAGATAAAAAAGGTTGAATGGCTAATTAGATTCCATTCAGTCGATTTTATTACTAAAGAGGTTGCATGTATTAACATTATTTTCAGTATATACAGGGTGTTGTTTTGGTCGGCGACAAGCGACCCAGGAGCGGTAGTACAAAATATATATTCCCCAAAAATGGACATAATTCCATTAAATACTGTAAATATGTTGAGAAATACCTTATTCAATTTCAAATAAAATTACCGCTAAGTATGGTTACTAGGCACGTGCACAGACTAGAGCTAGGCGCAAGCCGCCATTGCCCCACCCCTTTACTCCCTCGTACTCCCGTTGAGTATTATGTCTACACTTTAGCTTATTACATGATTTTCAAAAAAAATATTTTTTTATTTTTATAATTAAAAAAAAATAAAGTATTTTTTTTATTTATTTTTTAGCACCAGTATTATTTGTATTATCGACCCTGAGTCGCTCGTCGCTGACCAAAACAACGACCTGTATTACTAGTTTCTGCCTGTGATTTCACCCGCGTTCCCGAGGTACCTGTTGTTTTCCGGGATAAAAAGTACCCCATGTGTTTTCAGGAATTTTCACTATGAAAGATTTCCACGAAACTTTAACCATGAAAGAATAAAAAAATTACATTTCTTATAATATAAATTGTGTACAAATAAATTAATTTATTGCATGCTATTTTGATTGAATGTAAACCTCCTGTATAGTGCTAATACTTTTTAAAAAGCTGTGTTTTAGAAATCACTAATTCTATAAAACCAAGTTTCTACATTTTTTAAATCAACTGCATGTTCATAAAATGTATTCAAATGTAGTGGTCATTTAATTTAAATTAGTAATGAGTAGGTATGCTAAACACATAGATCGAGTTCGAGTTACTGATATTTTGGGAAATCCAGACGACCTTCGCTTCGTAAAAAATGTTGCCATGATATAATTTATTCTTTGACATTTAAATCGTTTTATTGTCAGTGTAAAAAAACTGATATATCCGTAATAGATTTACGTGTAAATGCGAAAGTGTTTGCGTGTTTTGGTGTTTGTTACTCAATCAGTGCTAAATCACCGAAACTGATTGTTACGATTAATAGCGTACGTACCTACTGTATATAACTAATAGTCTGATCTGAGAAAAACATTTACTTAGATAAAAAGCATATTGTTAGGTATTTGAAAAAGGCTTTTTAATTTATAAAATAGCTTATATTTTTTTGCAAATAAATTTTAAACCTCTTTTTTAAATGCTAAAACGAAGTTGCTAATAACATAATCATATAATTACCTAATATAAAATAATAAGTGCCTCATAACCATTAACGCTCATTTATTATGCGGCTTTTCTCATAATATGTAACTATTCCGTAATCCGTACCTCACGCTTTTTGACTCTCTATTCAGGTCAAGGTAAATGAAAACGCAAAACGGACCAAATCTGTATTATTATACTAACGCGTTACTTTTACAGTACCATTAGATTTATTGCTTGTTATTATTTTATTAAAATTTGTGTAGTGCAGTTATCGCATGGCGTGGGAGGCGGGGTCATGCGCAATGCACTCGCACCCGCAACTTCGCGATCCTCATCCTAACAGCTGATTTATCAATGAACAACTAATAAAACAGACAAAACAAAACAAAAAACTCACCTTAGATTGTACCGAATCGGGCTGCATGTAGTAAAATAGGAAAAACATCCAAGCAGCCCCGACGAGGAACAGAATTTTCACGTTTCGTCGCATTTTCGTTGAACTTTTGATACACTGAATCGATACGCACTTTTGTGATACGCGGTCGATCGCGATACGCGTTTGTTATTCGCAGGTTATGGTCGCGAGCGGCGCGCGGCCGCGCTTCGTGCTACGGCGCGGCGTGCGGACTGAGCAGTCCACAGAATAATACAGATAGTTGCCGGTCATGCGCATATCGGTCCTCGACACCGCCAACAAAAATAGAACTTGCACAGTTTAGCCGCTCCGCTATTACATAGTGTACGTAGATAGGCCCTCTCACCGCATTGTTTCCTTGGCCAATTTACGCCGGTCTTATCACACAGTCTGTCGCCGAAACGCGCTCTCGCTTTTACG
Organism: Polyploca ridens; assembly: GCA_951394255.1. NCBI lineage: Eukaryota > Metazoa > Arthropoda > Insecta > Lepidoptera > Drepanidae > Polyploca > Polyploca ridens. The sequence goes on along the minus strand of OX596251.1, from coordinate 2,988,010 downwards.
GGTTAACTAACTTACATCATGCATTTACATAAACAACTTTAATGTACCTACCTACTTTTTTATGACTATGGTTTTTTGAGGGTTAGCTTTTTCATGACTTTCAATTCCTGTAAATAATAAGACAACAAAGCACGTAGCTGAAATAAAATCGCTGAGGAGCTCTGGAAAATTCACAATAAAATCTTAAGAATTACACACAACATTTAAAAAGATATCAACGATAACTCAAAGAAAATATTTATCTAAAATTTAGATTCAGATTTTAATTTTAATTATACGGGCTCAAAATATGCTCCCTTATTACAAAACATGGCCTCGTCTCTTTTTGTTATATGACGATGGAAAGTGACCGAGTGACTGGTTTTACTAAACTTGCTTTAAATAATCTTTTGTAATAAGGGGGATGGCGTCTAATTTTATCTCTTAATTTAATGGGAGATAAAATTAGATTGAATTATTCATGACCCATCGTAATATCTAGTAAGCATTTATACTTCCGGATTGTTTGGATCTCTAGAACCTTTAGATAACCACTAGGTACAGCTCCAAAAACCAGTCAATGTGGAAACTCTCCACAGTTTCCACATGCCGTATCACATGGTTATTTTCAAATTATGTTTGTCTGTCGACCTGTTTTTTCGGCTAGACTAATCTCCAAAACGGCTGAATTTACATATAGTAATCTAGACTACATTATAACAAAAAACAAAGTAAAACTGCGGGGGACAACTTTAATCAACTTTTTTCCCGGGTTCGAATCCTACAATGAGCTTGAGCTTTCGGTGAAGGAAAACATCGTGAGGAAACCGCTTGTACAACGGAGAGTGTTCTAAAGAATTGTTCGACTTGTTGCCCACTGCTACCTTCTACCATCGCAACTCCCGCCATCGACGGGGAGTCCATCCTCACACATTGAAACCAGAATTGTTTCGAACTGTGCGGGCCTAAAGGAGTTTTCTTCCGCGGACGCTCAGATTGTGGAATGAGCTCCCCGCCGTGGTTTTCCCAATGGAGTACAGCATGGGGTTCTTCAAAAAGGGCGTGAAGAGATTTCTTCAGGGTCGGCAACGCGCGAGTGATGCCCCTGGTGTTGCAAGCGTCCATAGGCTACGGTAACTGCTTACCATCAGGCGGGCCGTATGCTTGTTTGCCACCTTAGTGGTATAAAAAAAAAAAAAAAAAAAACAGCACGGTCGTAGGGTACTTTGTAGTACCCGCCTGGCTGGCTACCACCCTCATGTTGAAAATCTGTCACCAAGCACCTTTCTTTGCTTTGGTGTGTTCCGATAGCTGCACTTGAGAGCCAGATCCTTCTAGGCTTTGTGTGCTTACCACCTTCGGCCGCATCATCACTTACCATGGTGAGATTGCGGTCAAACACAGGCCTATAAACAGTAAAAAAAAAAAAAACATTTTGCGAATTTATCTGATTTTCTTCATCAGTAAAAAAGCTCTATCAGACACCAGAAAGACCGTAAACTAATTCCCATTTTTAACTTAAATGATAATGACAGCACATTGTTGTCAGAGATGACGATTGCACTTACGTAAATCCCGAAGCTGTTGATTTATCAGGTATGTTGAGGTCACGGTTGTGCGATACAAGTTGTTTGAAGGTCGCCGAGTTGCTTATGTTTACTTCATTTGTATAGTTTATTTATTTAGGTACACCAACAGTTAAACTGCACAGAGAGCAATGGAAAGGAGTTAACTAAATATAAAAAAAATAGACAAGATAAATAACAAAACTATGAGAGATAAAACAAATTTAAAAAATGTACTGACAAAAATAGACCAACAAAAATAGAGATGGACAGGACATATGATTCGAAGCAAATATGAAAAACGGAGCAGAATTGTTACAGCTTGGTACCCTAGAGATGGGAAGAGAAGAAGGGGAAGACTGGAGATGAGATCAAACTGACAGCTGGACCTTTCTGGAAAAGAGCTGCACTAGAAAGAGGACACTGGAAGGAGCTTGAGGAGGCCTTTGCCGACAGGCACTCTGAAATACGCGATCTAATTTAGGTAGTATATAAGTCTTAAAAATAAGTATAAAACTGTTACAAGTATTTTAGAAATAAAGGTTTATTATATAATTAACAGTTAAAACATTTTTTTATTTATTTAATTAAGAATTACAAATTGAATATGGGAGCCGGGAATAAGGGCTATCGTTTCTGGGACACCAGTTGGCGCCACTAGCGTTTGGGTCCTATCGCTGTCGATGAAAAATATTTTTAGCGCGTCAGGGCCAAACTAATTGATAATGGTGCCGATTCTGTTGTTTACAACTAAACTAATTTAGTCTCATTATGTCTCTTTCTAACAAAGAACATAAGAAAAGGATGTAAGAAATTTAGTACTGGCAAATTAGTCCAATGCTTGTTTTCAACGTTAGTCGCCATCAGTCGCGGTTACGTCTAAGTATATACCCGTAAATGAAGACGGCAAAGACTAATTTGACAGCTTTAAATATGTTCTATCCTTTTTCAATAATGTTCGTAAGAACGAGATGTGATGTGACTAAAATCAGTTTAGTGCGATTTACAACAGAATCGGCACCAAGAACTAACTAAATAAATAAAATATTGATTTTACCTCAGTGTTGCGCTGTGCCATTTAATTCCGAAATAAGGAGGAAATACATTTCCGAAAAACAAAACTCGGCTAAAACTGTGATTCGCAGTCTGCCAAAATTAATCAGGAATGGCACATTTTTACAACAATCATGAATAATTAGTGAAAATTCTCGATGAAAAGCTAGCAAACAGTTTAGTTTAGTTGTAAACAACAGAATCAGCACCAGTATCATCCTACCTGATGGGTCCTGTAGTTGGACCACAGGATAATGTTATTACTAACTAGAAAACACTTCATATATACACACGACCCTGCTTACAGGGATACGTGTTACAGGGATCATTCACAAAAGAAAAAAATTACAAATGAGTAAAATGGATTTTCGAGGCTGACTGTAATAGAAAGATTGTATAATGTTAATCTGTGGATATTTAAAAAAAAAACTCCCACTCACACCATAATTTATCTTGCAAATAATATATTTGACTGTTTTATAAAGTCAAAATCGAAAATGGAAGAAATTCATACGAATTTAATTACCGAGCTTACAAAACTTTTGTTATGAGAGACGCCATCTAGTGTCAAACTGTGTAACTAGTTTGAAACTATGTTGACTTAGTTCAAACGAGGAACAAGTTCATCTCTTCTGATACAGATGGTAGGTACGAGCAAATCTCAAATAAAAAAAATCAAGGACATTCTGATCATTAATTTTCATTAGAATACAAATGATTTCCATCGGATGTTTTAGGGTAAGTGGCACTTGAAGAAGTCGGAAATCGTTTTGAACGTCAAGGAGTGGAGTTCGATTCCCAGGCATAGATATGAAAGACACATTGTAATTTATTTTAATTTGCCAAAGGGTTATTTATTCAGAGGGAGGATATATCCTAAAAAATAAGTGTACCTAGCCAACTTTGTAAATAAAAGTAACTCTAATCACCTAGCTCTACCACAGATTACTAAATAGTTACTTCGTAACTCTACGTTTGAGGAAAGCTAATGAAAAGACAAATCGTGCTGAAATAGGAAAGAAAAGAAATAAAAAATACAGTGAGATAGTTACCCACTTACTAGTGCCTGCGTTCGAATTGGACTGATGTCGTTTTGAAAAGTTTTAAAATGGGCATTTTTGTTTATGCGTTCGAAATTTTTAAAATTTTGGTACAAACGATTTTTTTCAAATCGAACGATACTAAATTGATATTTGCATGCGCATCACCTGCTTGTCACTAATTGTCTCAACCTATCTTTTTCCTTCAGTTAAATATAAACAAAGTTATTCTAACAAATTCTTCTCTTGCCTGTGCCTGTGCTATCAAATTTTAGGATAAAAATTATAATTATCGCTTCCCGTTTGAATTTCAGCCAAAACTCTCAGATTCAAAGATGTCAAAAAATGATCACAAACCTAACTCGGAGGTGGGACAAAATTGCTGTTCACGATGTCGTTTTTAACAAAGTCCAAGTAAAACGAACGGTGAACGAAAACAGTTTAAGGTGGTTGCTCTGATTGCCCTTTCCATACATATTTAACTAGCTGAGATTTCAATACACACATCGTATTGTTTTTATTTGAGCTATTCTTTCGACTTCATACTAGTTACCGGTGTGGCTAATTTTAATTTCAAACAAAAATATCCAACGGAATTACAATAAAACTGGTTTAAAAAATTGCAAATTTTGTATACGTGTGAGTAAATTTTGTAGCGCAATCTAGGCAGGCAATATGGTTATTAGCAAGGTAACTAAGAACTAAGATGTCAAAAAGGAGCCGGGGTTCGAATTAAAAACTACAAGTCGTGAAATAGATGGCGCTTTCAGTAATTTGACTCTATAGAAATCTATGCTTTGAATAATATTGGTCAAATCTTAGCATAGCCGAAACGGGGCGTTGCCGTTCCGACTAGGGTAGTTTGTTGTAAAGGAAACGCGATGTTGCCAATCATCGTTGCGCGCTTCTTTCGTAGAGATGATTTCAATAATTTTGAAGTTGAATTTGAAATTAGCTTTTGCGCCCAGCTTTGCCTGCATGAATTTTATGAATACCAATAAGTTTTATCACGTATAGGTTTTATGTTTATTGAATATAGGTATATATCGAATGTATCTACCTACGTTAGTTTATGCTGCATAAATTATATCAAAGAGAAAGTTAAAATATGTCAATATACGAATACGAAAAACATTCCAACGTTTAATTATGACCGACCTAATATCTACTTTTAAAGTAATTAATAATGCTATCCGAAAAAAAACAATTTAAACAATTTACGTTTTTTTTTTACAAACAAACATGTTTTAATTTGTATGATATAGTTATAAAACCTATAAATAATACCTATACATATTATAATATAGGTACGAAACTTCACCGTTCGTTCGAGGACGGTTCAAGGGATGCGTTCAAAAACCAATACTATTGAAAAAGATTGATTGCTTAGATTATTCATAAATAATAATACGTAAAAAGTCAATATGTAATATACTATGTATTATACATACCTACTTATTTTATTCTATCATGGTAAATAGTAAAGTTAGGTACCTACTGATATATTTCAATATTTATCTAGTCGAGCTAATAAGTAATAATGTAATTAGTAAGATTCCGAACATGATGTTTTTGCAAATACCTAGTAGGTAGGTACCTACTGTACAAAAAATAAACGATGTTTTGAATCGATTAAAATATTAGGTGGTATCAATCGACTTTAGGGCCGATTTTTCTATCGTCCGATATAAGAATTTTACTTGAGGAATTAAATTCACGTTTGCAGATTCTGTAGAGAAAGACTATCAAAATACAAAATTCCTCGAATAAAGACAGCTGACGATGTTAAAATCGACCGTACGATTTTATAATTGGGATATACAAGTAGATCGAATCTATACTTCGATACTAATATAATAAAGCGGATGTTTTTTTTCTGTTTATTTAAACGGGCTAATCTCTGAATCGCTAGGTAATCACTATCCATCTGATTGGAAAAATCTTACACTAATAGGAAGCTACATTATCCCCGAGTTTTACAGGCTACTTTTTATTAAGTGTATTCTGAACCGGTGGTGGTAGATTTAATTGTATGTACTTATACTTGACGTGCATAAGTCCCTTACCTGGGCCTAAACTGGATAAGTAAATAACTTTTTGAGTTTATTTTGATTTATCCCAGGAATGCGGGAGAAACCGCGGGGGACAGCTAGTGAAAAAAAAAGTGATAATCGGTTATCAACAATGATGGAAAATACATGTAAGTCGGTAAGTACATGTATTTTTTTTTACCGAACGAGCTCCGCGATCGAATCGTTTCTGTTTCAGCTTGGGCAAAAATGCTTTCGTATGTCTTTATGTATTTTCGAAAAATCTTCAATATAAACCTAAGTATTCATCTTATAAACTGTAAAACATCGATTCAAAAGATTGAAGATCGACCTATAAAACCTCTTTTTTGATTAAATCGAATCGAGATCGTAAATCCTAGTTTGCCGTGATTTGCCTAACGTTGACACATCTTTTTAGACGTGTCACGTTCCTACACCATGGTTCCTACGCAACGAAATTTATGTGTTTCCCATGTGTTTCCTACGGCTAATATTTTTTACAAATTATTTTCTCTTATTTGGATACATTACATTAGCTTGATGTTTAGCCGAGTGTACCTTTAAACAGGTATGTAATAGATATATGCATTGATGCTAATAGTATAGAGATAGATAGATAACACTTTATTGTTACACCACATGAAAAAAATTACATCCGTCGGAACACACCGATAGGCGCTTGGCGACAGATTTTCAACTTGAGGGTGGTAGCCAATCAGATGAGTACTAAAAAGTACCCTACCACCTGCTATGGTTTCCTCACGATGTTTTCCTTCACCAAAGTAAAGTTCATTTTGTAAGGTGGAGGTTTGAAATTTGAAAAAAAATTGTTTCCTAATTATTTAGGAACAAGGATATTGTTTGATTTTAATAAGTCGAGAATACTTCTATACTCATTTTCTGATATTATAAATTACATATTCTTTGTCATAACAATTACGCATTTTATTTCAGGTCCAGGGGCAATTAATTATGCATAACCAAAATGCAATAAGTAGCTTTTTTTTGTAACAGTAGGTATTTATTTTCAACTAGTTAACCCTTCTTACTAGAAGAACCTCTTGAACTAGGTGAACTTCGTAACACATTTTTTTTTATTTTTATCATTTTTTAAACCACTCCTGTATCACAGCGAACAAAACACAAAAAGAATTATTCAAATCGGTCAAGCTGTTTTTGAGTTTTGTCGAGACTTACGAACAGCAACTAATTTATATACCTATATAAATAACATTTATAAATATACCTATTTCAGGACCAAGGATTTAACGCACAACGGTCACAGTCATGACGCATGATGGAGAATAGATGCGTACCTGCCTCGGAGGAGTTTATCAGCAAAATGCTTTTTAGATTCTACCGAAATCACAATTTAGATGTGAATTTTTTGAGTGTTTATATACCATACCACATTTACTTACGTCATACATTAATAAAGAAATATACAGAGAATCTATTTTTATTATAACTACACATTAACTACATAATAATCAATATTGACATCTCATAAACGTACCGGTGTAGAGCCTCCCCTAATAACAAGGGGGATTGGGGCCATAGTCTATCATAACGTCAAGCAGGACAATGTGGTTTGGTGTACTTCTAATGCTTTTCAATTTGACTTTTTCGTGTTGGTTTCCTTACGATCAAGAACGAAAACATATCATCGGCCTGTACTTTGTGAGATTTGAATTTACGTACAAATTCACCTTTGGATAATGGTGAAGGAAAAACATCATTAGGAAATCAAATAAGTACATGTACAATGTACAAAATTTTAATAGTAAACATGTTTTATATTTATTGAAAAAATAATATAAAATATACCAAACCTAATGAATATATAAAACACAATTTACGCATAATTCATGAAAAAATACTTCACCAATTTTAGCACACACGCGTAATTATTTAAACGCCACCTAACGGCATATAAAACAACTCAATACTTATTTTAACGCCATCTAACGGTCGAAACAAAACAAAAAATTACAATGTGTGCGTGTATATATACAAGGAATAACTTGACAGATATTTTTCTGGAGGAATTCTTTGTAACTAATTGCCGTGGAAGTAAAATTAATGCTTCATAAATACTTCATAAATACATATTGCTCGCCAATCACAAAATTACGCACCAAGGATGCTTCAATTTTACATAAAAAAAGAAATAACATAGCTTTGCGATACTAACACCATCTAACGGGAATATAGCTTTTTGTAATCGTGAGCATTCACCTTAAAATGCCAATTTCACCCACAACTTTCCAAATGGAACGCCGGATGTGATCATTTTTAAAATTCGAATGCACTATACCTACGTGGTGCAGAAGCAAATAATATCAATTTAGAAAATGAAAAGAAATTCACATTTCAAAATTCGAATCAAAAATAAAAGAAAAACCATGTTCGTGTGCTGGAAGGCACAAGGATTCTTTTTTCAAACGTCGTGTTTATCCCTCGTCTGTCTGTTCCCGTCCATCATTCGTCCAGAGAGATCCCGTCCCGTCAGAGTCCACGCGCTATCCGTCGGGAGCGCGCGTCCCTTCGTACGTGATCGATGGTCGCGTGTTTGCGAACGAAGTTGACCGAACTTACGATAACGTAATTTACCGCGTTCGATTTTTAAAATTATTTTCTTTTTCAGTGATGTGTTTTGTTTGTGCTTTAGTTTTAATTTGTTGGACGTAAAGTTTTGGTAAGTTTTTTAATGTATCAAACTTAGGTAGTAATACTAAATAATTTGTTTTAGTTCGATTAATACATAATGGCCCTGACTCTGTTGTTCACAACTAAACTAATTTTAATGTCACTATGTCTCTTTCTAACAAAGAACATAAGAAAAGGATGTAAGAAATTTAGTCCTGTCAAATTAGTCCAATGCTTGTTTTCAATATAATTTTAGTCGCCATCTATCGCGGTGAAATAAGACGGCAAAGATTAATTTGACAACTTAAAATATGTTCTATCCTTTTTCAATCATGTTCGTAAGAAAGAGATGAGATGTGACTAAAATTTGTTTAGTGCAATTTACAACAGAATCGGCACCAATAAGTATCTTCAATTGGTACAATATTTTGAATTAATTTTATAGGGGGTTGTAATTTTTTATCTTTTCTCCAATCGAATTAACTACTTATCATTATGATAAATCACAGTTAATTAACATTTATTCCTTTCAAAGTTTACCTCAGAAACACCGCAACTGCAAATGCAGATTCATCTGGCAACCCTAAAAAACAATAAATAATTTATCGCAACATTCACTAGCAAGGTCGAGCTAATAGCTACGCAGGCACCCTTCACACTCCCCTACTTGCTGTCGTGTGCACTCTCCCTAATATAGGTACGTGGATGTAAAACAATGCAGTTGCTGCCCTTCGAGATACCACTAAGCCGATATCGAATAGTCCTCACTCCTGACTTAAAAGTTATTCTCGATGAAAACTTGTGAGGAGTTATTTTTTACACAATTGCCACATTGCAATGGAAGATAATAAATAAATATTTTGCGAATCATTATCATAAAATTATAATTTCAAAACTTCCACGTTAATGTACCTAGTTTTAGGTATTACTTACCTATGGTCATTAATTGACCTGAAAAATACTAGGTATACAGGATGAATTTTTAATGTGTGGAGTAATTAGTAGATTTTCAAATAATAATTTTCCTATACCGAAATCGAACGTGTTGTTTTTGAAAAATAATAATTAAAAACGCATTCTGTAAATGCACCATCCTATAGTGTCGCTTATAAGTATCAAATTCTGGGAAGAATGTTAGATTAAAAACTAAAGAAAAGGTCAAAGGTTTTTAAGAAAATACCAATTTGAACAGTTAGAACTACCAATAATATTAGTATTTATGTCTCAAATTACTAATCCATTAGAGTAGTAGTACGGTATTACTACCGAGAAATCCAATTCCGCAACTAGTCAGTGCTTTTGCACTGATTTTAAACACTAAGGACCACTCATTGCATCATGTGTTCTTGACTTGGCCAATCAGAGCGCATGTGTCCTTGACTTAGCTAATCAGAGCACATTATCGGTGGCTGAAAAATGGCGGAATAGATTGCGCATCTTTGGGTTATATGATGATACTCGACAACAGAATACATTAACTGCATCCCTTGTGCCCATAGTGCAACCGAAATACACCACACATTGTCATAATGATCTAAATTAACAATTTGAAACATTCAACAAATTGCAGATTGGATATGTTACGCGAGAGATAATCGAATAATTTATGTCTCGCTGAAATTGGATGCCCAAATAACTGGCTGTTAAATTCGAAGAAAGGCCGAATGACGCGGCGTTGCAATGCAGTCTAATGCATTTTTGAGTATGTACTTTGATTAGTTTTATATGCTGAGCAGGTGGTACAACTAATGGAACATAGGCACATGCTTGCGTTTTTATAAAAACATAGCATATTTCAGGAGAGAAATACTACATGGAATGACTCAAACCTCTAAAACATAGATTGTAAAAATATGTCACAGAACTCAGAGTAGGTAGAGCTGGGTAATGCTCTATCATAAAAAAAACCTTTAATCTTATGTTAGTGTGGAGCACAGAGCATAGAAATAAAGTTTCGCAACTTTTTGCTTCCACGTGTGGCCACCTGGCTTGAAGACAAGCTCGGGTGTGTGGCAAATTTACAAGTGGAACTAATCATTTTTACTACCTCGCGGCGACAGGTTATTTCTTGCCAGGATAGTAAAACTCCATTTCATGGTTAGAGCGACGCTTGCCTCATAACTTGCAAGGTTTTAGAACTTTAAAATGTTATTGTAAATGGCAGGGCTGTTTTTTTAAGGATTTATTATAGGTTTAGAATAGGAACGTCAATGACCTGTCAACTGTCATTAGAAATGTAAGGCGATGATAACTCAGTGGTAGTGACGTCGGATACCGAGACGAAGATCCCGGGTTCGAATCCTTGAGCTTTCGGTGAGGGAAAACATCGTTAGGAAACCATAGCTCGGTGGTAGGGTACTTTGTAGTACCCGCCTGGCTGGCTACCACCCTCAAGTTGAAAATCTGTCGCCAAGCACCTTTCGGTGTGTTCCGATAGCTGCACTTGAGAGCCAGTTCCTTCTAGGCTTTGTGTGCTTACCACCTTCGGCCGCATCATCACTTACCATGGTGAGATTGCGGTCAAACACAGGCCTATAAACAATAAAAAAAAAAAAAAAAAAAAAAATTTGCGAGGAAAATGATAATTCTTGATGATAATCGTGGTTAAAAAAACGAGTCAAAACTAAATCTTTCCCGGTCAAAATGTAAATAAGAATAATACGGTCAAAGAATAGTTTAAAAACGAACTAAAATCGTAACTTAATTTTTAGCCGACAATTTCAGACCATTGCGAGTACTTTACATTTAATTAAAACAGCCTAAAAGCGTATTATATCACAAAGAGCAAGTTTCAACTAATTAGGAACGCATAGAACTCTCGTATTGTATCCATAGTCAAAGACAGTCAAATATTAAAACGCTCGCTCAATCCAACGAAACCCTGCGAACAAATTGGTGGCACACAAAAGCGTGTACCACCATACATTTTGCATATGCACCATTCGTTCCGAGCACCACCAGCGTGGCGCGGGCGCTGCGCGTCACAATGGCACTATTGAAATCGAAGGAACAATAGTTAGGCCCTGTTTACATTGCAGGGGATTTTCGACGCTTGTATGACAGCTTGCATTCGGGAAACTGGGAAAAAGAGACTCGTGCATGAAGTACCTAGATGTGCATAGATATTGAGTAGCTGCTAGGACGTTTGATGTTAGGTTTCATATATTTTTACGTCTAGTTTGGATATACTGCTGAAACTCTATAAAATTCTTGAAAATATATACATTTTGAAATGGAAATAATTAAAACAAAATATCTACTAGTTTTTTCGTCTGAATCATAATGTTTACATTCTCTATTATTACAACACTGTAATAGAAGCGTGTCTGTAGGCACATTGGAGATATTTACAAAAAAAGGTTACCATATGGTGTTTGGATGTTCTCCTAATCACCGATTTGTCTGTAATTTTTTTTTTATGTCGAGGCCTAGTATTTAACCTTGTATTTGCTATCACGCAGCCGGGCAATAAAGGGACGTAAACGCCAATTATAATTAAAACATTTCGGTTGACATATTCCAAAGTTGACCCATCATCCACATGTCACAAAACCTTATAAAAAACGCCATATAAACCAACACTAATCCGCGCACGCAAGCGCGTTAACACGTCAATCATCGAGGGTACCAAAGAGTTTTACTAAAGGAGGGTAGAGCAAAAAAACTCGCGACCTACACCCCTAGTAAACAAAGAAACTTTAAATTGGATCCCAATTGTTGTCGGATAAATCGAAGTTTGAATTTTTTATTAGTTTCAGTTGAATCGGTGTTTTGTTGAGTTAGTCGATGGGGTGGGACTAATAAAAGGTTAGTTTGAAGTTCGGTAAATATATTACTTTGGGAATTCAATTCCGCTTTTTGTCAGAAGTCTGACTGGCAGGTAGAGGTTCCACAAATGCCCAGACATTAGCTGGTAAATAGGGCTGTGATGTCAACTACTGAAAATCGGCCAATAACGGTTATAAACCGCTTACAGTTAGATAAATCCCACCAAAAACATTTGTATGTAAAATGTTGCCGCCAAGACATATGGCTCGTATTGTCAAAACGTTATCAGATCTCATGTAGAGCCAAGCTTATAACTCTACATGCACTTACTCTACAACCCCTAACTTCACAAACTCTACACACCGTAGTCAAAATATGTGGCTTGGCCGTTTCGCTACCGTCACATGGGAGTAAGGTGAAAAATGTATTCACTGTTCATTACTTTTTTGTTATTCAATAGTTCTTGTAGTATTGAAACGGCCAAGCCACATTATTTTGACTACGGTGTGTAGAGTTTGTGAAGTTAGGGGTTGTAGAGTAAGTGCATGTAGAGTTATAAGCTTGGCTCTACATGAGATCTGATAACGTTTTGACAATACGAGCCATATGTCTTGGCGGCAACATTTTACATACAAATGTTTTTGGTGGGATTTCACTTCTTTTTGTAAGTTGCTTATGTTTTTTTTGTTTGAAATTTCCAAGTTTTATAATTTTTTTGTTGTTTGTGTACTAATACAAGCTTACATACCAAATTTCAGCTTTCTAGGACTTCAGGAAGTACCCTATGAGTTTTGATGATCATCAGTGAGTCAGTGACGAAATCGGGGTTTTTTAGATATCAATAAAATCTAAAGTATAAGAGTTATGTTATTGAAACTTAATATGTTTAATAAGTTTACTATTGACATCATGTTCCGAGAATTTTGTTTATCTGGTATAATCCAAACCCAAGTTATGAGGGTTCAAAAAAACGACGAAGCGCTTCGAGAAAAGGTAGGTAGTGCCCTTTCGCTTCGCTTGGCTGTCTTGGCGGGGGGCACTTCCGTGCCCCCAGATCAAGCTTACGTTTCATACAATAAACTTTTAATAAAGAAACGCGCCACAGAAATTGGCACTAAAAAGTTTTACTACAATATTTTATAGCTATTAATTAAACAAGAAAGTAATCTTTTTTTTTATATTATAAAGACAAGGCTCTGCTGATAAAATAGACCTCCGATATAATTATGTCAAAAAAGATAGCTTACAACCAGTGGCTCCCACCGACTTTCATCATCATCGGCGTCAGGATGCAAGTTTGACCGTACATGTCTACATACATATTCCACGGAGAATGCGACCAAGAACTCCATAACATTTTTTTTTATACGACTAATTGATGATGGTAAGCGGTTACCGTAGCCATACCTATAGACGCTTGCAACACACGAAACATCGCTGACCCGTTAGCGCCTTTGCACATTATAAGAAAATTTCTTGTGTCTGATCAGACATGTCTTATAAGACATTCAGTCGCACTGGTTCTTATATGAGACCGTGCACATTACAAGAATTTTTTTCTTATGTCTGATCAGACACGCGTCGTCGTCGGCTGCATATTCGACGTCGCGCCTACACGAGACGTCTTGCTTAGACACGACATCTACTCATATATGGAAACTAGTTCGCGCGTGCACATTCGTCGTGGCTGCGTCAGCCAAAACAACTATAGTGTCCACGCTTTTATTTCGTGTTTAGAATGTTAATTTATTTATTTTATTTAAATCAGCTCATTTTTAATTTTAATACAATAACTTTTATTTTTATTACTGTTTCATTTTTCATGTAACCCAGTTATGTTATTTTTGTAAAGTTAAGAAGTGGATTAATGTTGTTTGAATAAAATGAATAGTAATTTTTATTTTTTACGTTAATTAAACTTTTATCAAACATGTAATGATAACATGAGTAAAATAAAAATGAATATATTGAACATTTAAGCTCTATTAGTCTCATTGATTCTTGTCATATTTAATGGATGTATCCAATAATGCCTACAACTACGGCCGTTTTCTATGTCTATGGTACAAGTCAATCACTGTAAACTCTGTCGTCTGTCCATTTGGTACGCGTGTATTGTCCGTCCGTGAAATATGGTTACAGACAGCGGATAAGACGTCGTGCATGAATGTGTTCAAATTCAAATTCAAATTCAAATTCAAAATCATTTATTCAAATAGACCTTCGCAGGCACTTATGAAAAGTCTGACTCTAATACTCTAATACCGGTTCGGAAGGTTGCATTTGCTGAGAAGAGCCGGCAATAAACTCAGCAATTACTCTTTTCAAAACAAGCTTAGATTCATTACATAATATTTACATTCTAATCGCACTGACAACAATTGCGTGCCCCGGCGAGGCGGCAAAACTACAAAGTAGTCTGAATCTATATTTAATAAGTAAATAAATAAATGGCAAACTTAAGCAGACCAGCCCCCACAAGCAGCACCTGTTCACAAGTATGACGCGTGTGGCAGCCATCGCCCTCCTCGCCATATTGGAGGGAAGTGAGCGACCCGTCACACGACGCCGCCGCAAGCAGAGACCTTAAAGTGAGCATGACTTACTTAAGTCTGCCTTAGAAATAAAAAAAAAAAAAAAAAAATGTGTACGATGAACCAGACAAGAAATTTGTCTTGTCAAATGGTCGTGTCTGATAATGTGCAAAGGCGCTTACCGATCTTTCCCCCCTCCCCAATGAGCTCTGGCGACCTTACTCACGCGCAGGAACACAACTTTACACAACATAAAGTTATTTGGCTGCGGTAACCTTGCTTCGTTCCCGTTATTCTATTAGACTACTAGGCGTCTGGAGGGTCTCCATCACTTTGTCGTCGAAATTCCTTCTTGCCGTACCAAGCGTGTCAATTCCGCTTTCCATATACGCACGGCTAAGCTGTGAAAAGCTTTCCCAATCAACGTGTTTCTCACATGCTACATGGGTTTATTCAAGGCCTGAGTTAGCAAGCATGTTATAGGCACGTGCAGTCAACCCTAGACTACATCTTCGCTTACCATCAGGCGGGATTATGGGCAAGCGCAAGCCCATCTAATATAAAAAAAAACTGTGCAATATGGTTTTAAGCACTGTCATAAGAACTGTCCAATTCGTAGTTCATTTACCGCAAATAACTATTTTCAATATTTTAAATGGACTGTATTTGTGTTTATGCGTGGATTTCATCGCAATTTGTTAATACAAAAGCGAATACCAATCTATAAATGGTCAATTTCTTAGTTCATTTACCGCAAATAACTATTTTCAATATTTTAAATGGACTGTATTTGTATATATGCGTGTATGACATCGCAATTTGTTAATACAAAAGCGAATACCAATCTATTGACGTAAATATAAATCCAAATTGAAATAGAGTTGAATCTCCATCAGCTTTCCGGTTAGTAGATTCGGCTTTACCAAACTCTACTTAACGAGGGCCTGTCTCTACCACGATCAGAATAACCCCAGCGACAGTCTTTGTTAAAGGAGGATAGCAGTACCCTAATGTAGAGTGGCGTCCCGTTCTCGCAGTGAGAGTTTGTTATCGTTGACATTAGTGGTAGAGGCAGCGTTTGCTAGTTAGGGCATTTTTGGCTCAGCGAGTATTTTATGTTAGCGATCCTGTGCTGAAATTCGTTACACACTTGTAGCATATTAAAATACTTTTTGCGAAATATATTACCGCGTGACAACCAAGTTTTGGTTATTTACAATATAAAATGGTATCGCGTCATAATATTTACCGCTACCGTTTTTAAACTGTTTAGCGTTGAACATTTTGCCAAAATACCACGATATATCTATATCTATACAAGAAAAGAAAAATGATCTTTTAAAAGAAGCTTTTTTATATAATATTTAACCAAGTTCAGACTCGAGTTGCATCTCGTTTTATTATTTAGTTTCCCATGGCCACCATCCCGCTCCATCATCAGACCAGCTCCATGTATTTCATTGTTATCCGATTTACATATGCATGGAAAATATCAGCTCAATCGGAAACGGGTAAGTGGGTCAACGTAGAAGATTTGCTTACAGACAGACAGACAGGTGAAACTAAATTAAAGTTTGTTAATTTATGCTTTACAGAAAAATCTGAAATTGTATACAAAGTATATGTTAGCAATTATTTCCTTTAATTTTGGAATTAATTTATGAGTGAGTATATACAATACCCTCTAAAAAAAGGCAATGACAAAACCGTGAGTAAATGCGTGTTAGAAATAGTTATTTTAAAGTTATGTACTAAAGTTATTTTTAATTTCAGTGAATGTGCCGTTTTTGGATGTACAAACAAACGTAACTGCCTTTTTCATTTGTTGCTTTATAATTATTTATTTTGTGTCTTTAGGCGAGTGTGTTGCACGAAAAAAGTTTAAAAAAAGCACGTCATGTATTTGGGGCAACTTTGTTACATACTATACCTACTCCCTTAGTGGAACGGACCTACATCATATGCCCTGCAGTTTCAGCAATGTGTGCATTCTGTCAGTCATTTTCTATTTTTATATACAACTAGCTTTCCGCCCGCGGTTTCACCTCCTTCTTTACCCCCTAGGACCTACCCTACCCTACTTATTTTTTTATAGTATTAAAATCTTCCGTGGACCTTAAGAAACATACAAAAAAAAATGCCGAATTGGTCCAGCCATTCTTGAGTTATGCGCTTAGCAACACATTCAGCGATTTATATTTATATTATAGATAGCTATTCGTGCCCGGCGTCATCCGGGTGAAAATATTCTCCGGTATATTTTCCCCATAATCTTTTCTTTTGATTTGAAAATAGTGATTATTTCATACAAACCTAGATTATTTATGTTTGAACATGTTATCTTAGGAAATATACTAACAAAATAACAATCATACGAGTGATACCCCTGGTGTTGCAAGCGTCCATAGGCTACGGTAACTGCTTACCATCAGGCGGGCCGTATGCTTGTTTGCCACCTAAGTGGTATAAAAAAAAAAAAACATCTTAATAATAATCTAGTTCGTGAAAACTAGTAATATTGGTACGAGATCAAAAAATATTTTCGTAGATGTGCTACGAATTGAAGCGCTCGTGGTGTAGCTTGATTAGCCGTTCTTAATCGATCGGCAAAGTTAAGCTACGCCTGTCGTGGTCGGTACCTGGATGGGTGACCGCCTAGTGGTATTTCAAATCGAGCGTTTCCGTGCTTCGGAAGGCACGTAAAGCCGTTGGTCCCGGTTATCACTTAATTTGTGATAGTCGTTAAGCTAGTTGGATGCCCCCTAGGCGGCTTGAAAAATTCCAACAGTAGGTTGACCACTAGCCTACCTCCACCGATCCGCAGTGGGCACGCGTGGTGGAGTATTGCCCATTCCCTTCACCTTCATTTGTGAAAGGAGGCCTGTGCTCAGCAGTGGGACATTATAGGCTGATGATGATGATGATGATGATGTGCTACGAATTTACGTAGCACATATTAGAATGAAAATATGAAAGCTCATATTGAAAACAAATATAATCCGTGGTAGCTAACATAGTTTCCTGTCTATTATGAACCAGCGGAGAGATTGTTTATTCTATTTTTTACAAAAATGTCCAAAACCCACCGTCCGCCGCTTTTCGTCTGTTGCATGGATGAAATATAAATAACCCCATGTACTGTACGTACATACTATTTGTCCAATTAAATTTTATTAGTTGCTGAAAAAAGTTGTTTATTTATTTAAGCTTTTTCGATGGGATAATCTCGGTTTGGTAACTAACCAGCCTACTTTCGTAATGGCGTATATTATTTACTCTATGGAAATGGTGTCGGTTCGATGGATTCACCAATGGCTTTTGGTAAACGAAAACGGTATGGGGAAAATTATATGTCTGTTTAGTAATTGAAGGATTGTTGAAAGTTTTCTCAGCATCGTTTTGTCTGGGATTAGGTAGTGTGAAGAATGTTCCAGGGTTTATTAACAAAATTATGATCTCGAAATTAATGTTTGATTTTCAATGATATTTAATTTCTACCCGGTTACATCCGCGTTCCCGGGATGAAAAGTGTACCATGTGCCTTTCCATGTCATAGGACCTGGGTGCCGAATTTCACCGCCATTGGTTGTGCCGTTGAAACTTCAAGAGGTAACAAAACACACAAATTCTAATTCGCATTTATAATAAGTAGAATTCCCTTAGAATGAAGTGAAAAAATTATGAACCCTATAGTGTTATTAACATACGCATTTTTTCCATTTTCAAAATCCTAGTTAACTTGTGGGGAATTCTTTGGAACTTTAATATAAAAAAAATATACTAGCTATTTGAAACTCTAATAATATAGATGTACGTTACTTTTTCCGTTAGCTAAAAATAGTTTGTGATTTATAAAAGTAAACTTTGAGATAGATTATTCTACGTTTGCTACACTACGGTTTTTAGGGTTCCTCATTATGAAGTGAAAAATTAAGTAGATAACACATAGATTATAAGAGAGGTAGAGCGTAGCGTTTAGGTAGAGCAGCTCGACTGGGGAAGTACCGCCACCTTACAGAATACCGCAGCCAAATAACTTTATGTTGTGTTCCTGCGCGTGAGTAAGATCATGTTCATTGCGGAGGTAGGAAGGGTCGGCAACGCATGATGTCCCGTGTGTTGCAAGCGTACATATAGCTACGGTCACCGTTTACCATCAGGCGGGCTGAAATAATGCACACTGCGTACGCTTGAATAACAACATAGTCTTATAAAAAAACGTGGCATCTCATATCGACATGTATAGAGACAAGCCATTGCACCTTTACCCGCATACCTGGAAAATAAGTAGCCTACGTGCATATCCATACAATTTGGCTATCAGCGAGCAAATTTCATCGCGGTGGGTTCAGACGCTTTGGTCCATATTCTAGAACGTCAATGCCTCCAGACAGGTTTTGATTCGAAATTAAAACAATTGGATCCTGCACTAATGACATTGGATTTATTTTCGATTAACACTAACTGAGTTTTGATCTCGATTTCGATCCTATAATACTGACCGTCATGATGAGGTAATAAACATTTACCCCCTTATTCATAATAAAGTTATCAAACGTTGATTAGCTAAAATTCCGAAGCCTTTATCTGACAGGTGACATTTGGTGATCGACGGGTGACAGAGTGAGACGGGGCACACTATTACACTGATTTAGTTAAAAAGCGATCATGAATAAGGGGGTTAAACTAAAGTCACAAGGTATATGTGGCAAATATTTTCTCTGGTTGTACATGTACAGAACACCCTGCACGATTTAGTACACGCGAGTTACTTCTGTAAAGTTACACCGCAAAATAAAACGTATCTCAGGAGAAATAAAAATTTACTGCAAAAATACGGCGCTGGGGTACTAACTATTATTGAGCATGTACATGTTGCACTTTACCGTAGTACACAAGTTGGTTCACGGATTTTAAAATTGCTATTTTTAGTTTAGAGGGTTTTTTCTTTAATTCAGTGGCTCAGCAGGGCTATTTTAAAACGTCGGAATCGACATCGGAAACGGATTCAAAAAATTCCGAGGCTAATTTCAGCAATTGCTATTTCAATTACCGAAAACTTTTCGATGAATCGAATTGATATTTCCGTAAAGAAACATCAAAAATATTCGAATTCGGAAATTAAAAAAGCAATTGCGGAATATCGTCTCGGTAGTTTTTGAATCCGTTTCCGATATCGAATCCGAGCGTTTTAAAATATCCCTGCAGGTATGTTTGTATGTATGTATATGACTGATGACGCTGGGGAAGAAAGGTTCTCGAGTGGCGACCACGTACTGGAAAGCGCCCTCCCACCAGGTGTAGCGACGACCTGGTCAGAGTCGCTGGGCACCGCTGGATGCAAGCGGCCCAAAACCGTTCGAAGTGGAAGTCAATGGGGGAGGCCTATGTTCAGCAGTGGACATCCATAGGCTGATATGATGATGATGATATGACTGATGATGTTTTAGCTATTGTTAAGGTGGGTCTACGCTACGCGAACCAAGCACGAGCCGAGCACGAATTCGCGGACTTGGGAGCCTCGAACGAGCGTTCGACTCGCGCTCGATTGCGCTCCGTCGATCGTCAGTTTTTTGAAAAACACAGGGATGCGCATCGCGCTCGTGTTTAGAATGGGCGGCCATTACTAAGGCTTCGATCCCAAAGCGAGCGGTCTGGAGTTCTGCGGTCAGAGTTCTACGTGCGTTCTCCTTAACCGCCGGTGTCGCTGTGTGCAATGATCATAAGCACCGCATAGATTACAGTGAACGCGGAACGCAAAACTCTAAGCGCAGAACTCTAGACTACTCGCTGTGGGATCGGCGCCTGAAAGTGATCTCTACGTAGCCATTGTATGAGGTGAAGCTAAAATAAACTGTAAAAGACGGATATCATATACTAGATATAAATGCGAAAGAGAGTTTGTTTGTTTTTGGTATATACGTAGGTACGCATTATGGCATGGAAAAAACATGCTACATTTATTTTGCGTTTAGGAGGACACGGGAAAAACCGCAGGTTTATATTTATTATATTACTGGTAAATATAGCTAACAAGTGAGCTAACTAGAAGCGCTCGTGGTGTAGCATGATTAGCCGTTCTTAATCGATCGGCAAAGTTAAGCTACCACCGTCGTGGTCGGTACCTGGATGGGTAACCGCCTAGTGGTATTTCAAATCAAGCGTTTACGTGCTTCGGAAGCCGGTTATCACTTAATTGTGATATTCGTAAAGGCGGCCCGGTCTGTGGCCGGCGCAACTTCAACGCAAGCATAGTCTAAAAGCTTGTTGTTTCATCCCACTCATAATGTTTGACTGCGAAAAAAGAGAGACAGCATCAGAGCCGTCGGTTATCAGTCGGTAAATTCCGCTGATCACTCGCGGCCGCTTCGCTACACAAAACTTGTTTCAGGAGTATACTTCTTGTGAAAACATCTTACAAGTTTGTGAAAAAAATGTTAGTTATTTAGAATCTCCAATACATTTGCAAGCTTGTTATCTAAATGTTTTCTTTACTTTTACAATTTATAGGTACATTAGATATGGCCAAAGTTCAGGTAAAATTTGTGCAAAAACGCTGTTTTTCGGAGGCTTTGACTGAATTTGGTTTACACTTTTTTAAATTTCGCATAGATACACGGCTAGAGAGACACACAACATACTAATTTGTTCAAAACATCTAACGAAAAATGTTTAACAAAGCCATAATAAGTACAGAGGTTTTGTATGAAAAGTATAACCAATGAAGTGCTCTTAAGCTAGTTAGATGCCACCTAGGCGGCATGAAAAATTCCAACAGTAGGTTAACCACTAGCCTACCTCCACCGATCCGCAGTGGGCATGCGTGGTGGAGTGGCCCATTCCCTTTCACCCTCATTTGTGAAAGGAGGCCTGTGCTCAGCAGTGGGACATTATAGGCTGATGATGATGATAGCTAACAAGGTATGACAATGGTTGTCTACAAATTAGTTCTACTCATGATAACCAACTATCAATTAAGATTCTTGACAAAATTTTATCAGTCAGACTTCTAAGACTGCTACAATTCCAACTGTAGATCAATTGGTATCGCTCTGTACGCCGGCGCATCTCGTAAACAAACGCCCCCTGTGTTTATATAGAGTTTAACTCTATCAAGGTGTAAGAATAACATTTGAGTCAATGAACCACAGGTTACTTTGTAAAAGCCGCTATGTGTAAACATAGTAGAAACATGCACCGTTCTGTATGTTTGTATGTATATGTCTTTTTTAAGAAACACAGAAAAAGGCAGTAAAATAACTACATATTTCACTTTCGTCACAGAATTAATGTCTTTCGTTTCAATCAAATTCTGGTAATAAACTACTCCCTCTCTATCTGGCTTTCGAATCCCTCAGGTAGGATTAGCCTTTCTTACGGCTGTCTTCTATTTCACGCTACCTTGGACATTGCGCGTTATATGCTTTGATTATCTTTTAGCTCTAAATCAATTCTTTTGGCTTTGGGTCTTCCCGACTGCAGTGACGTGCAGACAATGTATTCTACTTCTGCTACTGATACCGTTCTAATGAGGCCATACCGTCGTAGCCATATTGTCAATGTCACGTACTCCAAGATTCATAGTATAAATAAATAAATAAATATCCAGGGACATTCCTCACACACGGTCATCTGATCCCAAACTAAGCAGAGTTATATCAGTTATATGGAAACTAGATAACTGATATAATACATATTCTACTGTTTGTTTGCTTATAGTTGCTTATTTGACTAAACTAAGTGATGCTGTAAATCCATCTCAACATCTTCACGCACTGTTTTTGATGTTTTTTTTTTTTTTTTTTTTTTGTTTCAATGAGGTAGCTTTGACGTTTATAATTACCCCTCTAAGGTCCACGAATTGAATTTGCAAATATATAACAACATCTTCTGTTTTATTTTATTCGTTTAACGAAATGGATAAGTCAATCTCCGTTTAGACCCCTTAGCTACTGTGTGGTTTTGGATCCGCCTTTGACGTGTTTGATATAATTAAATGAACCCCACATATTTACTAATCAGTAGTAGTAGTATTTATATACTCTGAGGTAGTAGTATGGTCATTTCAGTCATTAACTTTAAACGGTTTTGAGCCGCTTGCATCCAGCGGCGCCCAGCGACTCTGACGTCGTCGGTCCACCTGGTGGGAGGTCGTCCCGTCCGGCGCTTGCCAGTACGTGGTCGCCACTCGAGAACCTTCCTTCCCCATCTATATCAGTTCTTCGAGCAATGTGGCCTGCCCATTGCCACTACAACTTACTAACTCTACGAGCTATATCGGTAATTTTTGTTCTCCTACGAATATCCACGTTTCGGACTCTGTCACATAGAGAAATTCCGAGCATAGCTCTTTCCGTAGCTCGCTGAGTGACTCTGAGCTTATTTATTCGGTCAGCAGTAAAAGACCACGTCTCTGTTCCGTATGTCATCGCTGATAGCACGCACACGAGCGAAAATGCACTTTATCTTAATTCTATAAACTTTTATTCAACACAACTCAATAATGTGAGCAAATATTATGGACATTACTGGCATTTGTAGGAGAGCATTCCTCTTTATTTTTAAACAAACATCCATACAGCATGGCGGACTTATTGACGTCCCTACACAAATAGAGGGGGATTATTTGCAATAATATGTATGTACCAGCTATGTAATGAATTAAATGAACGCGGGGTGTACAAATGCATCGCTCTTTATCATTCGTATGCGAATGAGGGTTTGATATTGACATACAGTTTATCGATTAGGATATTTTTGGAGATAATGTCGAATACAGCTTGATTTGACATGACGTCGATATGCTTTATTTCACTTTTACCAAGCATTGTTTTACATGAGTTAATCTCAGTATAAATATTTGGAAAAAACCTGTAATATAAAAAGATCTTCCACAAAAGAAAACCCTTACTGAGTTTCTTGCCGGAGTCTGCGAACCGGTGGTAAATTCAATTGTATGTACCAATTTAACGTTCATAATCATAAGTGTCTTACTAGAGCCTAAACTGAATAAATGACTTTTTGATTTTGATTAGTGATTCCCAAAGTGGTCCAGGTGGACCCCCAGAGGTCCACGGGAGATTCGACGGGGTCTACGTTAGATCTAATCTTGAAATTTTTTGACGAGTTTTGGGAATAATATGGTAGAAATGTAGCAGAAGGGGCTCCACCGAAACTAGATTTTAATTAAATGGTCTATGAGAAAAAAAAGTTTGGGAACCTCTAAGTTAAAATAATCACAAAATTCGAAAAGAAAGGTGATTTAGGATTCCGTACCTATAGGATGCCAATGGGACCCTATTATTAAGCCTCCGCTGTCGGTCTGTCCATCCGTCCATCTGTCTGTCAGTGTCTGTATCTCATGAACCGCAATTGGTAGATATGTAGTCACAAATTTTGTATTTCTATTGCCGCTATAACAACAAATAAAATATAATTAAAAATTTTAGTGATAATTCTTTACGGAACCCTTCGTGTGTGAGTCCGACTCGCACTTGGCTGTACTTTTTTTTTTACATTAAACAAACAATAATTATTATTACAATTCAATACATTACACTTGCCCGTTGGTTCCCGCGAGGGACGCGCGTTCTATTATAACAATTTATGTCATTGTTATATTTTCCACCGCGAGCCAAGGTATTAGTTTATCTGGAAGAGATCACATCATAGCAATAAGACCTCCCATTGTTTTAGTAAGAAAGAGTCAGTCTATCCACACTCATATGTGAAAGCGAAAATTCGTCAAACTTTTAAGGCCATAAACGCATATCGAGTCAATGGTATCGAGTGACTCGATAATTTCTCTGTAGCGGATGTTTAGTTATGCTTTTATGTGCATACTTTGAATTTTCTGTGAAGTGCAACTTTGTTTGGTTTCCTCCAACGTTTGGTTAGGTATCATTGAATATCCGTCTGTTAGCAAACACAGTGCGAGCTTTTGTTTTAGTTTTGCGACGGGAAATGGTTTAATGGTTTTCATGCATATTTAATTAGGTATATAAAGCTCGCGTTTTGTTATGAATGGATATAATCATACGGAATTAAAATCGAAAAATTTTGTTGACGATTTTTTTTCTATGACTTGTAAAATTATTAACGATTAAACTGTCTGTCGGTCTGTCTCTATCTTTGTCAGTCCATCTCAACTAAATTATAGACATGATACGACAAATTATCAGACGAATCTCAAGGAATGCAATAGGCACCCCATTAAACACTGCGAAAAAATTGCGTCCATAATAAATATTGAATTAGTCTATATTTAAATTTTAGTAGGATTAGTCAATAACTAAAATAGGTCAATATTAAATGATATACCTTTTGCTAACGGAATGTTCTTATTTTCTTACAGCCCTAAGAAAAGCCGCGGTATTATTTTATTCATCTAAAAACACAGTGGAGGGTATTGCATAAACCATTGCATGGAAGAAATCATTTCCGAAATACGTCTTAGCGTTTTCCCGTCGAATATAAAGTATAGCTTAGGTAAATACCTTCCGTGGTATATTGCAATTTAATGGAATTCGGAGTACCTAAGTACCTATTTATCGGGGTGTTTAATACAGTCACTTATTTTTAGGAAAATGAAATGTGTTTAAAGTTTTTGGAAGCCTAAAATCACCCTTGTGTCGCTTCAGAAGGTTTTCCTTAATGTTTTGAGTACTTTTTTAACCGACTTCAAAAAAAGGAGGAGGTTCTCAATTCGAATGTATTTTTTATTTTTTTTTATGTTTGTTACCTCATAACTCCGTCATTTATTAACCGATCTGGAAAATTCTTTTTTTATTTGAAAGGGTACGCTTCCCGTTTGGTCCCATTGTCATCAGATCAGGATTTGATTACTTCTTAGTGCACTTTGAAGTCGGTTTAAGGTTTTTGTAAAACAGTCCAATTATTTTAAAAAGAGTTTCTCAATTTGAATGTTTTTGTTTTTTTTTTTTTTTTTTTTATGTTTGTTACCTCATAACTCCGTCATTTATTAACCGATTTGGAAAATTCTTTTTTTATTTGAAAGGGTACACTTCCCGTTTGGTCCCATTGTCATCAGATCAGGATTTGATAACTTCTTAGTGTACTTTGAAATCGGATTAAGTTTTTGTAAAACAGTCCAATTATTAGGGTTCCGTACCCAAAAGGTGCCAAAAGGGACCCTATTACTAAGACTCCGCTGTCCGTCCGTCCGTACGTCTATCTGTTAGTGGGCTGTAGGTAGACAGCTGAAATATTCACAGAATATGTATTTCTATTGCCGCTATAACAACAAATAATAGAAATGAAATAAATTTAAAGGGGTGCCCATACAAGAAACGTCTTTTATAATAATAATAATAAATATCCTGGGACATTCCTCACACACGGTCATCTGATCCCAAACTAAGCAGAGCTTGTACTATAGAAACCAGATAACTGATATAATACATATACTACTTTTTGTTTGTAAATACATACTTAATAAATACATAATTACACCCAGACTCAGGACATACAGACATGTTCATCACAGAACAGATAAATATCTATTCCGTGATGTTCATGCACACAAATGCATGTCCTGTGTGGGAATTGAACCCACAACCTGCGGCGCGTAAGGTGAACCTTAACCAACTGCGCCAACTGGCCCGTCAAATTTATTATTATTTAGGGTTATTTTTCAAAGTTTAGTTAGTTAATATTGTATGGAACCCTCCGTGTGCGAGTCCGGCACGTACTTGGCCGGTATTTTTTTAAATGACGAAGTCGGTAAACAAGCATAAAGAAAGAAAGAAAATACATTTATTTGACGAATCACATGAACATAACAATATTTTTAAAACAAACCAGTAAAACTGTGCCGTCAAAAAGGACATATAGCTCAGCATAGTGACTGCTACTGACTACTGTCAGCAGCGCTGATTTTCAGCTGATGTCCCCAATGAGGACTGGCGAACGTACTCACGCGCAGGAATACAACATAAATTTATTTGGCTGCGGTATTCTGTAAGGTGGAGGTACTTCCCCAATTCCCCAGTCGAGCTGTGAATGAATTCTTCCAATCACAACCATTACAAACATTTCATAATATATTCTTCATATAAAAAAAAAACTCCATCAATTGTCGGTATCCATCTCGAAGCCAATTTCTTTCCAACATGCCTTTTTGAGACATTTCTACATTTCGCTTATTCATTACCGTCGAATATTCAGCTCATCATCCGTCCTTTTCCCACGCGTCCCGCACAAAGGAGACGGGAGATTGAAAGGGAATTAGACGCAATTTCATTGACTAGAAATGAGAATACCATTTACCCAGTCTAGCCTCGTCTCTGAGATATTGAATTTTATAGGCAAAAAGCTTTTTACTCTACGATTGATTTAACTGTTCAATAGTTTTATTTTTAAGTCTATCTTTAATGTTCTATAAGCTGGTAGTATACTTCGTTTTACTTACGTAAGTACTAAGTCAACGTTAAGTTATTTGATAACGAGATATTCAATACCCTACTAACAGCAAATTGACAATTTGTTCAGTTTCAAAGCCTAATTCTAGAAAACCCCTGTCATTTATCAAAGTTTTTTTAAAGAATTTTGACGAATAGCATATATTTATTTAATTAAAAAAAATGTCTTCGATAAAAATATTTTTCTTAATAAAAATTAAACTTTTTAAAATTATCTTTGTAATAAAAAAATCTTGTAAAATTGCTTTTAGTTCATTATATATTCACTTAAATTAACATACCTTAAAAAATAGAATAGTTGTCATAGTTAAATTCAAAGCCATTTATTAAATTTAAGTCCTAGTAGGGACCTTATGAAGGTCAAAGCTACTGAAGTTACCACCAGTTCGTAAGTCAGCCTGAACTGTGAAGAACAGGCAAGAAACTCAGCAAGGTTACATTTTTTAAATATTTTTTTGGACAATCTGACTATATTGGCCGTTTTTTCAAAACATACCATTTTTATTTCATACGATAAAATACACAAGCATAAAAATAGAACTTCAAAAAGTCGCGTCAAAAAGCTAGTTAAAAATCCAGCTTTTATAAATCCATCAATTAATTCAAGTGTCTTTTTATATCTCATTAATGTTTAAGACCATATTCAGGACGTGATCTTGCATAGAATGGTCTATTTTACACTTCTTGACTTAATTGAATATTACTCTCATTTAAATAATGAATTGGGGAGGCTGTCTGAATCCTAATGTAGATTTTATGTCATTGAATTTAATCGCGTTATCTGATACACAGAAAGAACTGTGATATCTATATAGAGTAGGTACTAAAGTTGATGAATATATTAAAAAAAAAAAAAAAAAAAAAAAAAAACTGGATAGTTTATGTAATGTTTAAAAAAATAAGTTCGTATTTTGAATCTGCTGGTTTTTTGAAGTGAAAACTTCTTTAGCGGCGTTGTGCACTTTTTGGGATGGGTAAAAAATGTTAAACTCGCGTCAGATGTCACGTGACCCTGATCGAAAATTCGTAAGACGGAGGGAGAGTAGTTGCAAATTAGACTGTATGTTATACTGGGGTTATGTTCAAATTCTTATAAAATTCTCTAGCTAGCCGGAAGGTAGGTACCATTTATGTTCCCATTTAAAGTTAATAAAAAAAATCTTATTCAAAAGTATTATATGTATGTACATGTATCTTGAACTAGCTTCCCTTTGTATAAAAACACTATGTGAAAAATGTCTTGTTTCAAAAATGCATCACTTCTGCCGGCACTCCCGGAGTGCAGTGCAACCCGTTATTTTTTTATATTGAGATGTCGGTAAACCAGCGTACATACAACATACCACGTGCGTACTGTGTATAGACCATTGTTTGACCGCAATCTCACCATGGTAAGTGATGATGTAGCCGAAGGTGGTAAGCAGACAAAGCTTACAAAGAACTGGATTTCAAGTGCAGCTGTTGGAACACACCGATAAGTGCTTGGCGGGGTAGCCAGACAGATGGGTACTTCAAAGTACCATCGTACTACGGTTTCCTCACAATTTTTTCTTTCACCAAAAGCTCATGCCCACTGTAGAATTCGAACCTGGGACCTCCGTATCAGCATTCGACGTCACCACTAAGTTATCATCTTAAACTTCCCGAGTCGAGCTGCTCTTTTGCTCGAATTATTATAGTCGAAAATAATATTTCGATGCTTTGAGTGAATAAACGCTACCCTCTACCTCTCTTAACATACTTCATTCTTCACTATATTCTCCATGATACTTCAACGACACTTCCAAGCCAATATGCAGCTTTTGGCACTGAGAAAAACTTACTGCCAGTGTCTGAAAGCCAAATCAAAGTTAATCTCTTGTTAAAAGTATACCTGTCATTGTCAATAACATCTGAAATGACAAAGACGGCAACAGTTTTAATTATAGGTTTGA
Organism: Polyploca ridens; assembly: GCA_951394255.1. Taxonomy (NCBI): domain Eukaryota; kingdom Metazoa; phylum Arthropoda; class Insecta; order Lepidoptera; family Drepanidae; genus Polyploca; species Polyploca ridens. Next base: position 2,958,997 of record OX596251.1, on the reverse strand, counting down.
TTTGGCTTTCAGAAACTGGCAGTTAGTCTACTTTTTATCCGGGGAACGCCGGTAAAGACGCGAAGGACACCGAGTTACTAGAAAAAAACTTTATTTTTAATAGAATAGAAGTATATAATAATTAATGATTAAACGAACTTACCTGAAGTGAAGTTCTATCAGAATTATACGAGTTGCTTCGTCCGAAGAGATTAGATACATAAATTTGTAGTACCACGTCTAGGAATCGCCAATCTACCACTAAGTTGAAAGCAGAGTGAAACTGCTTCTATTTTTTTTTTTGTGGGTATTTTGACATCTGCCTCCTGCCGCCCGGACTGACCGACACTCATTTAGTTGAAAGCCTGCAATCTTAATATTTCACTTTATATGGGGGTTATAGGGCTGGGAGGGAGCTAATCTCTTCGGACGAAGCAACTCGTATAATTCTGATAGAACTTCACTTCAGGTAAGTTCGTTTAATCATTAATTATACTTCATTGCTTCGTCCTCGAGATTAGATACATAAATTTGTAGATTTTGAAAGATAGTGAAATATTAAATCACTAATAATATTTTATTTTTGACCCGATTGACCCGGAAAGAGGGTTATGTTTTTGATATTTGTAATCATCAAAAAATAAATGTACTTATGTAATTATTAGTATAGGTACTTATATAATTTGTAATTTTTGTGATGCAACAACAATGTTTTTGCCATTTAACAAAATTAAACTAATTAGAGACTTTATAACAAATTATGGTTTCATCAACCATAGTAAATTTAACTATTTATAGGTATAGTTGAAATTAAAAAACACAATGATTTTATAATTGAAATCAGTTTCTGCGTTTAAGATTGTGAAAGCTAACTGAAAGCGATCTGATTGATTACACTGAACATCTCTTCGATAAAATTTTGCGAAGACAGTAGAATTTGCCACATTTTCCAGCAGTATTTCTGGTTGTATTTATATTGACACCAGTCGTATGAGCGACTGCATGTCTGGTGGAGTCAGATCATTATTTATTTATAAGAATTATCTTAAATAGGTATTTTGATTAATTGTATTACTACAACATATGTAAATAACTTTTTTTTTTTTTTTTTTACACTATAGATAATCTAAAAAAAAAAATACATGCTTAAGTATGTATGAGTGAGTTGAGAATATAGCTAACGAAAAAGTACCTAGATAGCGTGTCTTTTATACAACGACTGATTGTATCTGTAAAAATACCGATTTATGTGGTCTCCTACTACGGTTTTTTTTTTTTTTTTTTTTAGTTTCTTTAAGGCTTCGTCATTTCCACATATTTTTTATGCTAATAACGCTTCCACCGGACAATTTGTTCGATCGGTCTTTGTAAAATGGAATATACACACAAGGTTGATTCGAACACAGTCGGGATGTTTTAATTAATTCATGTATTTTGATAGATATATTCTGATTATTATTTTGATAGATATATATAATGATTATGATATTAACAACTATAATATTTTCTAAATTATATTACTTTACTTGTCGTCTGTACTCTTTGAGTAATTACCAGCATGAGTAGAGTGACAATCTTTTTAGTTAAATAAGTACTCTAAACTGAAATTGTTATTAGGATACCAATTCGATAAGGAATCTAAACTAATGATGGATCCCAGTGACGTTATACTTGGGAGCTGGAGGGCGAAGTCTATAGAAACTCCTATTCAGGGTCATCAGACCCTACTCTCGATCGTAAGATCAATGACATAGCGGAGCGATGACTGTTGTAATGATTCGTATTGTAATCCGGACTGAAATCACAAGATTACTAAATAGTTACTACGTAACTAAAATACTTAATTCAGTAAGAAAGTTGTACTTCTATTAGAAGGTCACCCAACGCACGTCCTATTGTTTAATCGAACTTTCTGACAGGGAAGTTAATATAATATCAACGTGATATTTGGGTTACTGTTGAAAACAGATAATAACACATTATTAGTCTAAATTGAAATAATTCCAAAAATAGGGGAAACCAGGGTTACGTGGGCCCAAAATAGTTCCACGACAATACCCTCGGCTTGATCTGTTATATTTTTTCTTAAAACTTTAAATGTAACAAAACAAAAGGGAGGATAAACATAAAAAGAAAGATCTTTCCTATTTAATGTAAATCTATTCTCTATTCCATGAGACATATTTTTCACATTTTTTATTCATACGCGACGCAAAAAGGTCAATATTTGGTTGACTATTGACAAATTACAATCATTTCAAAACAGATCTTTTTACTCCCATTCGGTATCGGGATCGGATTTTCGTGACTGCTATTTCGTTTTCTTTTGAACTTATGTATGAATCGAACACAACTATTCCGCGAGCTTCACTCACATCACTGCCACTGAGATGTGGAAAAAAAACTAACCATACGATTGATGTATGTACAAAATAGCAGTGATGTCGATACAAAATCTGTCAATATTAGAAGTCCTTTACTAATATTGTAATCCTAAGAAAACTGCCACTAAGTAATTAATATGTTTTATTAAATATCGCTTATCTTCAATGAAGCTAACGTGTTTTGGTATTTTTCGGAAAAGCAAAGGTATTGCACACGGTATTTGGAACTATATAGCTCTTTTCGATATTGATTATGAATCGTAAAGACTCAAAAAAAGTTTTCTGTATGTTTGATATTATTTTTGCAATTTTGATAATTTCTAGAAATAATACATTAAGTAAATAGATGACAAATAACGTAATGATTTGTGTAAACAAACTACTGGTTCTTAATAATTTTGTAAAATACGAAAGGACATTGAATAGTTACAATTTATCCTCGGACTTGAATTATAAGGCAAAAGTGCTTTTTATCCGCTAACGTGGAAAGAATTTTTATATAATAAATCTGATTTTTACCATTTGGTATTTTGATAAGAAAATAACTAGAGAGAAACTGTCCTTCGCATGATTTACATTGTGATATATCTTCACTACTTAATAATATCAGTGATGAGTTTTATTGTACCTTCTGTATTGAAGGGTTTCGGATGCGGATAAGACAGGTGGACTCGGTTCATTGATTGAGAAACCGGTTTGGAAAAAAGGTAGGTATCTCATACTTTTGTATTAAAAATATGGCTGAAATAAAGATATTATTATTATTATAACTTTTGACCCATCATAGGTAGTATGACGGGGTTTTTAGTTATCAATCGCCATTGATCATAACAATAAGATAATTGCCCTACGGAACCTACCGGATTTACCGACGCGGGGCTGGGTAGTGTCACGATCGCGGCGGCGGATGTCATGGCGGCTGCGGCTGCCGTGGGCGGGGTGTGGTCGACTCGAATCTCCTCGCTGCTCCGGCCTGCCTGGCTGCTAGGAGCGGAGGCTTGGTTTAAAGCTTGGGTAGGAGCGAGTTCTTGTTTCTGCGCTGGATTAACCATCCTAATTGGTGCATTCATTTTTATCTCAGCACCAGATTTCGATATTGCTTTTTGCAGCCTTCTTGTAATAGATTCGTTGTGTTGTGAGTCACACATTGGGCGACCAGCTTCGATCAATAATTCTATTATTTCTTCATGTTCTAAGGACAACAATCAAGTGAGATATTTGTGCAATCCTTGGGATCAAGATGATTTTAAAGCGATGTGCTCCCATCGCATAGCTAACTCATCTCGAATATTCAGTCCATATATTTTATCTTTCGAAGCCCTTTCTCCCAATAGATTAAGAATCTCTTCATCTAATTCCGGATCCAGTCTTGTTTCGACGGATAGTTCTGCCTGCGGCTGCGGTGAGTCCATCACCGCGACTTGTGTAATCGAGGTGGATGTACCTGACTGGAGCTCTTCTACAGTAATAGTTACTAAATGAATTTTAGTTAAAAGTCTGTTATTATTTAGATTAAGTTATTATTTAGTATAGTTTTATTATTTCAAAGTTGGATAATAAATAATTAATATTTGAGATTGATCTGATCGATCAGTAATAATGAGTTATATTTTTATTTTTATTTTTTTATATTGGTACTCCACTGGCCGCTGGCGATCTCCTCACCATATACTACGCCCCCCCCTTTTTTGCTGGTATCAGAAAACATTTCTAAGCAATAGCTGTCCAGTCTCGCGGTTAAAAATATAACAATGACATCAATTGTTATAATAGGATGCGCGTCCCTCGCGAGAACCAAAGGATTAACTGCGAGATCAATTGAATTTTTCCACTAAGTATAGTAAATACTATGGTAAAGACATAAAATTACATAAATCTATCGTAGCTTCTTGTATTTAGACATGAGCGCCGATGTACAATCAGTCGGCGGCGTCGGCGGCGTGACCTTGATATAAAACTTTTACCATACATACCATGAATTTTCGTTTTATAAATACATATTTTACAAAATAATGTAGCACGCAAATCTCGACAGCCATGGAAAGTAGGATTATTGCTACTATTGATACTGATCGGTGCGCCAATCCGTGCAGACGGGGCGGCGGGCGCGGCGCGCTCATGTCTACTTGTATTACACAAGGTGTATTAGCAAGATATTTGCATCTTTCCATTTGCTTGGTAAATATCCAACCTATTGAATTGCAGGGCAAGATGAAATGATAAGGCCTACCAAGCGCGTAAAATGTCTGATATTGCAACAAGTTTTCAATTTGAAATTACAGTAACTCACCTGTGACTCTTGTTCGACTTGGCTCACGGGGCACTGCCGTGATCCTAGATGGTAACGCGTCAATAGTTCACAAAAAATTGGCACGTGACTATTACCATCTTTTTCAATATGATGAATAAAGTGAAGGTAACATTCCTTTGAAATGTACATAATCACTACAATAACCCATTATTTGGGATTCCAAATGAAATGAAGGTAACATCCCCATAAGATGTACACAACACAGTTTGGAATTTTGACGATATGTCAAAGTGAGATACGGATATAGTCCTTATTAAACTATTCACAATATCTTTAAATAACGTGAAGGTAACATTCCTTTCAAATGTACACAGTCACTAACAATAGCCCATTTATTTGGGATTCCAATGATATGAAGGTAACATTGGAATTTTGACTATAAGTCAAAGTTTGATACGGATATAGTCCTTATTAAACTATTCACAATATCTTTAAATAACGTGAAGGTAACATTCCTTTCAAATGTACACAGTCACTAACAAAAAAACCATTTATTTGGGATTCCAAATGATATGAAGGTAACATTGGAATTTTGACTATAATTATGTCAAAGTTTGATACGGACATAGTTCTTATTATTCACAATATCTTTAAATAACGTGAAGATAACATTCATTTCAAATGTACACAGTCACTATACGCATAAGCCCATTATTTGGGATTCAAAAAGATATGAAAGTAACATCACCATAATATGTACACAACACAATTTTAAATTTGACGATATGTCAAAGTGTGCTCGTATCCTGCGTAGATAATCACTATCGTTTCTGTGACTACGTTTCGACATCGTTTTTAAACTTTTTTTGCGAAAAACAAAGAATAACGTGGTGATCGACTAGGCACTAAAACGCGAATGAGTGTCGGTCAGTCCGGGCGGCAGGAGGCAGATATCAAAATACCCACAAAAAAAAAATAGAAGCAGTTTCACTCTGCTTTCAACTTAGTGGTAGATTGGCGATTCCTAGACGTGGTACTACAAATTTATGTATCTAATCTCGAGGACGAAGCAATGAAGTATAATAATACTTTGGTAATAAGTATGTTACCAAGTAAATACTCCAGTCAGTATGGATTCTTCCAGATAGATAAATAAGTGTAGATGTTGCTGTGTGATTGTTATGTATAAATAAGGATGTATGTAAGTTAGTTTATAAGTAGTAATAAGTTAGATGTAAGTTAGTTTGTAAGTATTAGTAAGTTAGATGTATGTAGGTAAAGTAGGAAAGTAGCCCACAATACCTTTTACCTTTTGAAATGCCAAAATATTCCGGAAAAACGAAATAGTATTAAAAAATACGAATGCTACGCTATTTTTGCATCCACCTGCCTCCAGGTGCAGTTTTAATATGTAAGTCGGTCACTCAAGCAAGCTGACCTGCAGATAACATTTGCATCTCATCTTTTCATATTTGAATGCCGAGTGAGGGTGGCTCTAGATGCTGCGTTTTTAAAATTGGCAACATTTTCTTGGAGAAGTATTTTTTCCATTTTAGGGTTCCGCTAAAAAGAGCTAGATTGTCAGAGACCTCTTTAAGATAAAGGAGCCCGTAGAAAATCATGAAAAATTAGTCTTTAGTGCACTAAAGACTTTATCATTCAAAATTTAATCATTTAAGGCGATGATAGCTCAGTGGTAGTGACGTCGGATACCGAGACGAAGCTTCAAATTATGAGACAATGAGCTTGAGCTTTTGGTGAAGGAGAACATCGTGAGGAAACCATAGCACGGTGGTAGGGTACTTTGTAGTACCAATCTGGCTGACTACCACCCTCATGTTGTTAATCTGTCGCCACGCACCTATCGGTGTGTTCCGACAGCTGCACTTGAGAGCCAATATTTTTGTAGGTTTTGTGTGCTTACCACTTTCGGCCACACCATGGTCATGGTGAGATAGGGTCAAACTATGGTCTATACACAGAAAAAAAGCGAAAAATAAAAAAAAAACAAAAAATATCGCGAAGAATGCTTGTCGTTCTGGTTATTCTAAACACCATTACGTAAGAATCTTTAGTCATTATTGTGTACATAAATAACAAATACTAAAAATAGATAAATATAAAATAAATCAATCAATAAATAATATATTTTGTGGTTCCTACTAGTAGTTATATAGCCAAATTGCAATGCTAATGTATACAGCTACAAAACAAATATAGTTTTGTTATTCTTTGGCGGAACCCTCCGTGCGTGAGAACGATTTTCACTAACCGCTTTTTAGAAAATGCAGTAACTTTGATGAAATATTTCCATGCTTACTACGAATCAGATGAAAAAGCATGTCAGCCGCAGATAAGAGACAATATTTTTTTTTCACATTCCCTTAATCTGAATGGAAAATATATATTTTTTTCAAGCAGACAGACATGTTCCAACCTCCACTGCGTAAAGATGACATTAGCAACATTTTTAATGTGTTGCCGACCGTAGCGAAAAATGTATTTACAAACGCATCTAAAACTAAAATATGTTCATTAGTTTTTCTGATAAAACCACAATATCTACTCTTATTTCTCTACAGAAACTAGCGAAAAAAGAAAGCTTAAAAAACGAAACAAAACCGTTATCAGAGCACAGTATCTAGGACCTACTTGTTAGGCTCAGAACAAGCCATGGTTCCATTGGAGGAGCTTTGAGGACTATTACAATGGTGCCAGCGGCGGATGACTCTCTTTGACAGATATGTACTTGCAATACATAAGGATTATTGCACAAAGACGCGCGGTATTTTGTCTGCGGAAACGTATTTAGTTAGGTCCAGGGGCCCAATTCTCACCCAATCGAAACTGATCGCTCGATCGAAAAAAGCACGAATTCTAACTTTTACGAACGTTACGTTATTCTGGCAATTTCAAGGCCGGCATATATAGAAGGGAAACCAGTCAGCTAGAGCGTTGATTGGTCGGGACCGTTCGAATTGACTCCGCCCCTCGAAATTTTACAGTCGAATAGGACTCGAACCGTAAGTTCGATTCGAAGGCTAGTTCGAGGGAAGTGAGAATTGGGCCCCAGAGGGCCTACTACGAATAACGATACTCGATAGTCCGATCATCGTTGTCAGATATTAACCAATAGAATTTCAGCAAAACTGGCGAGTCGTAAATTATATGCAATTCTATTGGCTAATTGATTGACAACTATGACTCTATCGTGTGACACTATGAACTATCGCTATTTCACCAGTCCTGAAATAAAAAATAAAAAATGGTATATATATTTTATTTATGTACTTAAATTTATACTTCTATTTTTGTCGCTTACATATTCAGATTATATTATGTTGTACTGGAGGCTTATTTATTTATTTTTATTCATAGTTGTCTTGTTTAATTTTATTATTTATTGTGTTCGTTTTTGGGCTTAGCTGCGACTAGCCGATGCGTCATAGTCACGGTTCTGGCATACTAACTATACCCAGCGAAAATATGACGTGTTACCGGTTTATCGAGCCCTATACATATATACATTTCTTTTTCTTTTGTATTGGAAAAAGGCACTAGCATTTTACATTAAAGCAAAGAGTAAAATAATAAATATAACTATTGCATTAAAGTATTATTAAGTTCAATCACTGTTTGTTGTTGTACCTATACTTCGATTGTTTTAAAATGTAATAAGTACTTACTGGATATCAATTTTTCCACTGGTGGGAGCGAATTGCGTCGCTCATCGGTTCTTGCTGAAAATCAGCGCTGCAGACATTAGGCTAGTCCTAATTTCCCAGCTAAGCTGAGCAGATTCTTGTTTTTGCGCACATACGACGCAAAAACTTATATTGTTTACACAAGATTTAAAATTGTTATATTGTTACTTATTATTCAACTTTAATGTGTACTGTACTTCTTGTTAATTAGATAAAATTGTATCACTCATCACATCACATCACAGAAGCATCACGATTGTACCTATTCTATTGTTTATTCACAGATTACGTATGTTTATCATTAAATTGGAAGTTGGCTTTATCAAAGATGGCGGAAGGCTTATGTGGTGTTGCCAGATGTAATTCTCGTGGTAGCTAAAATAGTAGCCAATAACTTCTGTGTTGTTTGTGATTATAAACTATAAATAGTATAAATATTAATACTTATCTGTGTCTAGTTAGTTTTATTTGCGTCGAATGGCGCGCAAGAATAAATATTTTTCATTTCATTTTCATTTCATCGTGTATCGTTTTTCGTAGTAGGCCCTCAGCCCCAGTTTAACATTTTTAACAGACAATCATGGTCATTCCGATTTGGATGACGAAGCGATTGCGTAATCTAATGAATATAATGGCTCCAATTTTAAACGTCCATTTGGAAAACCAGTCGATTAGTACACGACGTGAACGGTTTGGCAACTGACTAAGTTTGACCAAGAAAATCTGTAACCGACAGTTTAGTCACGCTAATCAATTGATAAATGTGCTCTATTTTTGTGTTTTTTTTTACTAATAAAGATAAACAATATTTAGTAAACATTTTATTACTTTTAAACGCAGTATTTCGAAAATATACGATGGACCGTTGTGCTAAGAGCGTAAGCATGACAAACAAATTTAAACTTTATGTCTTCGAGATAAGATATATAAACTGAATGGCTGTTTAGTATTCATGTCAGTTTTAACAATTATTAGCAGTGAGTAGTATATCGCCAGATATATGTAAATGTTTAGGCTACATGCCCATGTTATCTGTTAAATTAGTTTACGTGTGTTAGGAAAATTATGCTTATCTATATAAAAATGAATCCCTATTTCCCTTGGTCACGCCATTACTTGAGGACGACTTTACCTATTTCATCCATCTTTTTTTAAAGTTTTCTAATACCCATGAGAAGGTTCTTACGGAAAAAAAAATAGGAAAGTTGCGTGAAATATTATTAAAAAGAATACTTTACGGTAGGTTAGGCCCTCGGAAGCGCGGGTGAACCCGCGGTGCGCAACTAGTACAAATACATATAAAAATGTGTCTCTCTGAATGATCACCTATTATAACGAAATTTTGTAAATACTGAGATAATTTTATATATTTTATAATAAAACGGTTGCTTATCCGGTTTTTTCAATCATATCATGAAGACAAAAACATATGACATTTACCTAAAGATGAGGTGTTTGCTATTATGGAATGCACTTTGGTATCGAAAAATTCTTATATTATTTAAAAAAGAAAACACTTTAAACCTACTCTTGCACCCTACATACTCACATATTTGTATCGGGGGTTATATGTAAATATATATCCGATTAGTTTACAATGACTAAAAAATATATTTTAAGAAGCCGCATCCATAATTTCTTATTTATAAATGTACTTTGGATTTGTACAAAACAGTTTTTTTATCACAACACAACACACACATATATCTCCTGGATTGGAATCGAACCCACGACCGGTATGTGGCTGGGATTATACAAATTTATACGCAAAAATATAGCACTCATAACTATGTGCTGAGCCGCTAAAGTTTGTGAGGATGAGATATTAAAATATGGCGAGTTTAAAACGGTCTTAATATTTTGGCTTAACACTAGTTTCATCTAAGTTTTACCGTAGTAAATTGATAGCTTTCACACGGAGTTTTGTTCGAATTTCAACACCATCTAAAGTTTGTCTGGTTTATAATCTCTTGCGTGAAAAATAACTGGAAATTACCGACTTTTCAAATAAAACTTTAACTTACCTAAAAAGATTCTATATTTGAATAAAATCGTAAGATTCCTTGAGACATAAAAATATTCAGCTTCCATAATTCAAACCGTTAAGATAAAAAATCCAATGCAATTTCTATAACAACCAGCTTTAATCCCATAGCTCATTTATGAGAGTGTCCTGAAGAATGGTGTGGTTTTTTGTTCCAGATCCGACTTGGGGACAAACGGGGGGCATCATGAGTGGCAACGGGCTGAGGGGGGGACGGAGGATCCCCACCCCCATGCCTCCGCCTAAGGAAAGCTTACATCATCCCAGGTAAGTTAATTTTTATAAGGAGGTTTTATAATTCCTTCTGTGAGGAAGAAAATACTGGTAATTAAAAAGCATTATACGTAATACACTTTCAGGAGAAAATCAGGTTATTTTTGGATCATAATGTATATGAAAATATTTTTTGTGCCACCTAAGAGTTGGTTTCATAGTAAGAATGAGTCAGTATGATGAACCCGACTAAGATTTTGAAAATATATCACCTGTGAAAGATCTCTCTATGAAAAATATCCATTATGCCTTTAGCAATTACTATTTGTCCATCTTAAGGGCGCGGTCAGACTGAGAGATATAAACTATTTGCTTCATTCAATTTGATACATTGAAACAGAGCAAATGATTCTATTGCGATTAAAACTGAGTTGGAAGATTGGGCTAGAGTTACTACTGGATATTTCGCTATATGTATGTGCAAGTACACTTATCACTATAGTTTAAAGTTCGCCGATCTGACTGCGCCCTGAAAATAACAGTTTTTTTCACACTTTCTAAATCAAACATCTACAAATAGTCTAGTTTGGAAGTCATCGTAGTAATAACAGATCAGAATTACTTTTATAAGTGAAGATACATTTGTCTTTGGTCCCTTCAGGGTCCCTTGGAAATATCGTAATGATAATGATACTTCTCAAAGATCCGGAGATTGGTGGGTCGACATTGAAACTTCTGAAACTTTCCCGCCTCGTTAAATGGAAATGAAATGCTACAAATTCACTAAGTTTTGGAATTTATAATTTTTGTGGCAGTTATATTTTATTTTTGGTTATATTTTTATCGCTTTTATGTGCATTATTATTATTGATAGGCGGAGAGACTTGATCAATAAATCAATAGTTTGATTGCCGATGGTCAAACGTAGGCCTTATTGTAGAAAAAAAATGTGAGCATAAGGTTTTAGTAATTTCATCTAATAGTAATAATATAAATAATAATAATCACATACAAATATAGATAATAAATAAACAAGGGTTTGACATCACAAAACCAGACCAAATAATATGAAACATACATTAAACCAACATTGAACTAAAATGTAGCTGAAATACAAAAATAAATCATTACTCGTCTAGAGAAATTTCCATTTTGTAACATTTTTTTATCAAAGAAAAAAAACCAATATCATTTTCATATATTTAACTGGATATAAATATCTATTTTCCGAAGAACTGTTAGTATAATTTATAACACTAATTAAAACGTTATTCGTTAAGTAATCGATATGCCTGTTCGACGTAGTCACAACAGTATCAACTTTCAGGGAAAATCGAATTGCCCAGAAATGTGATAAGGACAACACATGTGCCTATTCGTTATTTTTAATGATTCTAATGATTACCGCTTATTTGACGAGACAGTAATTTTGAAATTCTTCGAGTTTTAATGAAGTCTTCTGGTTCGGGACAAACTCAGCACTGTGTATTTATGTCCCCAAATGCAATGCCCCAAATGGGATAACTCTACGGTAAAGGAATTGTTCATCAAGTTCAGCTACCGGTTGGCCAATCCACACACATTGCATTACTTCAAACTGTCGATAGCTAAATTGTAATTAAAAAGAGTTTTGCTGTCACACATAATTGTTGCGGGTGTCCCATTTATGTCCGTTTTTTAATCTTTAAGTCAATGTTTTATTGAACTTATTTTCACCATTCAATACCATTATTTACAACGATATCGATGTACTGTCTCGATTCTTACCCACGACGGCACGGAGATGGCATATGCGTTTGGATGTTTGTGTATAGGCAATGATATTATAATAAAAAGAGGTAGATATTAGATAATATATAGCACTAACGCACCCTAATTGTTGCAGATAAATTCAGACAATTGTAGTAATTTTGCTTAGCGGCTACATATAGCTATCTCTTTCTGTACCATACGTTCCGTTTTATCCATCGCATTCACCTAATTCAACAAAAACTGAACGCCGCTTAGTAGTAGCTTATCTCTATTATAATATCATTGCGTATAGGTCTGTTACCATTATGTTCAAAATTTACTACCTACCTACAAATAGATGAAGATTTTTTACTTTACATACTCAAAACAGGTTCTTAGATAGTATTTTAACGCTTCAGCTCACTAGACGCCAAAACAATATGTCAAAATCAAAGTCAAAGCCTTTTATTTATTCAATTTAGGCCCCAGAAGGGCACTTATGAAGGTCACATTTACTGAAGTTACCACCGGTTCGGAACTCGGCCTTCAACTGAGAAGAAGAAGAATGCGTTTCATATCTAAAGACATACGCAGATTTGTCGGGAAACACTCAAATACTCCAAGTTAAATAGTTATTGTAACATTTTACATACTGTGGCCTAAAATTTTCATCAAGAGAAATTTATCTTCATAAGCAGAGATTCTCTGATTAGCAGCAACTCAGCTATTATCACTGGTGCCCTCGGATCCCTTCACCCCATTACTGGTGACGTTGGAGCTGTCTGTCACACGCCACAACCATGTAACAGGAACTGTAGTTATTAAATGTAGTCGTATAAGTGCAGCGTCGGGTTTCACGGAATTTGATGGTGTTACCAAAGCTTTTTCATGTTTGTTAATACCTAGTTTGAAAAATTTTGTATTATCTAACTTTAGGTTTATTTTTAAAGCTTTTGCGTCACTGTTTTAAGGAACCATGTTACTACTATCTTTGATATTCTGTATGGCCTCTGCGATAAAGGTGTTGAAAACTTTATTGACAATATTCAGAATCATTAGAATTAGGCTCTATTCATACGTAACACAACCAAACTACAACCGTAACCACATCACCACGTGGGCGGGCGCTAATTTGTGTGAAAATGTATAGTTCAATTCACACGGACTACATTTTGCCGTCACTATCGACCGCGTGTGTGATACCGACCACACCGCAGCGACGTCGCAACTACAGGGTGTCTCAAAAGAAAGTTTATATTTAGTGGATTGATTAAAATAAAACTAAGCCGTGTATCGAAAAAAATGTTTATTAATTATTAAAGTACACAATTTGGGAATTTATTTCATAATAATTGGACTGTTTTACAAAAACCTTAAACCGACTTCAAAGTACACTAAGAAGTAATCAAATCCTGATCTGATGACAATGGGACCAAACGGGAAGCGTACCCTTTCAAATAAAAAAAGAATTTTCCAAATCGGTTAGTAAATGACGGAGTTATGAGGTAACAACATAAAAAAAAAAAAAAAAAAAAATACATTCGAATTGAGAACCTCCTCCTTTTTTTGAAGTCGGTTAAAAATAATATCGTCCAAATGTAGACCCTCGCGTTCGCGGCACTCATTTAATCGAACAGTATTTTTTTTCGAATTGAAAAGTTCGGGTCGTCCAGATACTTGATGATCTTGGTCGCCCGGATTTTGGCTTTTCCAGCGTTGTACCGGTCTCTTCAAACTTTTTGAACCATTTTCGAATAAGATGAATGCTTGGCACATCATTTAAGTGGCGAAAACGTCGAATACTGCATAATCTTCTACGCTCTACAGTCGCCAAATCACCGTTTTTGTAGGACTCTCGCACGCACAAACTGCGGTCTGCTCCCGAGAAACACTCCATAGCGACCAGTATAGTGTATTATCTATGATAGCGACTGAATTTCCAAGATCCAGGCTACCGATTGACATAGCCCCCGCGCCCCTCGAATTCGTTGCGTTCACGCAGGAATCTTAATAAATATAAACTTTCTTTTGAGACACCTTGTACAACGCAACCACCAGCAATACCGTGAAAAAGGCGGTAAAAACATTAAAAAAAAAATTGCTACCACAACGTAACAACACAAAACCACAGCGACTATTCACACGTAACCACAGCTTGACTTTATTTTATCGTCACGCTGTGGTGTGGTTGCGGTACGTGTGAATTAGCGCTTAGAGTGGTAAATTCGGATATCCTCCTCGCGGATTCACCAACGATCCCATCGGGAATAAATTATATCAAAAAAATCACGACAGGGAAGGTCGTGTACGCATTTAAAATAGATAACTCTTTATTGTACACCAACAAGTATATAACAAAAATAAACAATACATTCTTAATATTAATAAGTAGTTCCAACAATTTACGTTAAATGAATGAATGCCAGAAAAAAGTCTGGTTCAATTCCGATAAGACACATATTATCTCCCCTTTAACACAGATCGTTTTTATTCTAATATCAATACAAAATTAATACCAACAACTAAACACTATATTGAATATGAAACATAATTAAAAACCAACAAGTCATCCCTACGTCATTAAGCCGGGTGCACACTACCCCGTCGAGCACTCGTTAAAAATAAATATTTTACATTGGCCGACACTGTTAATGCACATAAAAAATTAATGCGGCTCACATGAACTGTGAAGTAAAACCCTGTGCATTTTCGATGACAGCAAATACAAACATAACCGCACGTGTGGAATAGCTTTAGTGGTCTATGTTGGGAGATTATGGCGGGACGATTTAGTTTGTACAATTATTATGCTTCTAATTCTTTTGTTTGTTTCGAAATTTGTTTCGAACTGTGCGGGCTAAAAGGATTTTTCTTCCGCGGACGCTCGGACTGTGGAATGAGCTCCCCGCCGTGGTTTTCCCAATGGAGTATAGCATGGGGTTCTTCAAAAAGGGTGTGAATCGGTTTCTTCAGGATCAGCAACGCACGAGTGATACCCCTGGTGTTGTAAGGCGGGCCGTATGCTTGTTTGCCCCCTAAGTGGTATTTAAAAAAAAACTACAGACACAACAAAATATCATTATTATACAGCATAATGTTCAAGAATGGTAATTCTTATTATAGTATATTTATATATAGTATAGTATATAGTATGGTATATGGTAGTAGGTTATAGTAGGTATACTATAACGGTCTAGAAACATTGCATCTATGTGTCGTATCATAGAATGAAATTAAAAACTTGAGTCTCAAGAATAGCTTGTGTTAATCGTAAATAAACCTTATGCCATACGGCTAGGTTCCAAATAAATTGTTAAGCAAGAAAGCTTAAGTTAAGTTTTCAAAAACAGTTCTTTATTTTATGATATTAAGGGTCAGTTCACACCGAGGCGCGACGTAACGCGACGCACGGCGCTATTTTTAAGATAATTCGAAGCGAACTCACAAATTCACTCACTGAAATGTGTACCTTTTTGTGTAGTAGAAAAAATTTATATCGCTTCCATAAAAAATGCGCGCCGCGTTTTTTACGTCGCGTCTCGGTGTGAGCTGCTTCTAAAGCATAATACAGGGTGTTGTTTTGGTCGGCGACAAGCGACCCAGGAGCGGTAGTACAAAATATATATTCCCCAAAAATGGACTTAATTCCATTAAATACTGTAAATATGTTGAGAAATACCTTATTCAATTTGAAATAAAATTACCGCAAAGTATGGTTACTAGGCACGTGCACAGACTAGAGCTAGGCACAAGCCGCCATCGCCACACCCCTTTACTCCCTCGTACTCCCGTTGAGTATTATGTCTACACTTTAGCTTATTACATGATTTTCAAAAATGTTATTTCTTTATTTTTATGATTAAAAAAAAATAAAGTATTTTTTTTATTTTTTTTTTAGCACCAGTATCATTTTTGACCAAAACAACGACCTGTATATTACTATTTAAACAAAAGAAACAAAAGCGGCATTTAAATGTCAATTTGTAGTTTATCTATAAAATCGCTTTCCTCCTATTAATTAAGGTAAAGTAAACCGACAGTCTATTAGTTAGCCGTGTCGTAGCGTATAGATAGATGAATAAACAATATGTAGTGTAAATATGATTTATTTTCGCGTTACACTATCAAGATTCCAAGTAATGTTTTAGATATACAAAATTAGTACATATCCTTTTCAAATAACTTTGTAATGAGAATTCTAGATATGCTTTTTTTTTTTTTTTTTTTTACTGTTTATAGGCCTGTGTTTGACCGCAATCTCACCATGGTAAGTGATGATGTGGCCGAAGGTGGTAAGCACACAAAGCCTAGAAGGAACTGGCTCTCAAGTGCAGCTATCGGAACACACCGAAAGGTGCTTGGCGACAGATTTTCAACTTGAGGGTGGTAGCCAGCCAGGCGGGTACTACAAAGTACCCTACCACCGTGCTATGGTTTCCTCACGATGTTTTTCCTTCACCGAAAGCTCAAGCTCATTGTAGGATTCGAACCCGAGACCTTCGTCTCGTATCCTACGTCACTACCACTGAGCTATCATCGCCTTAAAAATCGTGCAATCGTGTAAATGCATATAAATACCTAAATATAATAAATTTTCATTTTCACATACAGTTATTTGATCCTAAACTAAACATAGCTATATAAAAATAGTATATAGAAACCAGACAACTAATATTTACTAGGTACTACACTATACAAGTTCTTAATTCTATGCTAATATAGATAACTAGATGTCCCCGGCGGTTTCACACGCGTTCCCGGGTTAAAAAGTTGCATATGTCCTTCCCCATACCATAGGCTATCTGCGTGTCAAATTTCATGATGATCGGGGCATGAAAGCGTAACAAACAAACTCACATTCGCATTTATATTAGTTAAAAATATACACACCGGCACAATTAGTTAAAAAAGTGTATGTCATCTAATTTTCTATTTTCAAATTTGACAATAAATTAAAAAAATATCATAACTGGCCAGTTCCTCAAGTAAAAGATTTTAAAATCCTGCTTTTTTTGTGTTCCGCTAATTGTGCCGGTGTGTATATTTTTACTAAGGTGTAGAGTTTATGAAGTTAGGGCGTGTAGAGTTATAAGCTTGCCTCTACAGAGATCTGTACGTGGATTACGTAACTTTATTGCAATGAAATTCAGATTGAAAAAACCTCTGAATCGGTAGAAATATTATAAAATCGGAAATGTTTCCATTTCTAATGAACCACTGTTTGTATTTGCAGTTATCAAAACGTAAAAAAGTTATCAGAAAACCGCTATATTGAACCGATTTCAATTCGAAAATGATTGAAATTTAGTTACGTAATCGCCCCCCTGATAACTTTTGACAGTGCGAGCCATGTGGGCAACATTTCACATGAAAATATACTTTTCCATTACATTATTTCTATACCTAGAACAGGTAGAATATGCTGAACACCTCAATTATAACATCTTCTGTATCATATTCGGAGAAATAAATAAATTATTATTATTACACTCCGTATAAAAGTACGATTATAAATCGATTGATCTTCAATTTTGCAAGTGAAAATTACTGATTGATCGAAAACCTCCACCCAAATATCCTTCAGCGAACCCATTCGACTATTGGGGTGTCTGAAAGCAGGATATTGCTTCCAGGCAGAACCAGTGAAGTATCCATTGCCGGGTATTGTTAGTTGGTGGCTGGTAAAAAATGCACGCTTGCCTCAGGACTAGAGGCGAGGTGGGGTAGTTCGAGTGCCATCATGAGACTCACGCGAGTGCGGGTCGCGCACCTATGTGTTCTTGATGTGGCTTAGATAACAAGATCCTTATATGACAGTGCGCCCAAAATGCTTGTAAGATATTTCATGAGCTGCCTAAATATCAAGACATCTATAGATAAGGTACTTTAAGTATTTAAATGCTTGTAAGATCTTTCATGAGTTGCCCAAATATTAAGAACACCGATTATGGTTATAAAATTCTCGTTTTCAAAATATACGGTACTTACGTATACGTTATTTTGAATACCAACCTAGGTCTTTTAAGGATATGTTGGCTACAGGTTTTCAACATGCATCCAAGCGTGTACCTACACTGAAAAAAATGGACTACGAGTGACTACAAAATTTTATTTAACAGTAACACAAAACTGACGACCAATAACCTAAACAGAGTGATTTGCGAACTAAACTTACCAGTAAAAAAACTAGTTTTTGTTCGTTACTAAATTATTTGATTAAATGTAACTAAAGTTAGTTTCCCAACAACTAAAGTTAGTTTCCCGACAACTAAAGTTAGTTTCCCGACAACTAAAGTTAGTTTCCTGACAACAAAACGTCAACTTACATAACTAGTTTTGTAGATCATTTTTTTCAGTGTACTGCAAAGTCTCCCTGTTTTTTTTAAGAAAGACATTTTTTAAGTTAAGATTAAGTGGCAATATGCCACATCCAGCAAACTACCTCCGTTTCTCATCTTGCATTAACCATTGAAGCAGCCATTATAGAGGCATTCTCTGGACAATACCCCATATTATAGGTAGTCGTGAAGTTTTATTCACAAGAAAAGTTCATTTAATGGAGCTACAGCTAAGACGCGGTACAGAAATCCCCCATAGAAATTCTACAGGTTTATAATGAAGATTGCACATTGTTTGACTTTACGGAGCTGGGTTAAATGTAAATTGCTGTAATTTAACTATTAACTATTAGCATGGATTAGAGCTAGTGTCCTTATGTATTTAATAAGACTTATCGATTTAAAATATAATGAATTAACTGTTGTTTACCTTATCAATGTTTAAGACGGCCTCACGGGATGAATGATGTATTGGGAAGTCGTTATACTAAAATACTGTTAGGGGTTTTTGCTTCTGCTCTTTTACTACCTAGTGTCCATAGGTAAATTATTCGAATAAAATTTGTATATCGAATCTTTATCTTTATCTTTATTTTCTTTTTCTTCTTTTTTTTAATCTTTATCTTTTTTTTATCTTTATCTTTTTTTTAGTTTTTTTTTCTTTAAAGTAAAGTAAAGGTAATTAGAATTAGAATAAAGTATCATAATTACCTTATAGTTGCCATACCATTCAAGCATTCACCCGCGTGCCCTCTGCCAGGGTTGGCAGGTCATCATTCCATCCCATGAACCAACTTACTGTAATAATAGAGGATACCTATATTATTTGTATATGTTCCTTATTATAAAATTCCTTTACCACCTTTGGTTTAATTACTTACTTAAGGACCGATTTTTCGATCGCTGTAGATAAACTTCGGATTTATAAGCTTTTCCCCTAATTTTTGTTTATACTTAAACTAAAATATTTAGTAACAAACAATTTTTAAGTTGTATTCTACAAAATGCATGTACAGTTTAATGTTAATTGATGATTGACATAATTACACTTAAAACAGTAGGTATATTATTTTGAACTGGCTTATCGTCATAGTTAATTCTATAAATAATAGAATAGACGGATTCTCATGTCGTGATGAGATAAAGCCGCCAAAGTAGGTACTTTATGAAAAGATACAAACAAACGAATCGTTGACAGAGTTGAGATAACGATTACAGTCACTTCAATGTTATATTTATCATTAAAACTATAATGAAGGGTACAGAAATCTATTGGTTAGTTTTAATCTAATTGAGTAATACAAAAACACAAAAAGATCTTTGTCAGAAGTGGGATTCGAACCCACGCCCACAGAAGTGGACTGCGACCTGAACGCAGCGCCTTAGACCGCTCGGCCATCCTGACGATATAAACGTTATCGAAATTATTGATAACGTAACACATGATTGTTACTTGTTATTTTTAGCCGTGGTTGTCACAAGTCACTATCTTGAGGATGCAGCATCATAATTATTATGTATTTTAGATCATTTACATTCGATCTAAGTACCTACTTGCTTTTCTCTGAGGTTTTAAATATCGTAGGAATGTACATACGGTACATGTACATTTCAGAAAATAAATAATTATGATATTTGGATTCCTCAAAAATCGACCCCTGATGGGCAAAAAAGGGGCAACTTTATTAATTTTGTAGGGGAGGATTTTTTGCAAGCCTTGATTAACACAAAAGTTGGTAAATATCGGTTCGGGGCGGAAAGTTAGTTCACTGTTTTTAGAAAAGACTAGTTTCCTGAAAAATTCTTTTTGTGTTGCAGTTCCGCATGACGTCACAGTTTGCTAAAAAGTGACGTCACGTTTTTTGATAATATAACTGTCGGACTAAATTATAATTATATTTTTTTTCAACAACCCTATTCCTTTTCCAAATTACATCAAACACGAGTAATTTTGCAATGGCAGTAAACGGACAAAGTTTGTATAGTCATGTTTATTCACGTAACTAAACTAAATGAAACCCTACAGTGGTGCCGATTCTGTTGGCACAAACTAAACTATTCCTAACTTAAATTTAGTTAAGTCCTGTCAAATCGACGTTTCCTATTCAGTTGGCTTACGATTAAACTAAAATTTAGTTTGACAGCACTAATATCGTTTTAGTTACTCAATTTAGTTAGGTGTGTAATTTTTCTATTCTGTTGGTCACGTTTTACGTCAAATTATGTCTAAAATTAGAAATGTCAAACTAAAATTAGTCGTCATCTAATTAGATGTGGATTAAATTTAGTCCTATAGAAATTGTATTGGAAAGTGGATATTTTGATCTGGATTATTCATAATTCTAAATAATTACATATTAGAAAAAGGACGAAGCGAGATAGGGATGTGTTACATACATAAAGGGACTACAAAACGTGAACATCGAAGTTTTATTTTTATTTTTTTGTACTTCGATATACCACTATAGTGCCACAAGCTTATCTGGCCCGGTGAGAAAATCGCTGTTATAGGGCGAGAAGCGTATCTGGCCCGGTGAGAGAGTCGCTGTTATCGCATTTGGTGGAGCAAACAACCAATGAAAGTAGTGTTTGTATTCTCTTTGACCAATGGCGATTGACCTTTCGAAATAGCGTCGTTAGTTCTTCTTTTGACCACCGGGTCAGATAAGTTTGTAAAATCGGTATGTCAATGTCATCACAAATTCACAAAGCGAATTATAAAAAATGGACTTAATAAAACTTGCTTTGCATTTATTTTGCATTAGTGGTTGCGGCCACAGAACAGACCTTATTTATCTATTCCGTGGTTGCGGCTATCGCTGATTCGTCGCAAAGGTAAACAACTTTTTCGCGAGAGCTTGTAGAGTGACGTTGCGTTTTCATTTTTATTTTCATGAATTCGTGTTTTATTGTGTATTTTCGGTGGTATTTAACCCAATAAAGATCATCCATGTGTACCAGTGAAGTGAAATGAAATGAATTATGTGTATCATGACTTTTCAAGTTGTCTCAAAAGGCTATGAAGGGTTTTAGTACAATTACTACCATTATAGTAAAACATAACATTATTGGACGGTGATTGACTGAGGACTGTGAAAGTGATAATTGTTATGACTGGAAATTATAATATAACTCGACACTGGCAGAAATAAGTCTTAATTTGGATTAAAAACTCGACCACCATACGATCGAAATCGACAAGACAGAATATTCAAAGAAATAACATCATATGAAAAGGCTGTATGGTTGAATACCCTTGCCTATCCTTTTAAGGGTAAAAAAACTACTATACTAGGTACTAAACTCGCCAGGCTAAAAATATATTTATTATGCCTGTATTCCACAGGTAATCAAGATATTCAACATACTTTATTACGCGTTATTGGAAAAGAACACAAATATATACTCTTTTCTTGCCATAATTATACATTTTTTTATGATATTTATGAACTAAATGTTTATTTTTAATTATTCTGCCATTAAAATTTATATCATTCGTTCATTATTTTTCTGTGCTGGTAACACTCATCAATTCAATTTAAGAGCTGTCAAAATCAAAATTAATCCTGTCATTTCTAAATTTAAATTTAGTTCGATATGACAACAGAATAGCTATTAAAAAAAACTTAATTAAAATAAGGTCAATTTTAATTTAGTTTAGTTTAGTTTGATGTACAACAGAATCGGCACCAGTCCAACAAACTACAAATCTAAGATTATCACAAATGGCACGTGCGCGCATTGCATACGCTGCTCGGGCGCAATGCAGGAACCACATGGCGGGCGAGATCAAACGGAAGGCCGGACGTGTGCCGGCTCGTCATATTGTCAAACCAGTCATACTGTAAACTGGGTGTAATTTACAATAGATATCATTATAATAATAACCTTAAAAAAATTAAATAACAAACGGAATTATAGGGGTTCTATACGATCAAAGGTTGTATTTGTATGTGATTGACATTTCAAATCAAATTATCACGTGTTTTAAAAAAAAAACTTGTCAGACCCATACAAAGGTTGATAGTTTAGGAACGATGACGATTGTCTACATTCATCTTGCCTAGGGGTATGGATTTTAGGTGTCACCATAGATAAAAAAGTAATTCCGATACCTACTTCTCAGAATTTTCGCTATAGAATCTATGATATTTGATATCACACCATGCAGCCATCATCACCATCATCTTATCGTTTGACTACTACTGTCTTATAACATGAGACGGTTTAAGCCAAGTCTAGTAAACCCCAGGTTTTAAGATAGTCCCGGCTCTTTTTGTTACCTAAGTTTGTTTTTGGCGATGATAGCTCAGTGGTAGTGACGTCGGATACCGAGGCGAAGGTCCCGGGTTCGAATCCTACAATGAGCTTGAGCTTTCGGTGAAGGAAAACATCGTGAGGAAACCATAGCACGGTGGTAGAGTACTTTGTAGTACCCGCCTGGCTGGCTACCACCCTCAAGTTGAAAATCTGTCGCCAAGCACCTTTCGGTGTGTTCCGACAGCTGCACTTGAGAGCCAGTTCCTTCTAGGCTTTGTGTGCTTACCACCTTCGGCCGCATCATCACTTACCATGGTGAGATTGCGGTCAGACACAGGCCTATAAACAGTAAAAAGAAAAAAAAAACATTTTGCTAGACGTGCTTTAAACCACCTCACATAGTAAGCGAGCTAATATTCCTTATATCCCTAAACCTGCGCGAAAATAGCCCTAACTTTACCACAGAAGAATCCTCTTATAAAATAGAATCGGGTATCTCACCCTCTGGGGTAAAAGTAAATTGACTGGAAATAATCATTACCATTATCAACTATAATCGCCGCTGTTAGTACCAACCCCTCAACAAGGGTGATACAGATAATAAACACCAGAAAACGATTACTTTTATAAAGACCGTTTCACCAGAACCTCACTATGATAAGTGATCAAGATGGCCTAACAGGTTCTCCCGTTGAAAATTCGGAGCAACGAAAGATGCAACGGGTGCAACCTTACAGAAGATCGCAGTCAAATAATGTGGTATTATTATTTAAGGTTCACCTTACGCGCCGCAGGTCGTGGGTTCGATTCCCACACAGGACATGCATTTGTGTGCATGAACATGTCTGTATGTCCTGAGTCTGGGTGTAATTATGTATATTAAGTATGTATTTACAAACAAAAAGTAGTATATGTATTATATCAGTTATCTGGTTTCCATAGTACAAGCTCTGCTTAGTTTGGGATCAGATGACCGTGTGTGAGGAATGTCCCAGGATATTTATTTATTTATTTATGTACCTGCTATGAGTTAGGTCGCCAGAGCTCCACAAGGTGCTGTGCTGGTAGTGTTCAGGAGTCAGTGGTGTATTAACAAATTATGGCACTTTGTCCCTTTCGTTGCCGGCGCTGTGAGTTGGAGAGGAGACTCTCGAATCCAGTTCAAATACCTATTTTGGGTGTGGAGAGATATTTTTAGGGCCTGCAACGTGAGAGATACTCTTAGTGTTGCTAGTCTATGGTAACCACCAACCATCAGGCAGGCTGTAAACTTGTCTCCTACCTTCGTCATCTCCCTGCCCTCTTCCCAATCACTTGGAGTCAATATGGACGCTTCTTCTATTCAACCCTTCTATCCGTCATACTAGCATTCACTCCTTTCTTTCTCTAGCATCTTTCACACAATACATCCATCTCTTTTTCAGTCTTCCTCTGTATATCCATTCATCTCTTCATAACTCTTTTAGTCACGTGGCTTTCATTCCTCCTCATAACATGTCCTGTACCACAATGAACAGTTCCCTCTCTAGCCTACCCCTACCCTTACCTAGTTTTAAATCGTACGCTATGTTTCTTGCTCTTTTGTTTTTTTTCTAATTTAGTAATTTTTGTGCTGTTAACAAATCTTTCTTTCTTTCTTGTCTGCTACAGTATAAAAAAATATTTTTCCTCCATTTAAAGTTTCGACTCCAATTCTTTCTCGTAAACCAATAATAACTTAGTATATTTTTCCACACATGATTTCGCGAATTATTTTTATGCACCACATACGTATGATGCATCAAAGCGTTTGATCACCACATGGTTCCTGTTGTCTGTTGAACAATCGTGATTATTTGCATGTGCAGCTTGTATCGCTTTGTAGGATGCAGGTGGTTTAATTAAACTTAGATCTTGTGCTTAATTAATTTTGCAACCGATATGTTTGGGAGGTTTAAAGCGTGAGCTTGTCGAGTATAATTCATTAAATCATCACCTAAAACCTAGAAAATAGAAACAACTAGTTAGCACTCCGAGATTTTGCTGACGTTCCCGAGATACATAGTCAGTTATAGACATGCTTAAACATGTTGAAGACGAGTATACTCTTCAACTGTATCATCTTGTTTGATATTTAGCTAACTCGATACTAGCACAAATTCGACTAGCTTATCAAGTAAGGTGGACCGATGACCTGCGAACCTTGGCGGGCGGTAGGTGGATGCGAAATGTAGATGATCGGAAGATGTGGCGACTACTGGGAAAGGCCTATGTCCATCAGTGGACGACCACAGGCTGATGATGATGATGATGATCAAGTGAAGATGGATTGTTGTTATACCTGGACTGAAATACACATATTTAAATCGAATTTGCACTTTTCTTTCCCGATTGATAGGTATTCCTTTGAGATGCAGGCTAGAGAAGGTCCGAATGCCTGTACGTACGTACGAATGTTTCGCACACATGCAAGCTGAAGAGCGGTAGCAACTATAAAGCAAAATTCGTAAGACTTAGCCTATGTACTTCGTAGCACAATTACACACACAATACAAGAGAACTATCTCTGCTCCTGGGTATAAGTACCTATATTTCATTGTGACACTTCCAAGTTCCAACACTTAAATGATAATAAATCTGGTAACAGTGAGTGCATCTTGCACTCTTGGTGGCGACGTTACTCATAAACTGTCTGAAAAGAGCTGCATTACCCACTAGGCGATCGGAACATTCCATATTACTCATATTCTTATAATATGTGTGTATTTTTTGGACCTCCAGGTCTTTGCTTACTATATTGTTTTTGAAATTTATATTTGTATACATGACTGTATGTCTCCTGAATAAATAAATATTCTTGAAGTAGGTATTTTTAATTTCTAAAAGATTGTTTCCTTCCTTGCGGAGCATTAGGATGTGGAATGAGCTCCCCATTACAGTTTCCCCTTAGCGCTGACATGGGGTTCTTCAAAACGGCCGTCGAATGAGCTTTTCAAGGTCGGCAACAAATTCCTTTGGTATTTCAAATATCCATAGAAGATGGGGTCCACACATCATCAGGTAATATGCCAGCTTGTCAACCCGTTGATATTATTTTAAGAAAAGGGAATTATCGATATGTAATAAACATTAACGGCCTTACTCATAAACGCTATTTAAAGTTAAGTCATACTTAAAACAGTTATTTAAAAAAATCTTCACTCATAAACGGTATTTATCCTTATTCACTGCTTAAAAACGTTATTTAAAGAGCTGTCAAATTAAACAACCTACGACCCTTGTTTAACGGGCTAAATAGCAAAATGGTCGCCAAATAAACAGCTGTTGCTTGATTGCTGTAAAATATATTTCATTGATTTCCGAAAATAAGCTGGATATATGATGTTAGATTATATAGAAACACCATAAATTAAATAAATTACTTAAACTCAGGGTTGCCAGCGCTTCAGGGGGTAAAAAATAGTAGAATAGTGACTTTCTTTCACAAAAATAGTGACATAATAGTGAGTTCTTCGTCTAAATAGTGACCAAATAGTGATATATTCTCAAGCAATTTAGGAACTTTTGTGAAACCTAGTAGACTTTTCACCATTTCAGAGCTAATTTGCAGTATATCCGTGAGAAATTTGTAGGATATGGGATGAAAACGATGGACAAGACAAATGCTACAATAAAAGTATAAGAATATTTATTAAGATACATAATTTTTTACTTTTTGGGGATTGAAATTGCTCGCGTCCGTAAGTTTACCCTCATGATCCCTGGGTGGTGCTAAACGAACAACAAATTCTGATGGTAGGCTTCAGCCGCGGCTTGTCACCACCCCCCGAACTAAGCCAAGCCGCGTGAAGTTCGGGGAAGCTAATTGTGGGGTTGGGTGTAAGCAGTTGCGTTGCACTAGTGAACCGGTCTCGACGATGTAGGTAATGTATACGGGTAGTCTCTTCTTGGAGGGTAGCGGGATCCGAAGCACGGTTCTCCGCTGGCCGACAGCAGTTAGAAGGGAGCGCAAGTAGTAGGCCAGCTATCTACGAAAGGCTGCCCCGCCAACTTGCAAAAATTCCGAGGTGCTCCATCGGGCCGGTTGGTGAGAGGACCCGATGGCCACAGCAGTTCGTCCCCGCAGGCTCCAGACGAGCCTCCCATCAGTTCATCTTTTTTTTTTCGTTTTTTTTATACCACTTAGGTGGCAAACAAGCATACGGCCTGCCTGATGGTAAGCAGTTACCGTAGCCTATGGACGCTTGCAACACCAGGGGTATCACTCGCTCGTTGCCGACCCTGAAGAAACCTCTTCACACCCTTTTTGAAGAACCCCATGCTGTACTCCATTGGGAAAACCACGGCAGGGAGCTCATTCCACAGTCCGAGCATCCGCGGAAGAAAACTCCTTTTAGCCCGCACAGTTCGAAACAATTCTGGTTTCAATGTGTGTGAATGGACTCCCTGTCGATGGCCTTTCCTACATTTGTCCCATGGTTCCTATTGCAATGCCTTGCTTAACTGTCACTCATCCACTCTCCTATTCACTCCACATCAACATGACCAAAAGTAAAAGAGTAGCGTTAAACAGCGGAAGCACGTCCTCTCACTCAAAGTGCACCTCTCTAATATTCGAGGTCTGCACTCAAATCTCGACGCCGTCCATCCCCACCTTGACGGACAAGCCTAACCTACTCTTTCTCACAAAGACGCAAATCAGATGTCCTTCAGAAGCGGCATACCTATATTGCCCAGGGTATAACCCTGGAGCACAACTTCAAACCACGCGCTGGGATCTGCGTGTATGCTTGCGATGACATCTGCTGTCGGCGTCTCCGTGGCCTTAAAAAAACAGGTTTTTCCGTACTGTTGATATTGGTGGGCACTGGTATAGAGCAAATCCTCTATGCCTCTGTCTAGCGTTCGCACAGCGGTGATCAGAAAATGATCGGGCTTTTTCAATACCTCGGCGAAACGGTGGACGTGGTCCAGCGAAAATATCCGAGCGCGCAGCGGGGCCTCTTGGGGGACTTTAACGCTCATCATCGTGAGTGGTTGTACCTATACCAGGAAAACGACCTTGCTGGGAGAGAGGCGTTGAAACTAGCAATTACGCTAAATCTCTCTCAGCTCGTTCGCCAAGCCACGCGCGTTCTGGTTGTTGCTGATCACACAGCCAACTGCTTGGACCTTCTGCTGACAACAGATCCTGAAAGGTACTCAGTGTCGGAGAACGCCCCATTGGGAATCTCCGATCACTGTCTGGTGAAAGCTGTGATGTCCTACTCTCCGCCTGACCCTGGCCTAAAAAGCTCCAGGCGAGTTTGGCGATCAGCAGACTGGGATGAGATGATCCTTGGCGGCGAACTTGCTTTACTTCCGATGTTTTACCCGTCCAGCTGTGTGAGTGCCATATTAGATGTGATATGTTGAGCTATTATATCCCATTCTCCGACATATCACTCAATAGCGGTCTCCCAAGTGATACAATACTGATTGTGCCTCTGCTGAGGCACGTAAACAGTCAGCTTACCGGATCTGGGCGGATTCTCGCACTCGCAAACTCCTGACACGGACTTGAAGAAGAAAGGCGTTAAAATAGCTGCCAAATTGTGTAAAAAGGCCCTAAAGAAGGCGCGTTTCGACCATGTTGGCTGGATCGGGAAAAAGCTATCATCTTACCCCTCTGGGAGTAAAGCTTTCTGGTCCGTTGCCAAATCGGTCGTGACTAATTTCTGCCACCCGTCGCTGCCGCCATTGCTGAAGCCTGATGGATCACTAGCTTACACTGTTGTAGTGAAAAAGGCCAATTGGTTTGCCTATCTATTTGCAGAGAATTCATGTCAAGACGCTGGTTTACAAACACTACCCACTTGCAACTGCCAAATGCCGGACATTAATATCCGGCAAAAGGAGGTTGTAACGGTACTACGCGCTCTAGACGTGAATAAAGCCTGTGGTCCCGATGGCATTCCAGTCAATTGTCCTGCGCAATTGTGCGCTCGAATTGATTCCTGTCTTGACACTCCTGTTTCGCATCTCACTTCTAATGGGTCAAGTTCCGAAAGTTTGGAAGCTTGCTAACGAGCAACCTGTGCCTAAGAAGGGCAGCCGTGCCAATCCTTCATACTATGGACCGATTGCGATCACTTCCATACTCTGCAAAACTATGGAGCGTGTATTGAATCGGAGGCTCCTGTCTTACCTCGAAGATAACGAACTCCTCATCGATCGACATTACGATTTCCGGCAAAAACGGTCCACTGGAGATTTTCTTGTGTGAACACACATCTATGGAGCGAAGCAATTGTCGTTTCCCTCGATATTTATAAGGCTTTCGATAGGGTCTGGCACACCAGCCTTCTAAGTAAGCTTCCTTCATATGGAATTCCTGATGGCCTATGCGCTTGGATTTCCGATTTCCTGAGTGAACGGTCTATACAAGTGGTCATACACGGGTGCTCGCAGATCTCTTGGAAATAAATACCTTATTTCTGCTGCATATCAACGATCTGCTAAAACCCGGTATCTTTGTTTGGGTACGCAGACGACAGCACTTTTGCAGAGAGATACATTTCCAGCGTGCGAGCCACCAGTGACGAGATCCAATTGCTTCTAGAGGCCATGGTAGAGCGTTTGAACGTGACCTTACAGGCGGTCTTCGATTGAGGCAAAGCCAATATGGTCTTTTTTGACGCCACCAAGACACAGACATGTCTTTTCACCGCCAAGAGTAAGACCTTGGTGGAGTCCATTCCACCAAGCTCCTAATTTTTCTGAAATGTAAACTTGCCTGGTCTTAACCCAGCTCCGATCTTACCCCAACGCACCTTACGTCTAAGGAAGGTCGGAACCATCGCTACGCAAATTAGACTTTTTTTTCAAGCGGCGGTGGTGCTAGACCATTCGCACGCACGTAGGACGCATGTCACTGCATTGGACCGCATCGCAATCGCGATAGCTTATATTGGACGCCGCGTTATACGTTACTCAGAGATGACGTAATGATGTAAATCGTACCGTATAGGGAAAAGAAAAAGCTTATTTTTACAATAACTAAAGATTATTGTGCTACAAAACTTTGCATAACGAAAACTGAACTTGAAAGTGACATATTTTTTCTTTTTCCTTAAAGTCATTGTAGAGATATGATATGAAAAAAAAAATACACATTTACCATAGATTTATAACAATCTATGGCCAAACTAGATCTCGCACAACCTTATACTAAAAGTGATTCCACGCGGGACAAATTTTTCCCCTACCAACGCGAGTTTATCGTAGTAAGCGAGTCGAGGTACAATTAAACCACTTTTGACCTCTGAAATAGTGACAATAGTGACCATATTCCGAAAATAGTGAGAAAAGTGACAGGATTTTAAAATAGTGACTAATAGTGATAATAGTGACTCGCTGGCAACCCTGCTTAAACTTGTACCTCGATAACCAAGCTTTGCTCGTTTTTTTTTTGGTAAATCATATTAGTTTTTCTCACAAAAGAACTTAAAAAAATTATTATCTGGACTCGAACAGGGTCTTCTGGTTTCGGGACCGCCCGATTTCCCAACTGGCTATGATAACCTTGTAAATGGTGGCGAAATTTACCTTCGTATTCTAATGATATTGAAGCAGTTTTTCATTTGCCTGAAAACACGGATAAAACGACGTTTTCTAACAATGAAACCTAGCTAGATCGATTTATCGCCCCCGAAACACATTGGAGCTGTTTCCGAGATTCAGATCATATACAATATAATATTATCATAAAACACATAATAAAACTTTTCAAATTGTTGCTGTTACTTTTTTTTAAAACCTCCATAACTGTCAAATTTATGGTCTTGACGTCGGTGTCGCCATATATAATATTATTTTTGCTCTTTAAATCCTTCAATAACTAAATCATGATTAAAATGCGTTTATGAGTAAAGAAAAGTTAAACACTGAATAAAATTTTAAATAGTATTTATCTATATACTATTTAATCCGTTATTTAAGAGATTTTTATGAGTAAGACCGTATGTTTTAAAAGAATTTAAATCAACATTTCACAAAATGCACACCTAAAAACAATTAAAACACCTGCCTTTCACAACGAGAGGTCAACATTAGATGAGACATCTCATAACCGCAGTAGCAGAGTAGCACGGGTTGTAGTAGCACTGGTGGCTGGTGTAAATAACATGTGACAGCATTGAGGGTGCGAATGTATGTCTAATTGCCTGAGGACGTGTCGGAACGCAGTTTTGTACGCTCGTAATGTCCCCGTATGTACAGATAGGGTTGCCACTGAAGTCAACATTGTTTCTATCGGCGTACTAGCAAAAGAGGAGGGAAATAAAAAAACAAAATTCTGGAAACTCTTTAATTCATTTGTAGAATTTGAAAAGAATCTTAAGGGATAAAAATGATACAAAGCTTTACTTAAATAGAATTTCTTAGTTTTTGTAAAATTGAATTTGTGGTGTATTGGAAAGTTTTATATTTTTTTTTTTTTTTTTTTATACGACTTAGTCGGTAAACAAGCATACGGCCCGCCTGATGGTAAGCGGTTACCGTAGCCATATGGACGCTTGCAACACACGAAGCATTGCTCACGCGTTACCGACCTTTCCCCCCTCCCCGATGAGCTCTGGCGACCTTACTCACGCGCAGGAACACAACATAAAGTTATTTGGCTGCGGTATTCTGTAAGGTGGAGGTACTTCCCCAGTCGAGCTGCTCTTTGAGCGAATAAACGCTACGCTCTACCTCTCATAAAATTTTAATTTGTCATGATTAATATTGCAAGTTTTTATTTTAATTTGCCTAGGCTTTTCGAAAGGAAGCTTACCGAAGAATATTCTTCTTGATTATCACACACGGCTATCTGATCCCAAACTAAGCAGGGACTACTTTTTTTTTGTAAATACATACTTTGTATACATAATTACACCCTCCGATCCCGGATTCTACACTAATAGCACAGCGCTTCCTCGAGGAGCTCTGGCAACCTTACTTACAGCAGGAACACAACACCACATTTTTACTTACAAAATTAACTTAGTGCCAACCCTACTGTACCTGATGGTGTAGGATATACACATGCACTACAGGGTGCAATGTAAACATACAGCGAAGTATCGCGTGCGCGGCCGCTGTTGGCCGCGGAAGTGCGCTCATAAAATTAAACCGTTAAGATGGCTTACCGGTGCCGATATGCGTGGGGTATACGCACTGGTTTAATGCTGGATAAATATCGGTAGGCGATGTATCGATAGTTACTGTAATGGCTTTAATGAAGGCAGAGAAGTCGATGGACAAATTCTTTGAGCCTCTTTAACACTCCATGATCGGCAAGATTAGTATATTTTAATTTTTTTACCCCTAAGGTGGCAAACAAGCATTCGGCCCGCCTGATTGTTAGCAGTTACCGTAGCCTATGGACGCTTGCAACACCAGGGGTATCACTCGCGCGTTGCCGACCCTGCAGAAATCTCTTCATTGGGAAAACCACGGCAGGGAGCTCATTCCACAGTCTGAGCGTCCGCGGAAGGAAGCTCCGTTGAGCCCGCACAGTCCGAAACAATTCTGGTTTCAATATGTGAGGATAGAATCCCTGTCGATAGCTATGTTCACAGATTGTTTTTTTTTTCTTAAATTGTTTTATTTATTTTTCAAATTACGGTATTATCCTTTGGGATAGTGGTGTACACATTCAATTTTTACCATGTAGAAGCGTAATTTATAACTTGAGTCCCAGAGAATGACTTAGAGGTAAACCCGAATCCATAAAGATTATGACTGTCGTTACATACAAAGCTCGGCCCGGGCCGCCTGATGGTAAGCGGTTACCGTAGCCATATGAAAGCTTGCAACACACGGGGCATCACTCACGCGCTAACGACCCTTCCCCCATCTCCAATGAGCACTGGCGACTTACTCACGCGCAGGAACACAACATAAAGTTTTGGCTGCAATGGTTGCGGTATTCTGTAAGGTGGAGGCAATTCCCCAGTCGAACCGCTCTTTGAGCGAATTAGACCGGCCGCATACTATAAGAAATTTTCTGTCAGAAAATTTCGGACGCCCGCTTGCTCATACATTTTTGGACGTCAGACACGTCAGAATTTTCGGATAGTATGCGGTGTCTAGAACAAAATGTATAAGGAAAGTGCCTTCCGGCGGGCGTCAGAAATTTCTTATAGTATGCGGGCGGCCTAAATGCTACGCTCTACTTCTCTTAAAAATAAGTTTTTTTTTATTTTCCTTTTAGAGATTAAACTCAACAAAGGTACAAAAATAAGCGAAACCTGCAAAATTAAGAATACTTATTTTGGGCGTATTTTTCGTCTTGTGACCTAGAAAGTCTGAATAGAGACTCCGAGAATTAGGCTTTTCATGTGAGGATGAAAGTTCCATACTAACGAGACCTTTTTCAACGACTAGATATGCTTCAAGAATGTTTTTTTTTACCAAGGACGGACGTGTTTTTCTTGTTATTTTATAAAGTAGGTATTTGTTACTCTGGCTATACTGTGTAATAATAATCAATCTTAGGAAAAAAGTGCTTTTTTCTTAATTTTTAAAAGATTTTTCACTCTTCCATCGATCAAATTTATGTTATTATAGGCCACCTCTCTTTCGTTTGTTGAACAAACAGTCCTTTTTTTACGTAAAGATAAGACGTGTGAGGTACTATGATTAATCTACCAGCAATATGTTATTTGAATTCATTTTATAATATTAATTTTGACGAAGCGATCGTGTGGAAAATCTCAATTTCTATAAGGCTTATCATCTTCCATAATACTTCCCATATGCTTTATTTAAATTGTGCCGCCATCTCGCAGAATTCACATTTAGATAGCTTTTGTAGATCTCAAAACTTTCCGCTAGATGGCGCCACAGATGCACCGTTCAGCGTCAACTACAGACGTAGTAGCGTAAGCTCGCACATGCATTAAAGTTGCAGGCTATTTTTACTAGATGGCATCACTTGTATTAAAACCCAGGGATAATGTGCTTTCCAGTTACACTTACTCATTTTACATTATCACATACCAAGATACCACAGACTTAGTAGAGACGCATGACGTTACTGACTACAATTTATATTATCCTAGGTACTTATTGATTTTTTTTGAGAATATTATAAGCACCATATATTATATTTCATAATACGCGTCTAAATAAAATATTTACAAATAAGTTACTAATTCCTAATTGAAAAGAACTCTTGCGTTTTTATTAGCATGAGTTTTTTTATTTAAGGCCCGATATTTAAATCGCTACGTAGTCCTCGGATTAGTCTATTCTTTTGATAAGCCTACGCAATAAACTGTTCTAATTTCAAATTAACAATTTTATCCGTTTATCGTTTATCCGCTCCATCGAGGAAAAATCCCAGACAAGTAATACCAAACAATGACATCCGCAACTAGTCAGTGCTTTTTCACTGATTTTTAACAATAAGGACCACTCACTGCACCGTGTGTTCTTGACTTGGCATGAATCAGAGCGCATTTTCAGTGGTGGGGAATATATTTCAAGGAAAAAAACGTCTTTGTCCTTCTTTTGGTTAATAGATGATCCGCCCTAATAAGGCACTCAATGAGGATATTTTCAACAAACTATAAAACTCTATGGAAAGAAAACTCCTATCTAAGTACCTACATCTATGTTGTGTTTGATAATGGTAATTGCTCAGTGTACTGTTCTCACTGCAAAAGCAACATTCCATACCGAGTAAAAAGCACTAATGAAGGCTAATTAGAATAAAAACAACATCATTTCATTCAAAACAAAGCTATCCCCAATGCATACACCCAGACAGAAGTCACATCCATAAAACGCCGTAAAGTCATAGTTGCAGCTAATAAATCACTTGTCCCGCTTTATTGTGGCGCAGGAGAGCAAACCGGAGTGCATGCACTGATGGAAGTCATTTCTCTACTAGATACAAAGGGTATTACGGGGTACTAGAGAGATTACTTGCTATATATGAAGTATATAGTCGCAGTGTTTGTTTTGTAGGTAAAGGCGAAATAGAAATTGATGATTAGGTTCTATTGAGATTTCAATTGTTTTTGACGAATTATTCAACCCACGGAAGAGAGACATTCAACCAGATCGTGACCAGATCGTTTTTTGCCTTACTTCTAATAAACAGGGACCCAAGTTTGCTAGGACAATTGTGTTATCAAAATCAAAATCAAAAAGTCATTTATTCAGTTTAGGCCCTAGTAAGGCACTTATGATCGTTAAATTGGTACAAACAGTTGAATTTACCACCGGTTCGGAATACACTTAAAATGAGAAGACTCCGGCAAGAAACTATACATATCATTGGTGTGACCATTTACAGATTTGACAGTTTTGGCAGTCTAGTAGGTAATTCGATAGCGTCAAAACTCATTATAAAAGTAGACACAACAACAGAATCAGGGCCCTGATTCTGTTGTTCCCAACTAAACTAATTTTAATCTCACTATGTCTCTTTCTAACAAAGAACATAAGAAAAGGATGTAAGAAATTTAGTCCTGTCAAATTAGTCCAATGCTTGTTTTCAATATAAATTTAGTCGCCATCTATCGCGGTTACGCCTAAATACACGCAAAATAAGACGGGAAAGATTAATTTGACCACTTAAAATATGTTCTATCCTTTTTCAATAATGTTCGTAAGAAAGCGATGAGATGTGACTAAAATTAGTTTAGTGCGATTTACAACAGAATCGGCACCAATGCAGTGGATTTGTAATGAGATCATGTCAAAAAATCATTTTTGATACAAAATAGGATCCCTAAAATGGTCATGTAAATAACGACACTTAGTTTGAAAATGACAGTAAGGTGATAGATAAATATGTGACAACCATAGGTGATGATAACTTAAACGGTGTTTAAGTTAAAAAGCTTTTTATAAGTGTAGGTGTTAGTATGTATGGGCTTGTGTGTCATTACAATCTCACCATAAGAATGTGACAAAAGGTGGTAAGCATACAAAGCCAAGAACTGGCTATGAAGTGTCCACAAATGTTCACCTTCTCAAAATTTATTTAATTCCTACTAAATCCATGTCTTCCTTTATATCTTTTTTGTTTTAATAACATTCTTATTTCAATCATAACAAGAACTAATATCATAATAGTATGCATAGATACAACTTCATTAGCAGCAATGAACCTCGCGTACCATACATCTTGCGATGCAATTCGCGGATCCGCTGACGTGCGCCTTCATCGATCATACGCGTTATCGACTGATTGCGCCTTGCAACTGTTTCTTGATGAGATGTGAGGGTTTCCCTTGTACGACTAGCTTTGGAGGCTATGCTTTGAATTATTTATTTACTTATAGAGATAATTAAAAGAAAAAAACTTTTGAGTCAAGATAATTTAAGGTCCGGAAAGTATGCAAGATGACGGAATAAATTTTTTTAGTCTCTCATTTATATTATCAAAAAATATTAAACCCGTATTTTTGATTTGGTCAATTAAAAAAAATACGAAGATATCGCGTGGTGAAGTGCCACGTGACGTCACGTTATGGTACAGTTTTTACTCTAAAGTGACGTCACGAGCCCTCACCCGGCCAATCCCGAACTTTGACGTGCCTTATCTTAGACAATTTGAATGATTTGGTAAAGCAAAATCCCATCAAAAACATTCTGTAAAAAACTAGCCAAGTCTCGATGAAATGTCTTGTTTATCTCTAAAAAGTAATGAAATCTAGACAAAGTCGTGCCAAGTCTAAGGTTCCTTACTGCGATTTCTTTATTATTATACACTCCTTTGCAAAAAAAACGGGCGGTTTAAATTTTTCTACATTATTGGTAATTATTTAGTTCTAAAGTGGTTTTAATAGCCAAACTATGTTACTGACACTTAATAAAGGGTCTGGTTATGATAAAAAGTTAATTTCAAATACGAAACTTTTGTTTTTAAAAATAATGATCCCTTTTTCAGTTTGTGACATTTTGCTTAGTTTTCGCGGGTTCGCGGTTAAAAGTTTATCAGGCAACTTAAACTAACTTTTAGTAGAATAATTTATGTTTGTTGCATAATCCTGCCTTATAGTGACTTAAAACAGATATCTTTGTGTCGATTGTAATGGCAGAGAAAGAAATAAGAGCTAGTAAAATTATAGCGCTGCTGGAAGAGGGGTGTAGCCAATGTTACGTCTCACAGCGGTTAAGCGTGAGTCTTTCAACCGTCCAAAGAACCTGGACTCGATACCAAGAGACGGGTTCCGTTCAGAGAAGGCAAGGTTCTGGGAGAAAATGTCGCACATAACCACGAGATGACCGCTATTTAGTGACTCAGGCGTTGAGGAACTGCAAATGCAGTTACATAGACCTAAAAGAAACCTTGAAGAGGTACGAGGAGCACAAGTTAGCCTATGGAAAGTGAAGAGGAGGCTTTTAGCGGCTGATATACGCAGTTGACGATCAGCGCGGGCCCCCAAGTTACTCCGTGAGCAACGGATAGCTCGATTGAGGTTCGCTAGAAATTGCCTATCTTGGACACTAGGTAACTGGAGTAGCGTACTTTTCTCCGATGAGGCTCGAATGAATGACTCGTCTGAATGGTGAGGACCGACGTCGGCGAATGTTACGAAGACCTGGGGAACGCTATGCCGACGTGTGTTTTGAAAAAATCACCCCTTATGGTGGAGGGTCTGTTATGTTTTGGGCGCGAGTAACTTCCCGCTATCGTACCGAGATAGGATTCATTGAAAATGGCTCATTCAATGCCTTAAGGTACACAACAGAAATCCTTTGTCAACATGCATAACCCGCACTGACTGTAATTGGTGAAGATGCCATTTACATGGACGATAATGCTTGGGCCCACCATTCTGGCGACGTAGATGCTTATATGCAAGAGGTCGGTATTCGTCATTTGGACTGGCCAGCGCGGAGCCCCAACCTTAACCCCTTTGAGCACGTCTGGGACCACCTAAAAAGACGAGTACGATCTGTCCAACCACTTCCACAAAACATCAGGGAGCTTAAACGTGTGATCTTGGCTGAGTGGAAACACATTCCACAGAACCCAATCAAAAGCCTGGTGGAAAGCATGCCAAGACGATAACATGCCGTAATCGCTGCTAGGGGAGGTCATAATCGTTATAAATTTTTATTTAGTATGTCTTTTTTTTTTATAAAAATACTCTTAGTATTAATTTCATTATACCCATAAAAATGACCATTTTCTGTTTACATTGACTAAAAACCCGATTCCAGGATTTAAAGTGTTAAAAACTATATTCCCATTGATAATAAGAAATTTATAGTCATTTATGCTAATGAAATACTAAAAATATTAATATTATCCATAGAAAAGCAAATGACTGTAAGGTGCCCGTTTTTTTTGCAAAGGAGTTTAGTTAATATTTACTGGAGTACCTGGTGACCCTGATTAGAAAACACAAGAGCCCAACCTTGTACCCAC
This sequence comes from Polyploca ridens, assembly GCA_951394255.1. Taxonomy (NCBI): domain Eukaryota; kingdom Metazoa; phylum Arthropoda; class Insecta; order Lepidoptera; family Drepanidae; genus Polyploca; species Polyploca ridens. The sequence continues at coordinate 2,920,696 of OX596251.1, read as the reverse complement.
TAACGTATAAAGAATGTTCAATGGCCAAGTCACACAACATTAACTATAATAATAAAGAAATCGCAGTAAGGAACCTTAGACTTGGCACGACTTTGTCTAGATTTCATTACTTTTTAGAGATAAACAAGACATTTCATCGAGACTTGGCTAGTTTTTTACAGAATGTTTTTGATGGGACTTCACTTCTTTTTGTAGAAAATGAAGCGGCCCACCAAGTTGAATATTTTTTGTAAAGGCGGTATGTCGATATCTCTAATAGTTTGGTTGGGCTCTTGTGTTTTCTAATCAGGGTCACCAGGTACTCCAGATCTTCGATTATCCTAGTTTTTATAGTTTTCCCTTTATGTGGTCATTAAACCCTAACTCTGTACCAAATTTCAGCTCTCTGAGTTTATGGGAAGTACTAGTTCTATTTTGATGATCATAAGTGAGTGAGTGAGTGAGTGAGTGAGTTTCATAAATGTGAAACTTTGCTTTCGCTTAACTTCGGAACTAAATGACCTACAGACTTGAAATTTTGGATTTTAAGTATGTGATTATAGCTTACTGGATGACGAAAATTTCTGCGTTCGGGTCTTATCCAGAGGTTCTCAAATAGGGGCCTGAAAATGCGGCGAAATGGTTCCAGTAAAGGATGGTACGGCAGTGTTTGCTTCGCGCTCGACTCGGCGGGGGCACTGCCGTGCCCCCCGATATACGTGTCCAATAGTTTTTGATAATCTTACTGACGGAATAATTGGGTTTTATTTTATTTGATAGCTCTCTGAATGAAATCAATGACTGTTTATTCTTTTAATTAAAAAATAGGACTAAAACTCACGTACCGTACCATAGTGTACTATGGTTTCCTTACGAAGATCCTCCTCCTCCTTCAACAAAAACTGGCTCATTGTAGGGTTATGATATCTATTAAACGGATTCTAATAATTATACCAATTAACATAAAACTGGAGATTTTTTTTAAATACAGTTATACGTATTGTTCACAATTTTACAGTGTTCAAGAATTCCTGTCCTTTAATATTTAAAGTCAGCGCAATATTTACGATTCTTCCATTTTTATTAAACTTAATATAAGTAGTCAATAAACAAGCTAGAAAATGGAAACACGTACAATGATATCTGTCATATGCACAATAGTTCGCATTAAATCTAACTAATAAATTATCGAGACGATATGCAGTTCTCGACAAAGGCAGTTGAATCTAGAACCTATTCAATTTCTTAAACTTTACAGTTATAGCTTTAGAGGTGATAATTGAATAATTTTCAGGCTTTGGGAACGGTAAATATTTGCTGAGTTGTAAGTTTAGAGAGAAATTTCAACGATCTTCAATATACATCAAGATGTAACATTTGAATAAATGTCTGCACCTTCATAAATTAAGTCTTTCTAAGGTTCTGTCCGTAGAATATAGGTAATGTTCATATATTATACTGAGCAGGCAAAGTTACTTGATTTTGTAGTTAGTTCTTGTAATACTTTGTCCAGTGTATCATAGTTCTTTATTGCATGAGTTATTGACCGAGCGAGCGCGAAGCGTCGTTTCAACTTGAACAAAAATGCTTTCTTATGTCGAAAGATGTTCTGACTGTTCTCCTCTACAGGTCGCATTTCACAACCGATTCTCGTGGTTTTTTTTGCAAGTTCAGTAATTCATCATCATCATCATCATCTGCCTGCCCTGTTCCCAATCATTTGGGGTCGGCACAATATGTATACTTCTTCCATTCGTCTCTTCTATCCGTCATACTAGCATCCACTCCTTTCTTACCCATGTCAACTTTCACACAATCCATCCATCTCTTTTTTGGTCTTCCTCTTCCCGTATATCCATCTACTTTCATATTCATCACTTTTTTAGTTATATGGAATAATTCTCGAGACTCGCGATGTCTTCAGCTCACAGAGCAACTAGTGAATAAATGCTTATGTTTAACGAACCACCAGATTTCGTAAAATTTGATGGTAAAAAAAAACACTTAATATTGCCAAAAATAGAAATTATCACCAAAATTAACCACCATTATAGCGTGAAATTAGAACCCAAATTATGATTAATCCAAATAGTTGATTATCACCAAAACACAAAGTACAAACTTGGATCTAACAAACGGTACTGTCACAGTTCTAACCTAACCTAACCAACTGTATTTGGAGAGCCCCGAGTCGAGAAATAGTGCAACAATTTCTTCATAAAAAATTGGTGATCATTTACTAAATTTAGTTTCATAGTACAATTTTAGGTAATAGAGGTTATTGGTCACAAAAGTTTTTTTGGTGGTCACTATGTTTTCTACCGATAAATGGTTAAGGTTGTATCAGTTGGCAGCTTCTTAGAAGAAGGTCGAAGCTTAGCAGAAATATTTCCTTCTACATAAATATCATCTTTATTTCCAACCTGTCTTCCACATTAATAGCAGGCAAGGCAATTATGTTCATCCACCTCAGCTACTTCCGCGATCGACTAGTTTTGCAAAATTTTCACACTTCCAGCAAATTATCATCAAATGGTTCATGACCTTGAGATTTTCAAAGCGGGTTTGAATAGGCTCCTTCTGGATAAACGAGATTCTGTTCGGCTTTCACATCGGCCTCTAGGGGCAAGTCAGTGGCATTTAATATTGCAAATATCCAGCAATCTTACATCCACGGGTCAAGTAACAGTACCATAAAAAGAGTCACAAAAAATGAATAGTCCCTTCCCGATTATTTCAATGTAACTCGATATCACAACGATAATCATTGGAAGTAATTTCCAATGTTACTTTGGGATTATACGGATTATAGAAAATATATCCGATGTCTAGAGAGCAGCTATTGTTTGAAGTATTGCTATTGTCGGGACAGATGGAGGATGGCGGAGTTATAATCCCCCGTAGGAATTCTTGCTTAGTGGGTTACTGACTAATGTTCTGATATGTAAAACTTTATTTATGTTTGTTTTTGCTGATAAAGAATAAAACTTATTTTAAGTAAAATTGAACTGTATTTAACCGCCGGCAGTCGCGGCACGATGCTCGTTGATAATGGTCGCTGTATATGTGTAGGTGTGATCCCACATAGGTAAAATAATAAAAATAAGTTCATATTTTTTGTCGGAACTTGTATTTCATAAATCTTATTAAAAAAGAAATAACACCTATTCATCATGTCATCTCTAAAATCGGAGACTGTTTTACCCTTTGCAAAAGCAACCTGACCAACTTACACTAAACATGACTGTCAAAAATTACGAGTTTGTATATCATCAAAAAACTACTCCCAATACAAAATACATACGAAAACATTCCCATAATATTCCATTCTTTATTTCAAATAACGGAAGCCAAAACGAGGCTATGAAACGTAATAACTTGGTAACAGCGAGAACTATCCCGCAAAACTATCACATTGGATATATCTTGTAGACTTGAAATCTGAGCCTTCCCGAAACTGGCTCGCTATAAAAATAAACGAGCACCCTTACAAGGTCGTGGCTAATGTGAAACCGATACATGTACTATGTTTTCCATCTGTGCAGACACCGTGTCTTATACTTAGGTCTTATCTTTATATTGTATATGGGTTTGATTTATCTTGACGTTCGCGTGAATTTTGTATTAGGTTTCAATACATTTTACCAATTACAGTGTCTAATTATAAATCATGTAGCCTTAATAAGTCGTTAACGAATATCATCCCATCCATTTATAAAATTACTAATTTGTCTATAGATCTATATACAGTCTGTCCATGTTTGAACTCGGCAAACCCAAAATTTTCGGCGTTTGGCAAGTAAACACTGTGTAGAGCAAATTTATCTGCGTGTTTGAGCCAGAAAGCCAGCAACAAGCTATTAGTGGCTCTATATTTTGACAGATGTTCGGTAAGATTGTTATTTTTGTCGCGCGGGGTGTAAATTTATGGTTATTTACTTAGCGGCTGACGTTGATGCGTCAATTAGTGAATAATAGGGGATTTTGCCGCTCATCATTGGAGTGGGGACGACTTTGGGAAAAGAGAGGTCCTATTTATGACTAAAATTTCTGTTTTATGTAGTCCTATCTCACCGTATTTACATAAGTAACATGTCTCAAAAAATCTTCTATTATATTAACATGATTTTTGGATTACTCTTCAGTTATGAGGTTATTTATTACTTAAAAGATCTTCCACAAAAAAAAACCTTGCTGAGTTTCTTGCCGGAGTCTTCTCAGTTTAAGTGTATTCCGAACCGGTGGTAAATTCAACTGTATGTACCAATGTACCAGAAAAATAGGCAAAAATAAATGAAGAAGAATTGACTTTATTTCTAAAACAAATTTACCAAAAAGTTTAAATTTTATTTGAAGTTCTTCAGATGCTGGAGGTTTTTAAAAGTATTTAATTCATTGTTTTTCACGAAACAAATTCAGTTTTAACTAACAAATCTGTAACTAATTACCTAACCTACCCACGTTCCTATACTGTGGGGTCCCGTTGAGTGTAGTCACATTAGATAAACAACAGATTTTGTGATTTACAAAACACACAACTAATAGGTAACTGTAAACTATTAGCCGAGACGAGACGTGAGAAGGATGTACAAACAGACCATTAGTCGTACAGATCGTGACAATGATGCTGGTGACAATGTGAATCAGAGCAATGGGTTGATGTAACTGTAGTGTGATTTATTTCATGAAATATTAAGTTTATTTGATAGTGTTATAGAAAATGAAGAGAAAGATGGACTTTTAGTTAATGTTATGAAAGAAGTAGGAATTAAGAATTAGAATTCCACAGGAACTTTGCTTATCAGTAGATAACGTCGAAACGAATTCTGTTTTAATAATCATGATGAAAAAGGTAGGAATAAAATATATGATAAAGAATTTTGATATAACTCAACCTTTTGTTATGACTAAAACTTGGTAATATGGAGAAAAATTGGGTAGGAACTGGCTAAGCTTTCTGTTTAATCAATGTGGTTTTATTAGGTAAGTTAGATTTAAAATCTTTGTCATTAATAATCAGATTAAGAATTTAAGCCTTATTTCATCGCAGGAAAATCGTGATAATCTGCTCATTACAAATTCTTTTGACTTAGTGCCAAGTGACAGCCCTCAGTAAACGGTACAAATTTTGTAACAGTGTTCTCGGCATGCCTCTTTATTGTTTTCTATAACGACAGCCAGTACCGGTCTTGTCGTGCTTTTGTTCTTTTGTAATCGTCACACGAAATGTCACAACTCATGTTCATAATATTGACCCTTTTGCCTTTCCAAAGGTCAGTATGTTGAAATGTTTTGAAAGTATTTATATTGAAAGGATTGTTATTAGCTTTATTGCTAGTTGTTTTCAATTGTGTGTCACTAAGAATGCAAATTTTAATATCGCTAATGAAATTTTTGTAAGGAGTTTGTATTGCTGCTAGTAATTTCACGTACTTTGTTAGCCATTGAAGAATTTTGAATATTTGTTAAGATCTTTCGGTACTTCCACTTATGCTTCAAAATCAAAATCAAAATCAAAATCAAAAAGTCATTTATTCAGTTTAGGCCCTAGTAAGGCACTTATGAACGTTACATTGGTACATACAGTTGAATTTACCACCGGTTCGGATACACTTAAACTGAGAAGACTCCGGCAAGAAACTCAGCAAGGTTTTTTTTTTGTGGAAGATCTTTTAATATTACAGCTATTTTTTTCGAAATACTTAATTTATAAGATATCTAATTATCTAGTATCACTGTCTCTCAAATGAAATGTCTGCAACTTCATCCTCATTTTCATCATCAGCTTGTAAATCAATCAACACCATTTATCACAACCATCTTTCTATTTTCCAGCAACTTCTTTATTAAGCGCATTTAATACCTGATACTCAAGTTAAACTATCATGTCCTCTATGATTCATGTCTTTTTCAGTATCTATATGAAGATATAACAGGATAATAAGTCATCAAGCTCCTTGTAGGTGTTTAGAACGTAATTGGCAAAGGTTATTGGATCTCACACGACGGTCTATGTCTACGGAATATTAATAAGTGTGGGCAGACTGCCGCGGGCCAGTAGACATCCAAAACCCCATGTGACCTAGTGTCGACTACTATGTGTTTTTGAATCAGTGTGATTCGATCGAGAGTAGAATTTTATCAGAAATTTTTGTAACGAAATCCAGACTTTGTTGGTATCCTGCTTATATGGACACAAAGTTTTGCGTCCTCATTCGTAAAGAATGAGTAAATAGGAATTTACTGGGCAAGCGTTCTTCATCCTTGGTTTCGTCATAACTTCTTCTGCGGTCTGTAATTTGATGTCCAAATGTAAGTCCATTTTAAATCAACAAAATAAAAGGTACTTCTGATTTGACCATTCAATTGACTGTAATTATTATCGATGCATTACGATTAAATAAATAAGAAATACAGTTCAATATAATATATGTAGGACGCCTCCTCACTAGGTTGACCGTGACCTGCGTCAATCCAGCTGGAGGACTGGAAGATGTGGCGACTATTAGGGAAAGGCTTGTATATAGTCATTGGATGAATATAACGTGATGATGATTATGGATGTCCATAGACTCACATGTCTAGAATTATAATTAACAATTCTAGCGATGATAAACATCAGATCAATTTAAATATCGTACTTCTGATAAAGAGATGAACTCAAAATGTTTTCGAATAAAATATCAAAGATCGCCAATAACTTCGGATTAAGACGAGTTTGGATCCAGGGCGATGAATCATGTAAAGAATAAACCCATGGTAAGTATCTAGATGCAAGTTGCATCCAAAACTAAGCAAAATTCAACTAGCGAGTCTCCCAGAGACTAATGTGGTTACATGCCTCGTTCCGAACACCCAGAGGACTTGTTGGTTACTTTTACTGTATACTTCTCTATACAGTTTAGCTATATGCAGCTCGTGGCAATTCTCTTTGCTTGTTATTTAATTGGTTTTGGATCGATGATAGCAAATTTTTTTATATTTTGTAGGAGATGAACTTCTAGGCTTAGTTGCATAAAAACTTTTGACTAAACCATACATATTTCTTTTCACTGTGATTAAGATTTTAGCTCAGACCCTATAAAGAAGAATGGCGTGGTTGGACCCATGAAACGTAAAAAATTACAAGGCACCGTTTACGTACAAGCTTATTTTATTATAATAACAAGTTTACAAGATATTTATATAAAAAATATTGAGTCGCTAAAAGCTGGGAATCAAGTTATAAATGATTTTAATTTATTAAAATCTTGCACTTACAAAACGCAACGAGCATGCCGTGCCGTTAAACAAAATCTTTCACGGCCAAGTAAAGTTGAAAACTATACATAGTTTGTCTATACATATACTTATCGATAGTAGGTACTATAGATTATGCTATTACTATTTTTTACAATACAAACTATTATTTACAATAATATTTAAAATAAGTGACAATTGAAGATTAGCCAGTAAGCATCGTGAACTAATAAATAAATAATCTTCAAGTTGTTCTTATACTATTGATAGTATCGATGGTAAATATGAAGAAACAAAATGTCGATAATATTGCTGGAATTATTTGAGATTTAATGGTATCAATTCTATCAATACAGTAGATATTGATATAATTGATACTGTTTTTCAAAGTCACGATAGTATCGATATTCTATCGATATATTCACGATTAGTTTAATACTGTATTGAAGGCTAACGTGTGTTGCATTTTTTTGTATTTAGAGGATTACGGAGAAATTTTTCCTGTTTTTATTGACTATTCTGATACCAACTTAGATGCATTTGAGTTACCTATGGATATATGGTCATTTTGCAAGTGGCTTGGATTTTGTAAACAGTTAAAATGTTAGTTACCAATTTATGTTATGTAGGGATCTTGTAGCTCTCATATCTTTTTCCTGCCAACTTTTACAACTTTATTTCCAATTGCTTTTTGGCTACTTTTATAACGCTCTATAATTATTAATATGTTTCCAGTATGAACGTTGCCCCTATCAATGGGTCCTAACGGGAATACTTTTTTTTTATACTACTAAGATGGCAAACAAGCATACGGCCCGCCTGATGGTAAGCGGTTACCGTAGCCTATGGACGCTTGCAACACCATACTTAAAATATAACCTTTGAATACACCTTGCGTGTGCCTGAGCTTAATTACAAAGGTTTAAAGGTCAAAAGTATGAAACCCAGCATAATATTTTAAAAGAAAACCGTAAAATCAGTTGCAAAAATAATACTTTATTTTATTTTCCAACCATTCTAGTTACAGACAAAAGTACTAAAGGTATGGAATTTGACCAGCTTATATTTTGTAGCTCCTGAAATAAACTCCAGACGATTGTAGACCTTATATCCGATGGTTAAGAATATATTCTAGATTGGGCATGTGCCCTAGGGTTACCAGTTATTGGACCGCAGTTCGATTGTATGGATATGAATTTTATAACTTTCGGTTGTTGCTGCTGTTGCAAGTTTACATCGCATATAAAATTTCACTGGCAACTTTATAGACATGCTTACAAAAATATTAAACGTACAGTTTATTTTGAGCATTATCTTGCCGATGACGTAATTGTACTTATATTATATGAGAGATATTTTGTTGCTATTCAATGAAGTAATCATCATAAGTTCTTGGTATCTCAAAATGTTCACTGACCTATAAGGCCGGCCGCATACTATAAGAAATTTTCTGTCAGAAAATTTCGGACGCCCGCCGGAAGGCACTTTCCTCATACATTTTGTTCTAGACCCCGCATACTATCCGAAAATTCTGACGTGTCTGACGTCCAAAAATGTATGAGCAAGCGGGCGTTCGAAATTTTCTGACAGAAAATTTCTTATAGTATGCGGCCGATCTAATTGTACAGTGTGTGTCATATAATCGGGACTTATCGCTAAGAATCGATATCTGCCAGAGAGCCTTTGGAAAGGAACATTCATGTTTCATCTTTAAGATTTATAGAATAGGTACCTATTTATTTTTATGATCATTGGTGATTTTTCATCCAATTGAACATTTTTGAAAACATTTTTTGCATTGAAATCTATTGGTGCGTCCATACTACGCGAAGCACGCACGAGCCGAGCCCAGGATTCGTTCGTTTTTCGCGTAGCGTGGACGGACTTGCGAGCCTCGAACGAGCATTCGTCTCGCGCTCGTTGTAGGCTCGTTGTAAGGTCCACTGTTGACATCGCGAGCAACGAACGAATCCTGTTCGTTCGTGGCTCGGCTCGTGCTCGGTTCGCGTAGCATGGGCTTGGCATGGACGCATCATAAGATGTACCATACTGTCATATTTACTCAAAAATACAAAATCCATTCCTACGTCCCATACCCAATATTCAGATATCAAATCAGGTTGTGTGACAATATGTCAAGATGGGAAGGGAAAAAGTTAGATTTCTTACCGCATAAGCGCAATAAATAAAAGAAGACGGCAAACTTTCAGCCATTTCCAACGTGAGGTTACCGCTGCCTTATTCTGATTATAAAGCATTTTATAACATTGCCTGTTATAAAAACTGTCGAATCGTAGGGCAAAAATATGAGGGGGCCGTCTGCAATTTTTTTTTACCTTAGAGGTGGCAAACAAGCATACGGCCCGCCTGATGGAAAGCAGTTACCGTAGCCTATGGACGCTTGCAACATTAAGGATATCACTCGCGTGCTGCCGACTCTGAAGAAATCTCTTCACACCCTTTTTGAAGAACCCCACGCTATACTGCTGCGAAGAGCTAATTCGACAACCTGAGCCACGATAATTTTGTCTCCCGGATTTCTTATCGCCTTGCTAAGCTTATCATTACGTATTCTGAATGTCAGATACTACTTAAAAACTTACCCCCTTATTCATATTCGCTTTTTAACTAAATCAGTGTAAGCACCTTTCCACATTATAAGAAAATATATAGAGACATAAAATGTATGGGCGTGTCTGATCAGACATTTCTTGTAATATGCACGGTATCATATAACCATCAGAGCGACTGAATGTCTTATAAGACATATCTGATAAGACACAAGACATTTTTCTTATAATGTGCAAAGGAGCTAATAGTGTGCCCCGTCTCACTCTTTCGATCACCAGTCAGATAAAGACTTCGGAATTTTAGCTAATCAACGTTTGATAACTTTATTATGAATAAGGGGGTTAATTTATAAGCTTTATTTATTTATTTATTTATTTATTTATTCAATAAAAAGCATCGTTTATAGTTCTATAAGCTAGTAAATAAGGCTCGTCATATTACTTTAATTTTTATTATCAACTTTACTAGGCTTTAACTTACAACAGTCGTTCACTTCTTCACGAAGTAAAGTGAAAGGAAATCTCCAGAATCCACCGTTTTGGTACAATTTGTCGGGGCACGGACGTTCGGGCGCGCTCTCCGCAGGAAATGAGCGTATTTGTCTTACCTGGTACCGTTGTGGCTGCTTTGTCAGCGGTTAGCGGAAGCGTTTAATTACAATACTCGTACCCCGTTATTCATAATAAAGTTTTGTAACGTTGAATAGTTAAAATGTCGAAGTCTTTGTCTGACACGTAACATACATTACCTTGGCTCGCGGTTAAAAATATAACAATGACATCAATTGTTATAATAGGATGCGCGTCCCTCGCGAGAGCCAACGGGTCCCTCGCGCAAATAGCATCGTTTATAGTTCTATAAACTTACAACTTCTTCTACAAACGATACGACTATAATGTCAGTGATGTACCTATCATGTCGCCTATGGTGGTGTAAGTAAACACACATTGAAGGGAATACATATTGGCTTTGCAACTTGTAGCATCGATAGGTGTTTGGTGACAGTGACAAGCTTGAGGATTTTACCTAACTATCTCAAACATAAACCCAAATCTTATATTCAGATTAATCATTTACGTAATTTAATACTTTTTGGAAATAATAAATCAAATTTATTTTTTACCTCTCCCGCTAACCATAGCACCACACCTCTACCCCAGAGCCACACATTCATAAATTCACTTACCAACATTTATGAATGTTAATAATTAAGGAGGCTATGTGGCACCGAGTTCCGCACCTTCTACTCAGAATTAATTCAGTGCCGTTATAAAGCCAGCCGTAGTCAGCTTTCAAGACAGGGAGTACCACAGTATGATACATACGGGTACTCTAAAATTTTCAGGAATAAATAAAACAAGGCTTCTTCTTCTAATGGTCTCTATACTCCCAAGAGGTATGTTCAACTCTGTCGTCTCTCATACTCTATCTCTCACAACAAAGTGGAGTATAGATGTAAATACGCTCACGCCCCATTTTTCTTGCTGCCCCACGATTTTAAGTTTTTATTTTTATTATAATTTTTAATATTAGTTGGTTTATTATAATGCATGACTGCTCTTGTATAACAAATCAGAGACATTCTCGGAAATAATCTAAATTATGTAACGAAAAGGGTATATACATCCGAAGGGGGTGAAGAGTACATCAGGTATAGACTCTATATAAAAAGTTACAGCTCAAATAAATTACTCAAAAATACATACCAAATTTTTGCTTCCATGTTTATTGAATTTAAATCATAACCAACGTGTCACCGCTCAATGAAAGTCATTATCTTTTCACGTCACTAGCATTACTTATACTATTTTTGTTTGTTTGTTTAAACGGGCTAATCTCTGGAACTACCAGTCGGTATCGAAAAATTCTTTCACTAATAGGAAGCTACATTATCCCCGAGTATTATAGGCTACTTTATATCCCGGGAACGCGAGTGAAACCGCGCGGAACAGCTAGTATTATTATAAATTTTTCTCTGCCTTGATCTGTGCGCCTAGTACCAAAAAAGTGGATTACCGTAATGGATATACCCTTTCAGTTAAACATTTGAAGTATTCCCATTTGCGCACCGATTTTTTGAGCACCGATCCTATTCCCTTTTCAGCACCGATTCATATTTTGGATCGGTGCTCAAATGGGAACAAAAATTTAATTCGAAATCATTCCCTTTTGAGCACCGACGGATTTGTAGCTTCTAGTGTTGTGGTGTTTTCATCTCTCTCTAAATACCTCCAAAAATTATACTTGGTAATTAAAGAAAAAATGGTACCAAGACTTAGTACTTACGTTATTTTATTAAATATTCCCATTAGAGCACCGATTCTAGAGCGTCAGCTAATATTTTAAATTGTACCTTGTTGTAGTATAGCATAAGCTCGAAGGAGCTCTCTCCTTTTTCATAAGTTAAAAGAATATATAAGTTGTTTTATACTAGAGAGAGCTCCTTCAAACTTCTGTTATACTGGTACTATTTAAAACTGTGGTGTTTAAATAAAATATTTTTTTTGGAGTTATCTCCTTCGAGCTTATGCTATCCTGGTACCATTTTTTCATAAGTATACATTTTTTGAGGTATTAAGAGAGAGATTTAATATAAGTAAAATGGAGAGTACATTATGTTTCCATAATTAGTCAGTACCTAGGTTTTCTAACACAAGCTAGTCTCTTTGCTTAAAAGGAGATTCCAAAAATATATAAATTAAGATTAGTTATTTAGAAATAAATTTATTATTAATTTATATTTTTTACTAGGTAATATCAACAACAGTAAGTATATTTTGTTCAGCAATTGACAACCAACCTAACATATTGATCAGTACTCAAAGCGGAATAGCTTTGATGCTCTAAAAATGGGTTCTCTAACGATAATACTTTTTACTTTTTATAATAAAACTGTTAATTTTTATCGAAACGTTTTATTAAACACCACAACACTAGAAGCTACAAAACCGTCGGTGCTCAAAAGGGAATGATTTCGTATTAAACTTTTGTTCCCATTTGAGCACCGATCCAAAATATGAATCGGTGCTGAAAAGGGAATAGAATCGGTGCTCAAAAAATCGGTGCTCAAAAAATCGGTGCGCAAATGGGAATACTTCAAACATTTGTATATAAAAGTTTTCTTTCGTAGCAGTACCTAATTACCGAGTCATCAGGAGCTGTTAAGGCCTGTTTCATTAGTAATATTTAATTTTGAACCTTTGTTTCAGATCCACCCCTCGCCTCGTTGGTTCCGAGGCCTCTTACAAACTGAGTCCTTACGAAATGGAGGCCCTTAATGCTGTAAGTATCAAATAAAAAAGTTTGTAAGTTTGGATGTAGTAGGTAATCTCCGGAACTAATGAACTGATTCTGAACTTTCATAAATGCTACATTATCCCCGAGTTTTATAGGCTACTTTTTATCCCGGGAACGAGGCGCTTTCCCGTGAAAAAATAGCCTAAGTTCTTCTCCATATCATAGGCTATCTGCATGCCAAATTTCATCATTATCGGTTGAGTAGTTAAGGCGTGAAAGCGTAACAAACAGAGTTACTTTCGCATGTATGGATTGACTTCGCCTATGAAATAAATATTGCGCAAATCTTCATAGCAAAGATAAGAATGAAGTAAATAAGGCCCATAATAATTGCTAACATTTAAGCCGAGATATAGGATTATATTTGATGCAAAGCAAACATCGTTATCCTACAGGAGTTATTGCGTGACGACAAATAATAATATAATATACCTACGGAGCGCATGTAGCCTCCTATACTGAAGGCATTAGTGGTGCCACTACGTATCATTCAAAACGTAAAGATGGCCTTTGTAAATGTCAACTTTTCTTGTATACTAAATTATAATTGACGACGAAGTATGGGTGGGTGTGTGTTATTCTATTAATCAATTAAAGTTTGTGACCTTTTTAATTGATATGTGCTGTACTGTAAGTTTTAGAACATGCAGCATCATGTATCATCATGTTATATTATAATGGATAATATGGATATGAAACCATAACTTATGTAAAAAGGGCGTGAAGAGATTTCTTCAGGGTCGGCAACGCGCGAGTGATGCCCCTGGTGTTGCAAGCGTCCATAGGCTACGGTAACTGCTTACCATCAGGCGGGCCGTATGCTTGTTTGCCACCTTAGTGGTATAAAAAAAAAAAAAAAAAAAAATGTAGTTTTTATTTTGAGAGATGTAGAGCGTAGCGTTTATTCGTTCCGAGCAGCTCGAATGGGGAAGTACCTCCACCTTACTGAATACCGCAGCCAAATAACTTTATGGTGTGTAAAGTTGTGGTCCTGCGCGTGAGTAAGGTCGCCAGAGCTCATTGGGGAGAGGGGAAAGGTCAGTAACGCGTGAGCGATGCTTCGTGTGTTGCAAGCAGCCATATGGCTACGGCAACCGCTTACGATCAGGCGGGCCGTATGCTTGTTTGCCGACATAGTCGTATAAAAAAAAGGTGATGCACATTTGGCATAAGACAAATATGACATCTGAAAGCCATAGAAATTCCTATATCAAAACGTAATTGAACAGGCAGTAAAGGAGTCCGTACGTCGCAGATGTTATGTAGTCGAATATTTGCTTTACGATATTAGTTATGAGATAGTTATGTAGGTACTGTATGGCTTGTTTGATGTCATTATCTTTGTTAATTGTTATTTTAGTAAATAACATAATAATTTACGAAAGAGATATACGTAAAATATGTTGAAAAATTAAAATGGGGAGGTAAAATTAATTGATAACTTTTCAGCTAGTCATTCGCTTTGCTTAAATTTCATTAACTCTGAATTACTAAAAAATTACATGTGTGTTTCGCTTTTATAATATTATATGTATTGCAGTCATACAAACATAACCCTCCTTCCGGGTCAATCGGGTAAAAACTCTGTACAGGGATAATTTCTAGGTAAAATAATTATAATTCTAATTAGTCCGTTAGTTAGATTATCAATAAGTTCTTTATTAAAAAAAACATTTTCAATACAAGTTTTTTTAGTGACTATACTTTTTGTTGACTGTACTTGCATTGTCATCCAACACTAATGTATACCAAATATCAAGTCAATCCGACCACTGGAAGTGGGTGAAATTCGACATGCCAGAATCCACCCGAACAAACATACATAGCAAGTCAAATAAAAGCTTTTAAAAAATATTGGACACGTATTTTTTGCTTTACCAAATCATTAAAAAAACACAAAGATAAAGCGAGTCAAAGATCGGGAGTGGGGTGTAATGACGTCACTTTAGATAAAAAAAAGTGTACTCGTGACGTCACGCGTAACTCCAACACACGAGATCTTCGTATTTCTTTGTTTAATTGACAAAAGAAAAAATACGTGTTAATTTTTTTTTAAAAGACGGACTAAATAGTCCTTTTTTTTTTTGTCATCTAGCCTCTTTGCATGAGTCACCTTTCCCTACACAATAAACAGTTAATCTAACAAACATCGAAGCGAGACAACCATTGTTCCACCGTTTCACATGATAATTAACAGTACATCGTTACTGCGACCATCTAAAGAAGACTCCTACATGACTTTTACTTGCTTTAAAGGCTGCTTAGGCCCTTATAGGCTTCAAGGGATCGCTCGAGGAATATCCATATTTGTAATGGCGCCAGTCCATACAAGTTAGATAGTATTGTTGTAAATTAGAAAGGCTGTAATTAAGGTAACTGTGGATGACAGAATCATGTAACTTGTCCTGTGTAACATTGGCTTGGGATCATAGATATAGAATACTATCTGTCCCCCGCGGTTCTGGGATAAAAAGTTGCCTATATCCTTTTCTATACCATAGGCTATCTGCAGGCCAAATTTTTTGATGATCCTTTGGGAAGTTGAGGCGTCAAGGCGTAACGAATGAACAAAAAAATAAACAGACAAACTCACTTTCGTATTTATAATATTAGTTAGGATAAGTTAGGATTAAGAGCGACTGCGTTCATAATTAAAGGGCCTAAATACATAATATAGTGAATGCCATTTTATCGTTATTTATCGATACTTTCTACGATACTTTCTCGAGAACAAATAACAAAGAACTTATATCGTCATTTTTTCTGTCAGTAAATCACTAATGTACAATATATCTATGAATGCATATGCAAACTGCTAACGCTTCGCACAAAGTTATGTTGGTAACGCTATCACTGTTAATATGCTTACTCCATGCTTGGGATTCTGTTTGGTTCGAATATTTGAAAACTAAATACAATTCTGGAAACACAGTGCCTTCACTGCTGAATGCACTTGCTTTGCAAGCATATTACTGTAAGCAGGGGAGGGGGAGTAGGGTAACGCGTAACTGCTTTCCAGTCGGACTATAGGGTCATTTCGCCGGTTAGCGACCAGTTAGCTGGGTTGCCCACATAAGATGAGGAAAAAAAAATACCGGCGTGAAGTTAGCAGCCAAAAGTTAGCAGCCAATATAATCCGACCAAATTAGGAAGAATCCAGAAAATTGCTTTATTTACCGTATTTACACTGGAAAATTGTTGAAAATATAAGAAAATGATAAAAACAATTGAAAAAAGGCCTAACAGGCGTTAAAATATTCTAAATAGACATGAATTCAGAATTAGCAAAAACACAAAGTATTTTGTAATTTAATCGGTTTTAAGAGTTCAAAAGAAAGAAAATTTAATTAATCACAAAAAATCACATAAAACCTTCGTACTGAATTAAGATTTTATGATCCCATGAAAGTTTCAGAGCCATAAATCGAACAAAAACAAACGTACGTAATAATCATAAGTTTTCGTTTCTTAAGAAAGAGTATAAGATATCAAAAATGGCATGGTGTCACTCTAGAAATGTATTTTTTTTTTTTTTTTTTTTTTTTTTTTTTTTTTTTTTTTTATTGATTTAAACTACTTACTACAGACACGTGGTCCGTACTCTTTTTAGATTAAGTTTTACAAATATTTTTTTTTTCTTTTACATTTTCACAATTTGGACATCTTGGTCCGCGCAATAAATAAATTATTCTAATACATTTATATTCATTATTTTTATACATACTATATATATACTGTGTTAATTTATACTATCTAGGATACATATTATTAACTTTTATGTGTTTATTACAATACCTATTTACACTACATATTACTATTGTTATTATTTTGATTTATAATATAATATTAAACTTGTTACTTATATTTTCTACAGTTTGCATTTTACAGTCTAGTTTGCTTGCTTGTTTGCCCCGGAGGAAATCCCCGCGCGTATTTGAGCTTCTACGACATTATTGTCTCTATTTTTCATGGCCATTTTTAGGTTTTGAGAGAGGATTTGGTCGGTTGTTGCTGCCATCGCCCGTTTTGCGAACCTACCTATGGCGTCATCACTGTCATCTGTGTAATATACACAGCTGACAGTGTGACGCGACACTGCTACGACCGCATGCGGTACACTCTCGTGGATTTGCAACCTTTTTGGTCTTGTTTGGAGAATGATTAC
Source organism: Polyploca ridens (assembly GCA_951394255.1). NCBI lineage: Eukaryota > Metazoa > Arthropoda > Insecta > Lepidoptera > Drepanidae > Polyploca > Polyploca ridens. Next base: position 2,903,445 of record OX596251.1, on the reverse strand, counting down.
CGACTCGTACGTAGATCCCTGAGCTTCATGTATGGTAAGGACGCGTGAGCCCGTGGCAGCCCCGTATCCCTGGTTGGTAAGGGATGCCTTTTCTTCCTGGGTGTGAACCAGGAATAAGGTGTTTGGGAGGGTGCTAGGTATTTGCGCGTCTGTGTACCTCTTCAGCTTCAGGGAGTGTACGTGGTGTTTTGAGGAGTATATACCTGAGTATATCTCATTTAGGGCATACGCTACATCCATTGGGTTCCGATGCGTGCATAACAACTCCTGGCTGATGTTGGCTACCAGGTTTGGTCTGTTGTACTGAATATTGAACAGATTGTCTCTGTCAATATAGGGTAGTTGGTTGATATCTCCGATGAGGACAATTTCGCTAGCACCAGACAGCCGAGTTGCCAAAATAATGGATCCGAAGTGGTTCATTAGAGCCTCGTCAACCGTTAGGCGGTTACAACTTTTCGGCTCTTTGAATCCATTAGCTAGCACGGAAGCCATTGTCCGCACTTTGATCTTGGCTGCAGCTTCTCCTACGCGGGGTGTTATTTTTTCGCGAAGGTCTTTTGCTGCCTCGATTGTGGTGGTGATTACAACTTCCTTCTCCTCATCGAAGTTTCTTACTACCCATGTCGTTTTGCCGCATCCGGGGACCCCATTCACCCATTTTATTTTTGGTACCACCCATTTTTCCCATGCTGCTCCGGGACCAAGAGTGCCTGAGATGGTTTTCGCCATTTCCAGGATCTTATCGTCCAGCATGATCTTTGTGCAACGGGCGGTGACTATTTAAAAGATATATAAGTATACTAAGTAAATAATAACCTTCTATGTATTTACCGAGGGGATACATAGGTTTTATAGCCACCGGCAAAAATAATATCGACAAAAATCTTTCAATTGAATTTGATGGTAGATTTACCTCTCAAGACTTGTCTTTGTCACTCCAAGTATGTATTTAGATTATAGATACATATGTTTAGTAAGTACATAACAGCTTTCTATGAACTTAGCGAGGGGATAGCATATGTTTTTGAGCTGGCTGCAAAAAATATATATATCAAAAAATACCTACTTTGATTTTGATGGTAGATTAACATCTCAAGACTTGTCCTTGTCACTCCAAATATGTATTTAGATTATAGATACATAAGTTAACTAAGTAAATAACAGCATTCTATGAACTTAGCGAGGGGACATCATAGGTTTTTGAGCCGGCAGCGAAAAATATATTTACAAAAAATTCCACTTTGATATTGATAGTAGATTAACATCACAAGACTTGTCCTTGTCACTCCAAATATATATTTAGATTATAGATACATAAGTTACCTAAGTAAATAACCACATTCTATGAACTTAGCGAGGGGATATGATAGGTTTTTGAGCCGGCAGAGAAAAATATATTTACAAAAAATTCCACTTTGATATTGTTGGTAGATACTCCCCTCAAGACTTGTCCTTGTCACTCTAAATATGTATTTAGATTATAGATACATAAGTAAACTAAGTAAATAACAACATTCTATGAACTTAGCGAGGGGACATCATAGGTTTTTGAGCTGGCAGAGAAAAATATATTCATAAAAAATTCCACATTGGTATTTATGGTAGATTTACATCTCAAGACTTGTCCTTGTCACTCCAAGTATGTATTTAGATTATAGATACATAAGTTTCCTAAGTAAATAACTGCATTCTATGAACTTAGCGAGGGGATACATAGGTTTTTTAGCCACCGGCGAAAATAATATCGACAAAAAATTCCACTTTGATATTTATGGTAGATTAACATCTCAAAACTTGTCATTGTCACTCCAAATATGTATTTAGATAATAGATACATAAGTTTTCTAAGTAAATAACATCATTCTATGAACTTAGCGAGGGAATATCATAGGTTTTTGAGCCAGCGGCCGAAAAAAATAACGAAAAGATCTCTACTTTGATATTGATGGTAGATTAACATCTCAAGACTTGTCCTTGTCACTCCAAGTAGGTATTTAGATTATAGATACATAAGATACCTAAGTAAATAACTGCATTCTATGAACTTAGCGTGGGGACATCATAGGTTTTTGAGCCGGCAGTGAAAAATATATCTACAAAAAATTCCACTTTGATATTGATGGTAGATAATCCCCTCAAGACTTGTCCTTGTCACTCCAAATATGTATTTAGATTATATATACATAAGTTAAATAAGTAAATAACTACATTCTATGAACTGAGCGAGGGGATATCATAGGTTATTGAGCCGGCAGCGAAAAATATATCTACAAAAAATTCCACTTTGATATTGATGGTAGATAATCCCCTCAAGACTTGTCCTTGTCACTCTAAATATGTATTTAGATTATAGATACATAAGTTAACTAAGTAAACAATCAAATTCTATGAACTTAGCGAGGGGATATCATAGGTTTTTGGGCCGGCAGAGAAAAATATATTTACAAAAAATTCCACTTTGATATTGATGGTAGATAATCCCCTCAAGACTTGTCCTTGTCACTCTAAATATGTATTTAGATTATAAATATATAAGTAACCTAAGTAAATAACAACATTCTATGAACTTAGCGAGGGGACATCATAGGTTTTTGAGCTGACAGCGAAAAATATATCCATAAAAAATTCCACATTGATATTTATGGTAGATAAACATCTCAAGACTTGTCCTTGTCACTCCAAATATGTATTTAGATTATAGATACATAAGTAACCTAAGTAAATAACATCATTCTATGAGCTTAGCGAGGGGATACATAGGTTTTTTAACCACCGGCGAAAATAATAACGACAAAAAATTCCACTTTGATAATTATGGTAGATTAACATCCCAAAACTTGTACTTGTCACTCCAAATATGTATTTGGATTATAGATACACAAGTTAACTAAGTAAATAACCACATTCTATGAACTTAGCGAGGGGACATCATAGGTTTTTGAGCCGGCAGCGAAAAATATATCCACAAAAAAATCCACTTTGATATTTATGGTAGATTAACATCTCAAGACTTGTCCTTGTCACTCCAAATATGTATTTAGATAATAGATACATAAGTTTTCTAAGTAAATAACATCATTCTATGAACTTAGCGAGGGGACATCATAGGTTTTTGAGCCGGCGGCCAAAAAAATAACGAAAAGATCTCTACTTTGATATTGATCGTAGATTAACATCTCAAGACTTGTCCTTGTCACTCCAAGTATGTATTTAGATTATAGATACATAAGTTACCTAAGTAAATAACTGCATTCAATGAACTAAGCGTGGGGACATCATAGGTTTTTGAGCCGGCAGCGAAAAATATATCCACAAAAAATTCCACTTTGACATTTATGGTAGATTAACGTCTCAAGACTTGTCCTTGTCACTCCAAATATATATTTAGATTATAGATACATAAGTAACCTAAGTAAATAACTGCATTCTATGAACTTAGCGAGGGGACATCATAGGTTTTTGAGCCGGCAGCTAAAAATATATTTAAAAAAATTCCACTTTGATATTGATGGTAGATAATCCCCTCAAGACTTGTCCTTGTCACTCCAAATATATATTTAGATTATAGATACATAAGTTACCTAAGTAAATAAAAGCATTCTATGAACTTAGCGAGGGGATATCATTGGTTTTTGAGCCGGCAGAGAAAAATATATTGACAAAAAATTCCACTTTGATATTGATGGTAGATTATCCCCTCAAGACTTGTCCTTGTCACTCTAAATATGTATTTAGATTATAGATACATAAGTTACCTAAGTAAATAATATCATTCTATGAACTTAGCGAGGGGATATCATAGGTTTTTGAGCTGGCAGCGAAAAATATATTCATAAAAAATTCCACTTCGATATTTATGGTAGATTAACATCTCAAAACTTGTCCTTGTCACTCCAAATATGAATTTAGATTATAGATACATAAGTTACCTTAGTAAATAACTGCATTCTATGAACTTAGCGAGGGGACATCATAGGTTTTTGAGCTGAAAGCGAAAAATATATCCATAAAAAATTCCACATTGATATTTATGGTAGATTAACATCTCAAGACTTGTCCTTGTCACTCCAAATATATATTTAGATTATAGATACATAAGTTACCGAAGTAAATAACATCATTCTATGAGCTTAGCGAGGGGATACATAGGTTTTTTAACCACCGGCGAAAATAATAACGACAAAAAATTCCACTCTGATATTTATGGTAGATTAACATCTCAAAACATATATTTAGATTATATATACATAAGTTACCTAAGTAAATAACATCATTCTATGAACTTAGCGAGGGGACATCATAGGTTATTGAGCCGGCAGCGAAAAATATATTTAAAAAAAATCCACTTTGATATTGATGGTAGATAATCCCCTCAAGACTTGTCCTTGTCACTCCGAATATGTATTTAGATTATAGACACATAAGTTAACTAAGTAAATAACCACATTCTATGAACTTAGCGAGGGGACATCATAGGTTTTTGAGCCGGCAGCGAAAAATATATCCACAAAAAAATCCACTTTGATATTTATGGTAGATTAACATCTCAAGACTTGTCCTTGTCACTCCAAATATGTATTTAGATAATAGATACATAAGTTTTCTAAGTAAATAACATCATTCTATGAACTTAGCGAGGGGACATCATAGGTTTTTGAGCCGGCGGCCAAAAAAATAACGAAAAGATCTCTACTTTGATATTGATCGTAGATTAACATCTCAAGACTTGTCCTTGTCACTCCAAGTATGTATTTAGATTATGGATACATAAGTTACCTAAGTAAATAACTGCATTCAATGAACTAAGCGTGGGGACATCATAGGTTTTTGAGCCGGCAGCGAAAAATATATCCACAAAAAATTCCACTTTGACATTTATGGTAGATTAACGTCTCAAGACTTGTCCTTGTCACTCCAAATATATATTTAGATTATAGATACATAAGTAACCTAAGTAAATAACTGCATTCTATGAACTTAGCGAGGGGACATCATAGGTTTTTGAGCCGGCAGCTAAAAATATATTTAAAAAAATTCCACTTTGATATTGATGGTAGATAATCCCCTCAAGACTTGTCCTTGTCACTCCAAATATATATTTAGATTATAGATACATAAGTTACCTAAGTAAATAAAAGCATTCTATGAACTTAGCGAGGGGATATCATTGGTTTTTGAGCCGGCAGAGAAAAATATATTGACAAAAAATTCCACTTTGATATTGATGGTAGATTATCCCCTCAAGACTTGTCCTTGTCACTCTAAATATGTATTTAGATTATAGATACATAAGTTACCTAAGTAAATAATATCATTCTATGAACTTAGCGAGGGGATATCATAGGTTTTTGAGCTGGCAGCGAAAAATATATTCATAAAAAATTCCACTTCGATATTTATGGTAGATTAACATCTCAAAACTTGTCCTTGTCACTCCAAATATGAATTTAGATTATAGATACATAAGTTACCTTAGTAAATAACTGCATTCTATGAACTTAGCGAGGGGACATCATACGTTATTGAGCCGGCAGCGAAAAATATATCTACAAAAAAATCCACTTTGATATTGATGGTAGATAATCCCCTCAAGACTTGTCCTTGTCACTCCAAGTAGGTATTTAGATTATAGATACATAAGATACCTAAGTAAATAACTGCATTCTATGAACTTAGCGTGGGGACATCATAGGTTTTTGAGCCGGCAGTGAAAAATATATCTACAAAAAATTCCACTTTGATATTGATGGTAGATAATCCCCTCAAGACTTGTCCTTGTCACTCCAAATATGTATTTAGATTATAGATACATAAGTTAAATAAGTAAATAATCACATTCTATGAACTGAGCGAGGGGATATCATAGGTTTTTGAGCCGGCAGAGAAAAATATATTTACAAAAAATTCCACTTTGATATTGATGGTAGATAATCCCCTCAAGACTTGTCCTTGTCACTCTAAATATGTATTTAGATTATAGATACATAAGTTACCTAAGTTAATAACTACATTCTATGAACTTAGCGAGGGGACATCATAGGTTTTTGAGCTGGAAGCGAAAAATATATCCATAAAAAATTCCACTTTGATATTTATGGTAGATTAACATCTCAAGACTTGTCCTTGTCACTCCAAATATGTATTTAAATTATAGATACATAAATTACCTAAGTGAATAACAGCATTCTATGAACTTAGCGAGGGGATATCATAGGTTTTTTAGCCGGCAGGGAAAAATATATTGACAAAAAATTCCACTTTGATATTGATGGTAGATAATCCCCTCAAGACTTGTCCTTGTCACTCTAAATATGTATTTAGATTATAGATACATAAGTTACCTAAGTTAATAACTACATTCTATGAACTTAGCGAGGGGACATCATAGGTTTTTGAGCTGGAAGCGAAAAATATATCCATAAAAAATTCCACTTTGATATTTATGGTAGATTAACATCTCAAGACTTGTCCTTGTCACTCCAAATATATATTTAGATTATAGATACATAAGTTACCTTAGTAAATAACTGCATTCTATGAACTTAGCGAGGGGACATCATAGGTTATTGAGCCGGCAGCGAAAAATATATTTAAAAAAATTCCACTTTGATATTGATGGTAGATAATCCCCTCAAGACTTGTCCTTGTCACTCTAAATATGTATTTAGATTATAGATACATAAGTTACCTAAGTTAATAACTACATTCTATGAACTTAGCGAGGGGACATCATAGGTTTTTGAGCTGGAAGCGAAAAATATATCCATAAAAAATTCCACTTTGATATTTATGGTAGATTAACATCTCAAGACTTGTCCTTGTCACTCCAAATATGTATTTAAATTATAGATACATAAATTACCTAAGTGAATAACAGCATTCTATGAACTTAGCGAGGGGATATCATAGGTTTTTTAGCCGGCAGGGAAAAATATATTGACAAAAAATTCCACTTTGATATTGATGGTAGATAATCCCCTCAAGACTTGTCCTTGTCACTCTAAATATGTATTTAGATTATAGATACATAAGTTACCTAAGTTAATAACTACATTCTATGAACTTAGCGAGGGGACATCATAGGTTTTTGAGCTGGAAGCGAAAAATATATCCATAAAAAATTCCACTTTGATATTTATGGTAGATTAACATCTCAAGACTTGTCCTTGTCACTCCAAATATATATTTAGATTATAGATACATAAGTTACCTTAGTAAATAACTGCATTCTATGAACTTAGCGAGGGGACATCATAGGTTATTGAGCCGGCAGCGAAAAATATATTTAAAAAAATTCCACTTTGATATTGATGGTAGATAATCCCCTCAAGACTTGTCCTTGTCACTCTAAATATGTATTTAGATTATAGATACATAAGTTAACTAAGTAAACAATCAAATTCTATGAACTTAGCGAGGGGATATCATAGGTTTTTGGGCCGGCAGAGAAAAATATATTTACAAAAAATTCCACTTTGATATTGATGGTAGATAATCCCCTCAAGACTTGTCCTTGTCACTCTAAATATGTATTTAGATTATAAATACATAAGTAAACTAAGTAAATAACAACATTCTATGAACTTAGCGAGGGGACATCATAGGTTTTTGAGCTGAAAGCGAAAAATATATCCATAAAAAATTCCACATTGATATTTATGGTAGATTAACATCTCAAGACTTGTCCTTGTCACTCCAAATATATATTTAGATTATAGATACATAAGTTACCGAAGTAAATAACATCATTCTATGAGCTTAGCGAGGGGATACATAGGTTTTTTAACCACCGGCGAAAATAATAACGACAAAAAATTCCACTCTGATATTTATGGTAGATTAACATCTCAAAACATATATTTAGATTATATATACATAAGTTACCTAAGTAAATAACATCATTCTATGAACTTAGCGAGGGGACATCATAGGTTTTTGAGCCGGCAGCGAAAAGTTTATACACAAAAAAATCCACTTTGATATTGATGGTAGATAATCCCCTCAAGACTTGTCCTTGTCACTCCGAATATGTATTTAGATTATAGACACATAAGTAAACTAAGTAAATAACATCATTCTATGAACTTAGCGAGGGGACATCATAGGTTTTTGAGCTGGCAGCGAAAAATATATCCAAAAAAAAATTCACTTTGATATTTATGGTAGATTAACATCTCAAGACTTGTCCTTGTCACTCCAAATATGTATTGAGATTATAGATACATAATTTACCTTAGTAAATAACTGCATTCTATGAACTTAGCGAGGGGACATCATAGGTTATTGAGCCGGCAGCGAAAAATATATTTAAAAAAATTCCACTTTGATATTGATGGTAGATAATCCCCTCAAGACTTGTCCTTGTCACTCTAAATATCTATTTAGATTATGGATACATAAGTTAACTAAGTAAACAACCAAATTCTATGAACTTAGCGAGGGGATATCATAGGTTTTTGGGCCGGCAGAGAAATATATATTTACTCACGTTACATATATTTACCCCTCAAGACTTGTCCTTGTCACTCTAAATATGTATTTAGATTATAAAAATATAAGTAAACTAAGTAAATAACAACATTCTATGAACTTAGCGAGGGGACATCATAGGTTTTTGAACTGACAGCGAAAAATATATCCATAAAAAATTCCACATTGATATTTATGGTAGATTAACATCTCAAGACTTGTCCTTGTCACTCCAAATATGTATTTTGATTATAGATACATAAGTAACCTAAGTAAATAACATCATTCTATGAGCTTAGCGAGGGGATACATAGGTTTTTTAACCACCGGCGAAAATAATAACGACAAAAAATTCCACTTTGATAATTATGGTAGATTTGGATTTGGAGTGACAAGGACAAGTTTTGGGATGTTCCCAAAACTTGTCCTTGTCACTCCAAATATGTATTTGGATTATAGATACATAAGTTAACTAAGTAAATAACCACATTCTATGAACTTAGCGAGGGGACATCATAGGTTTTTGAGCCGGCAGCGAAAAATATATCCACAAAAAAATCCACTTTGACATTTATGGTAGATTAACATCTCAAGACTTGTCCTTGTCACTCCAAATATGTATTTAGATAATAGATACATAAGTTTTCTAAGTAAATAACATCATTCTATGAACTTAGCGAGGGGACATCATAGGTTTTTGAGCCGGCGGCCAAAAAAATAACGAAAAGATCTCTACTTTGATATTGATCGTAGATTAACATCTCAAGACTTGTCCTTGTCACTCCAAGTATGTATTTAGATTATAGATACATAAGTTACCTAAGTAAATAACTGCATTCTATGAACTAAGCGTGGGGACATCATAGGTTTTTGAGCCGGCAGAGAAAAATATATTGACAAAAAATTCCACTTTGATATTGATGGTAGATTATCCCCTCAAGACTTGTCCTTGTCACTCTAAATATGTATTTAGATTATAGATACATAAGTTACCTAAGTAAATAACATCATTCTATGAACTTAGCGAGGGGATATCATAGGTTTTTGAGCTGGCAGCGAAAAATATATTCATAAAAAATTCCACTTCGATATTTATGGTAGATTAACATCTCAAAACTTTTCCTTGTCACTCCAAATATGAATTTAGATTATAGATACATAAGTTACCTTAGTAAATAACTGCATTCTATGAACTTAGCGAGGGGACATCATAGGTTATTGAGCCGGCAGCGAAAAATATATCTACAAAAAAATCCACTTTGATATTGATGGTAGATAATCCCCTCAAGACTTGTCCTTGTCACTCTAAATATGTATTTAGATTATAGATACATAAGTTAGCTAAGTAAACAACCAAATTCTATGAACTTAGCGAGGGGATATCATAGGTTTTTGGGCCGGCAGAGAAAAATATATTTACAAAAAATTCCACTTTGATATTGATGGTAGATAATCCCCTCAAGACTTGTCCTTGTCACTCTAAATATGTATTTAGATTATAAATACATGAGTAAACTAAGTAAATAACAACATTCTATGAACTTAGCGAGGGGACATCATAGGTTTTTGAGCTGACAGCGAAAAATATATCCATAAAAAATTCCACATTGATATTTATGGTAGATTAACATCTCAAGACTTGTCCTTGTCACTCCAAATATGTATTTTGATTATAGATACATAAGTTACCTAAGTAAATAACATCATTCTATGAACTTAGCGAGGGGATACATAGGTTTTTTAACCACCGGCGAAAATAATAACGACAAAAAATTCCACTTTGATATTTATGGTAGATTAACATCCCAAAACTTGTCCTTGTCACTCCATATATGTATTTAGATTATAAATACATAAGTTAACTAAGTAAATAACATCATTCTATGAACTTAGCGAGGGGATACATAGGTTTTTTAGCCACCGGCGAAAATAATATTGACAAAAAATTCCACTTTGGTATTGATGGTAGATTAACATCTCAAGACTTGTCCTTGTCACTCCAAATATGTATTTAGATAATAGATACATAAGTTTTCTAAGTAAATAACATCATTCTATGAACTTAGCGAGGGAACATCATAGGTTTTTGAGCCGGTGGCCAAAAAAATAACGAAAAGATCTCTACTTTGATATTGATCGTAGATTAACATCTCAAGACTTGTCCTTGTTACTCCAAGTATGTATTTAGATTATAGATACATAAGTAACCTAAGTAAATAACTGCATTCTATGAACTTAGCGTGGGGACATCATAGGTTTTTGAGCCGGCAGCGAAAAATATATCCACAAAAAATTCCACTTTGATATTTATGGTAGATTAACGTCTCAAGACTTGTCCTTGTCACTCCAAATATATATTTAGATTATAGATACATAAGTAACCTAAGTAAATAACTGCATTCTATGAACTTAGCGAGGGGACATCATAGGTTTTTGAGCCGGCAGCTAAAAATATATCTACAAAAAATTCCACTTTGATATTGATGGTAGATAATCCCCTCAAGGCTTGTCCTTGTCACTCCAAATATGTATTTAGATTATAGATACATAAGTTACCTAAGTAAATAACTGCATTCTATGAACTTAGCGAGGGGATATCATAGATTTTTGAGCCGGCAGAGAAAAATATATTGACAAAAAATTCCACTTTGATATTGATGGTAGATTAACATCTCAAGACTTGTCCTTGTCACTCCAAATATGTATTTAGATAATAGATACATAAGTTTTCTAAGTAAATAACATCATTCTATGAACTTAGCGAGGGGATACATAGGTTTTTTAGCCACCGGCGAAAATAATATCGACAAAAAATTCCACTTTGAAATTGATGGTAGATTAACATCTGAAGATTTGTCCTTGTCACTCCAAATATGTATTTAGATAATAGATACATAAGCTTTCTAAGTAAATAACATCATTCTATGAACTTAGCGAGGGGATATCATAGGTTTTTGAGCTGGCAGCGAAAAATATATTCATAAAAAATTCCACTTTGATCTTGATGGTAGATAATCCCCTCAAAACTTGTCCTTGTCACTCCAAATATGTATTTAGATTATAGATACATAAGTAAACTAAGTAAATAACATCATTCTATGAACTTAGCGAGGGGACATCATAGGTTTTTGAGCTGGCAGCGAAAAATATATCCATAAAAAAATCCACTTTGATATTTATGGTAGATTAACATCTCAAGACTTGTCCTTGTCACTCCAAATATGTATTTAGATTATAGATACATAAGTTACCTTAGTAAATAACTGCATTCTATGAACTTAGCGAGGGGACATCATAGGTTTTTGAGCCGGCAGCTAAAAATATATTTAAAAAAATTCCACTTTGATATTAATGGTAGATAATCCCCTCAAGACTTGTCCTTGTCACTCCAAATATGTATTTAGATTATAGATACATAAGTAACCTAAGTAAATAACATCATTCTATGAACTTAGCGAGGGGACATCATAGGTTTTTGAGCCGGCAGCTAAAAATATATTTAAAAAAATTCCACTTTGATATTGATGGTAGATAATCCCCTCAAGACTTGTCCTTGTCACTCCAAATATATATTTAGATTATAGATACATAAGTTACCTAAGTAAATAAAAGCATTCTATGAACTTAGCGAGGGGATATCATTGGTTTTTGAGCCGGCAGAGAAAAATATATTGACAAAAAATTCCACTTTGATATTGATGGTAGATTATCCCCTCAAGACTTGTCCTTGTCACTCTAAATATGTATTTAGATTATAGATACATAAGTTACCTAAGTAAATAATATCATTCTATGAACTTAGCGAGGGGATATCATAGGTTTTTGAGCTGGCAGCGAAAAATATATTCATAAAAAATTCCACTTCGATATTTATGGTAGATTAACATCTCAAAACTTGTCCTTGTCACTCCAAATATGAATTTAGATTATAGATACATAAGTTACCTTAGTAAATAACTGCATTCTATGAACTTAGCGAGGGGACATCATACGTTATTGAGCCGGCAGCGAAAAATATATCTACAAAAAAATCCACTTTGATATTGATGGTAGATAATCCCCTCAAGACTTGTCCTTGTCACTCCAAATATATATTTAGATTATAGATACATAAGTTACCTTAGTAAATAACTGCATTCTATGAACTTAGCGAGGGGACATCATAGGTTATTGAGCCGGCAGCGAAAAATATATTTAAAAAAATTCCACTTTGATATTGATGGTAGATAATCCCCTCAAGACTTGTCCTTGTCACTCTAAATATGTATTTAGATTATAGATACATAAGTTAACTAAGTAAACAATCAAATTCTATGAACTTAGCGAGGGGATATCATAGGTTTTTGGGCCGGCAGAGAAAAATATATTTACAAAAAATTCCACTTTGATATTGATGGTAGATAATCCCCTCAAGACTTGTCCTTGTCACTCTAAATATGTATTTAGATTATAAATACATAAGTAAACTAAGTAAATAACAACATTCTATGAACTTAGCGAGGGGACATCATAGGTTTTTGAGCTGAAAGCGAAAAATATATCCATAAAAAATTCCACATTGATATTTATGGTAGATTAACATCTCAAGACTTGTCCTTGTCACTCCAAATATATATTTAGATTATAGATACATAAGTTACCGAAGTAAATAACATCATTCTATGAGCTTAGCGAGGGGATACATAGGTTTTTTAACCACCGGCGAAAATAATAACGACAAAAAATTCCACTCTGATATTTATGGTAGATTAACATCTCAAAACATATATTTAGATTATATATACATAAGTTACCTAAGTAAATAACATCATTCTATGAACTTAGCGAGGGGACATCATAGGTTTTTGAGCCGGCAGCGAAAAGTTTATACACAAAAAAATCCACTTTGATATTGATGGTAGATAATCCCCTCAAGACTTGTCCTTGTCACTCCGAATATGTATTTAGATTATAGACACATAAGTAAACTAAGTAAATAACAACATTCTATGAACTTAGCGAGGGGACATCATAGGTTTTTGAACTGACAGCGAAAAATATATCCATAAAAAATTCCACATTGATATTTATGGTAGATTAACATCTCAAGACTTGTCCTTGTCACTCCAAATATGTATTTTGATTATAGATACATGAGTAACCTAAGTAAATAACATCATTCTATGAGCTTAGCGAGGGGATACATAGGTTTTTTAACCACCGGCGAAAATAATAACGACAAAAAATTCCACTTTGATAATTATGGTAGATTTGGATTTGGAGTGACAAGGACAAGTTTTGGGATGTTCCCAAAACTTGTCCTTGTCACTCCAAATATGTATTTGGATTATAGATACATAAGTTAACTAAGTAAATAACCACATTCTATGAACTTAGCGAGGGGACATCATAGGTTTTTGAGCCGGCAGCGAAAAATATATCCACAAAAAAATCCACTTTGACATTTATGGTAGATTAACATCTCAAGACTTGTCCTTGTCACTCCAAATATGTATTTAGATAATAGATACATAAGTTTTCTAAGTAAATAACATCATTCTATGAACTTAGCGAGGGGACATCATAGGTTTTTGAGCCGGCGGCCAAAAAAATAACGAAAAGATCTCTACTTTGATATTGATCGTAGATTAACATCTCAAGACTTGTCCTTGTCACTCCAAGTATGTATTTAGATTATAGATACATAAGTTACCTAAGTAAATAACTGCATTCTATGAACTAAGCGTGGGGACATCATAGGTTTTTGAGCCGGCAGCGAAAAATATATCCACAAAAAATTCCACTTTGATATTTATGGTAGATTAACGTCTCAAGACTTGTCCTTGTCACTCCAAATATATATTTAGATTAAAGATACATGAGTAACCTAAGTAAATAACTGCATTCTATGAACTTAGCGAGGGGACATCATAGGTTTTTGAGCCGGCAGCTAAAAATATATTTAAAAAAAATCCACTTTGATATTAATGGTAGATAATCCCCTCAAGACTTGTCCTTGTCACTCCAAATATGTATTTAGATTATAGATACATAAGTTACCTAAGTAAATAAAAGCATTCTATGAACTTAGCGAGGGGATATCATAGGTTTTTGAGCCGGTGGCCAAAAAAATAACGAAAAGATCTCTACTTTGATATTGATCGTAGATTAACATCTCAAGACTTGTCCTTGTTACTCCAAGTATGTATTTAGATTATAGATACATAAGTAACCTAAGTAAATAACATCATTCTATGAACTTAGCGAGGGGATATCATAGGTTTTTGAGCTGGCAGCGAAAAATATATTCATACAAAATTCCACTTCGATATTTATGGTAGATTAACATCTCAAAACTTTTCCTTGTCACTCCAAATATGAATTTAGATTATAGATACATAAGTTACCTTAGTAAATAACTGCATTCTATGAACTTAGCGAGGGGACATCATAGGTTATTGAGCCGGCAGCGAAAAATATATCTACAAAAAAATCCACTTTGATATTGATGGTAGATAATCCCCTCAAGACTTGTCCTTGTCACTCTAAATATGTATTTAGATTATAGATACATAAGTTAGCTAAGTAAACAACCAAATTCTATGAACTTAGCGAGGGGATATCATAGGTTTTTGGGCCGGCAGAGAAAAATATATTTACAAAAAATTCCACTTTGATATTGATGGTAGATAATCCCCTCAAGACTTGTCCTTGTCACTCTAAATATGTATTTAGATTATAAATACATGAGTAAACTAAGTAAATAACAACATTCTATGAACTTAGCGAGGGGACATCATAGGTTTTTGAGCTGACAGCGAAAAATATATCCATAAAAAATTCCACATTGATATTTATGGTAGATTAACATCTCAAGACTTGTCCTTGTCACTCCAAATATGTATTTTGATTATAGATACATAAGTTACCTAAGTAAATAACATCATTCTATGAACTTAGCGAGGGGATACATAGGTTTTTTAACCACCGGCGAAAATAATAACGACAAAAAATTCCACTTTGATATTTATGGTAGATTAACATCCCAAAACTTGTCCTTGTCACTCCATATATGTATTTAGATTATAAATACATAAGTTAACTAAGTAAATAACATCATTCTATGAACTTAGCGAGGGGATACATAGGTTTTTTAGCCACCGGCGAAAATAATATTGACAAAAAATTCCACTTTGGTATTGATGGTAGATTAACATCTCAAGACTTGTCCTTGTCACTCCAAATATGTATTTAGATAATAGATACATAAGTTTTCTAAGTAAATAACATCATTCTATGAACTTAGCGAGGGAACATCATAGGTTTTTGAGCCGGTGGCCAAAAAAATAACGAAAAGATCTCTACTTTGATATTGATCGTAGATTAACATCTCAAGACTTGTCCTTGTTACTCCAAGTATGTATTTAGATTATAGATACATAAGTAACCTAAGTAAATAACTGCATTCTATGAACTTAGCGAGGGGACATCATAGGTTTTTGAGCCGGCAGAGAAAAATATATTTACAAAAATTCCACTTTGATATTGATGGTAGATAATCCCCTCAAGACTTATCCTTGTCAATCCAAATATGTATGTAGATTATAGATACATAAGTAAACTAAGTAAATAACATCATTCTATGAACTTAGCGAGGGGACATCATAGGTTTTTGAGCTGGCAGCGAAAAATATATCCATAAAAAAATCCACTTTGATATTTATGGTAGATTAACATCTCAAGACTTGTCCTTGTCACTCCAAATATATATTTAGATTATAGATACATAAGTTACCTTAGTAAATAACTGCATTCTATGAACTTAGCGAGGGGACATCATAGGTTATTGAGCCGGCAGCGAAAAATATATTTAAAAAAATTCCACTTTGATATTGATGGTAGATAATCCCCTCAAGACTTGTCCTTGTCACTCTAAATATGTATTTAGATTATAGATACATAAGTTAACTAAGTAAACAACCAAATTCTATGAACTTAGCGAGGGGATATCATAGGTTTTTGGGCCGGCAGAGAAAAATATATTTACAAAAAATTCCACTTTGATATTGATGGTAGATAATCCCCTCAAGACTTGTCCTTGTCACTCTAAATATGTATTAAGATTATAAATACATGAGTAAACAAAGTAAATAACAACATTCTATGAACTTAGCGAGGGGACATCATAGGTTTTTGAGCTGACAGCGAAAAATATATCCATAAAAAATTCCACATTGACATTTATGGTAGATTAACATCTCAAGACTTGTCCTTGTCACTCCAAATATGTATTTAGATTATAGATACATAAGTTACCTAAGTAAATAACATCATTCTATGAACTTAGCGAGGGGATATCATAGGTTTTTGGGCCGGCAGAGAAAAATATATTTACAAAAAATTCCACTTTGATATTGATGGTAGATAATCCCCTCAAGACTTGTCCTTGTCACTCTAAATATGTATTTAGATTATAAATACATGAGTAAACTAAGTAAATTACAACATTCTATGAACTTAGCGAGGGGACATCATAGGTTTTTGAGCTGACAGCGAAAAATATATCCATAAAAAATTCCACATTGATATTTATGGTAGATTAACATCTCAAGACTTGTCCTTGTCACTCCAAATATGTATTTTGATTATAGATACATAAGTTACCTAAGTAAATAACATCATTCTATGAACTTAGCGAGGGGATACATAGGTTTTTTAACCACCGGCGAAAATAATAACGACAAAAAATTCCACTTTGATATTTATGGTAGATTAACATCCCAAAACTTGTCCTTGTCACTCCATATATGTATTTAGATTATAAATACATAAGTTAACTAAGTAAATAACATCATTCTATGAACTTAGCGAGGGGATACATAGGTTTTTTAGCCACCGGCGAAAATAATATTGACAAAAAATTCCACTTTGGTATTGATGGTAGATTAACATCTCAAGACTTGTCCTTGTCACTCCAAATATGTATTTAGATAATAGATACATAAGTTTTCTAAGTAAATAACATCATTCTATGAACTTAGCGAGGGAACATCATAGGTTTTTGAGCCGGTGGCCAAAAAAATAACGAAAAGATCTCTACTTTGATATTGATCGTAGATTAACATCTCAAGACTTGTCCTTGTTACTCCAAGTATGTATTTAGATTATAGATACATAAGTAACCTAAGTAAATAACTGCATTCTATGAACTTAGCGTGGGGACATCATAGGTTTTTGAGCCGACAGCGAAAAATATATCCACAAAAAATTCCACTTTGATATTTATGGTAGATTAACGTCTCAAGACTTGTCCTTGTCACTCCAAATATATATTTAGATTATAGATACATAAGTAACCTAAGTAAATAACTGCATTCTATGAACTTAGCGAGGGGACATCATAGGTTTTTGAGCCGGCAGCTAAAAATATATCTACAAAAAATTCCACTTTGATATTGATGGTAGATAATCCCCTCAAGGCTTGTCCTTGTCACTCCAAATATGTATTTAGATTATAGATACATAAGTTACCTAAGTAAATAACTGCATTCTATGAACTTAGCGAGGGGATATCATAGATTTTTGAGCCGGCAGAGAAAAATATATTGACAAAAAATTCCACTTTGATATTGATGGTAGATTAACATCTCAAGACTTGTCCTTGTCACTCCAAATATGTATTTAGATAATAGATACATAAGTTTTCTAAGTAAATAACATCATTCTATGAACTTAGCGAGGGGATACATAGGTTTTTTAGCCACCGGCGAAAATAATATCGACAAAAAATTCCACTTTGAAATTGATGGTAGATTAACATCTGAAGACTTGTCCTTGTCACTCCAAATATGTATTTAGATAATAGATACATAAGCTTTCTAAGTAAATAACATCATTCTATGAACTTAGCGAGGGGATATCATAGGTTTTTGAGCTGGCAGCGAAAAATATATTCATAAAAAATTCCACTTTGATCTTGATGGTAGATAATCCCCTCAAAACTTGTCCTTGTCACTCCAAATATGTATTTAGATTATAGATACATAAGTAAACTAAGTAAATAACATCATTCTATGAACTTAGCGAGGGGACATCATAGGTTTTTGAGCTGGCAGCGAAAAATATATCCATAAAAAAATCCACTTTGATATTTATGGTAGATTAACATCTCAAGACTTGTCCTTGTCACTCCAAATATGTATTTAGATTATAGATACATAAGTTACCTTAGTAAATAACTGCATTTTATGAACTTAGCGAGGGGACATCATAGGTTATTGAGCCGGCAGCGAAAAATATATTTAAAAAAAATCCACTTTGATATTGATGGTAGATAATCCCCTCAAGACTTGTCCTTGTCACTCTAAATATGTATTTAGATTATAGATACATAAGTTATCTAATTAAATAACATCATTCTATGAACTTAGCGAGGGGATACATAGGTTTTTTAGCCACCGGCAAAAATAAAATCGACAAAAAATTCCACTTTGATATTGATGGTAGATTAACATCTCAAGACTTGTCCTTGTCACTCCAAATATGTATTTAGATTATAGATACATAAATTACCTAAGTGAATAACAGCATTCTATGAACTTAGCAAGGGGATATCATAGGTTTTTTAGCCGGCAGGAAAAAATATATTGACAACAAATTCCACTTTGATATTGATGGTAGATTATCCCCTCAAGACTTGTCCTTTTCACTCTAAATATGTATTTAGATTATAGATATATAAGTAAACTAAGTAAATAATATCATTCTATGAACTTAGCGAGGGGATATCATAGGTTTTTGAGCTGGCAGCGAAAAATATTTCCACAAAAAATTCCACTTTGATATTTATGGTAGATTAACGTCTCAAGACTTGTCCTTGTCACTCCAAATATATATTTAGATTATAGATACATAAGTAACCTAAGTAAATAACTGCATTCTATGAATTTAGCGAGGGGACATCATAGGTTTTTGAGCCGGCAGCTAAAAATATATCTACAAAAAATTCCACTTTGATATTGATGGTAGATAATCCCCTCAAGGCTTGTCCTTGTCACTCCAAATATGTATTTAGATTATAGATACATAAGTTACCTAAGTAAGTAACTGCATTCTATGAACTTAGCGAGGGGATATCATAGATTTTTGAGCCGGCAGAAAAAAATATATTGACAAAAAATTCCACTTTGATATTGATGGTAGATTAACATCTCAAGACTTGTCCTAGTCACTCCAAATATGTATTTAGATAATAGATACATAAGTTTTCTAAGTAAATAACATCATTCTATGAACTTAGCGAGGGGATACATAGGTTTTTTAGCCACCGGCGAAAATAATATCGACAAAAAATTCCACTTTGAAATTGATGGTAGATTAACATCTGAAGACTTGTCCTTGTCACTCCAAATATGTATTTAGATAATAGATACATAAGTAAACTAAGTAAATAACATCATTCTATGAACTTAGCGAGGGGACATCATAGGTTTTTGAGCTGGCAGCGAAAAATATATCCATAAAAAAATCCACTTTGATATTTATGGTAGATTAACATCTCAAGACTTGTCCTTGTCACTCCAAATATATATTTAGATTATAGATACATAAGTAACCTAAGTAAATAACTGCATTTTATGAACTTAGCGAGGGGAAATCATAGGTTATTGAGCCGGCAGCGAAAAATATATTTAAAAAAAATCCACTTTGATATTGATGGTAGATAATCCCCTCAAGACTTGTCCTTGTCACTCTAAATATGTATTTAGATTATAGATACATAAGTTATCTAATTAAATAACATCATTCTATGAACTTAGCGAGGGGATACATAGGTTTTTTAGCCACCGGCAAAAATAAAATCGACAAAAAATTCCACTTTGATATTGATGGTAGATTAACATCTCAAGACTTGTCCTTGTCACTCCAAATATGTATTTAGATTATAGATACATAAATAACCTAAGTGAATAACAGCATTCTATGAACTTAGCGAGGGGATATCATAGGTTTTTTAGCCGGCAGGAAAAAATATATTGACAAAAAATTCCACTTTGATATTGATGGTAGATTATCCCCTCAAGAATTGTCCTTTTCACTCTAAATATGTATTTAGATTATAGATATATAAGTAAACTAAGTAAATAATATCATTCTATGAACTTAGCGAGGGGATATCATAGGTTTTTGAGCTGGCAGCGAAAAATATTTCCACAAAAAATTCCAGTTTGATATTGATGGTAGATAATCCCCTCAAGACTTGTCCTTGTCACTCGAAATATGTATTTAGATTATGGATACGTAAGTTAACTAAGTAAATAACCACATTCTATGAACTTAGCGAGGGGATATCATAGGTTTTTGAGCCGGCAGAGAAAAATATATTTACAAAAATTCCACTTTGATATTGATGGTAGATAATCCCCTCAAGACTTATCCTTGTCACTCTAAATATGTATTTAGATTATAGATACATAAGTTTACTAACTAAATAACAGATTTCTGTGAATGTATAATGAACGTACAATGTCTTATATAATAAACAAAAATCATTACCTGGTATCAACCAGGTAATAAATATTAATTAGTTGAATGCATTTAACTGGAATTGAATACCTAGTTAAGTTATATCTAATTGAATGTGGAACAGTAACTGACCGACCGTTCAAGAGTGATAAATTTAAACATTATTTGCAGGCATTATTTTCAACATAGAATCCAGGTAGTGTGACAACAATAATATTCCCATACTAAAATGGATTGTTGAGTAATGAGCGTTATTGAGAACCGACAGTTTAATATAGTTATAAATTATTTTTAAAAAAGGCGGTGTTACTTATAATAATAACAAAAGCAGGTAGCCGGTTGACATCGAGACCACACTGATAAGATAACAATGGCCAACATGGTAGATAAAAAGTGGCCAGTGTTTTAAATTTTAATATATATTACGTTGCAAATAGAAGCGAATATGAAAATCAAATTATTAATAATAAAATTTAGATTAATCACTGCTATTAATAATAATATAGAGTTTATGATTTGATTTGTAAATTATCCTTGATGCAGATAGTTATTGTTTGCATATATTTATTTTTACCCGACTGACCCGGAAGGAGGGTTATGTTTTTCGAGTGTATGTATGTATGTATGTATATGTCTATTTCTTTGTGCCGCTCTGCAGCCTAAACGGCTTGATGGATTTAAGCATATGGGTTGTTTTTAGATTCTTCTTGACTGGGGGAGTGTCATAGGGTATATTATTTTTAAATAGCGCCTAAGAATAAAAAAATAGGGGGGGTTTTAAAAATAAAAGTTTCGTTATTATAACAATATGGGTATCAAATGAAAGCTTGTAAATAGACCATTCCATATATGTATATATTGTAATACTTTTATGCTACCATTTTGACGTAAACTGCAAAAAACCACGTTTAATGCAAGGACAGTAGGTACTGAGCCGTTACCATACGTAATTCGCAGATTTGCGATGGTTGTTAGCGTTCCTTTAC
This sequence comes from Polyploca ridens, assembly GCA_951394255.1. Classification (NCBI taxonomy): domain Eukaryota; kingdom Metazoa; phylum Arthropoda; class Insecta; order Lepidoptera; family Drepanidae; genus Polyploca; species Polyploca ridens. The sequence goes on along the minus strand of OX596251.1, from coordinate 2,881,483 downwards.
CGTACCGCTCATTTACTTACATAAGTAAGTACATACAACTCTTTCTGTATAAAACTAAAAAGTCTGAAATAAATTAAATTATTAAAAGAAACAAAAAACCCGACTGCGTATAACATAAATTAACTGAAAAGAGAAAAACAAGCTCTTAAATCTATAGAATTTTGAATATAGCTTGAATTTTATAAAGTATTGCAGTCGGGGATAAACAAATATTACAAAAAAAAAATACATAGTTACTTAGGTTATTGGTTGTCCCCGATTGTAATACCTTATAAAATTCAAGCTATATTCAAAATTCTATAGATTTAAGAGCTTGTTTTTCTCTTTTCAGTTAATTTATGTTTTACGCAGTCGGGTTTTTTGTTTCTTTTAATAATTTAATTTATTATTTATGAACTAGTTGCACCCCATGATTTCACCCGCGCATTCGAGGGAAATCCTACCCTACCCTACCCTACCGTCAAGTTTTCAAAAATGGATGAAATCAGTAAAGTCGTTCTAAAGTTATGGTCTGACCAAGGGAAGTAGGCATTCATTTTTATATAGAGATTTCTACGTAACATGTGATCGGGTAGATGCAAACACTAGTGGGAATATTTATTCATACATACTTTAGTACATTACTATAATTTTAATTGGCAGTCTTTAGGTTACACCTAAAGACACCTCGACTGTCGTATAAGTAATCAAAACGAACAATAGAACGCATTTCTTAGAATCGGTAATACTTATGATGCCGGCAGTCGAGTTAAACAAAAGAATGTATGCAGCTGCAGTTCTTATCAATTTCGGCAAATTAGAAAGCGTTTTGAAATTAACTAAAACATAATGTATATTGCCGTATAAAAGCCTATTGTTGTCGCTATTAAGAGTATATGCGGTGGGATGATACATTAACATAGAGTATATTTTTATCGATGACATGTATTTGCAACAAGGTAAACCAACCTAAATCAAGTAATTTCGTCGTTTTGGGGAGTTGGTATACACTGTAGTTCTTTTTCAGCGCAAGTTTCTCAATAACTACAAATAAGATGTACCTTATAAGCTTATGAATTTTCATATTAATTTTATCTGAATATAAGTAAGGAAATTCGTAATAAATAAAAACCGAAAACGCTGATAGCCTTCCGGAAGCATTGTTGATAATTCGTAGCAGCAACAGCTTCGAGATTATTTTACAATTGTAGCTTTTATTTTGTATATTTTTTGTATTGTTAATGTTGGTGAAATGTAATATAACAATAAAGACTGTTTAGAATCATTTCAGAATGTTTTTTTGCAAGTAATATTTTTATATAATTTTTTAATAAAAAAATAATTTAAAAAAATTAAATTGACTTCAGAATACACTAAAAAGTATGAAATAACTCTAATATGACACTGATTTGAAGTCAGCTAAATATTTTCAATGGAATACGTCGTGCTCTTTCGTGCACAAACATACATACATACATACCAATGTTTTTTTTTATATTTGTTTGGAAGCCCTAATAGATCATCATATATGAATATATTTCAGTTCCAATAATATTACATACATACGTGTCGAATTGATAATCTCCTTTTTTTTAAGTCGATTAAAAATGTATTTAATATGTATAGTAAAACAAAAAACGAAATTATAATAATAATCATTTATTTAAAGCAGCAACATAAAATTAGTGAACCCTGCATCCACACAACCTGAATGAAACCTATAATACGTAAAGAAAATGATATATAAAACTTAAAATACTCGATAAAATCATGCGCAAAACACGCAACACATAAATAAATATATATCTTAATTATTATGGAAATAATTTATAAGTATTAAATAATTTCTTTTTGTAATATTTTATTTTTACATTTTATTGTACAAAAATATTTAATTAATTAATATCCAATCGTGAGAGAATCGTGTGTGTGAGTGAGATAGAGCAAAGAACTGAGCGGGACAGAATCTGAATATATTAACGTGATTATGAGCATAGAATTCATTCGCATTACGATCTTTGTCAGTAAAAGACTCTCCGGGTAGTGATGTCAGTACCGTCCTTGATGGTAGCTTTATAGGAAGTGACTTATTGAAAACTACAGGTAAATTAACTTTAATTTGTTTATATATTTTTAGGTTTTGTCTTTTTATTGCCTTATTTATCAAATTTTTATTTTAATTGTACATATAGTTTCAGGTATAATTGTTTTATTTCTAGGAAAGTTATAAGTAATGTTATCATTTTGTCCTTTAAAATATTTAGGACTCAATACTTTTTCTTAGTACTCAGCTCAAAACTTCCTTTTCCTCAGGGATGGGCCGTGTTGGTTGGGTTGGTGCTTGAGCAGTCTATCAAGTTCTCTTATGTCATAAAAGGTATATTGTGAGTTTAAGTAATTTTTATTTGTTTTTTGTATGTTTTGTGTTTTTATTTCCTTTTTAATTACAATTTTATTTTAACTGTATATATCATCTCACTTATAATTGTGTTATTTATAGGAAAGTTATAAGTAGTATTATTATTCTTATAACTCAGCACACGACTTCCCTTTCCCCGGTAGCGGGTATTGTTGGTTGGGTTGGTGCTTGAGTATTATATCAAGTGCTCCTATCTCACAAAAAGTATACTGTGAGTTGAAGTAATTTTTAATTGATTTTTATTCATTGTGTTTTTATTGGCTTTTTTATCAAACTTTTATTGTAATTGTACATATCGTCTTACTTATAATTGTATTATTTGTGTTTTTTAGCCTTTATCTAAATTTTATTTGAATTGTACATATAGTTTCAGGTTTAATTGTTTTATGTCTAGGAAAGTTTTAAGTAGTGTTACCATTCCTGTCCTTTAAAATATTTAGGACTCAATACTTCTTCTTAGTACTCAGCTCAAAACTTCCTTTTCCTCAGGTATGGGCCGTATTGGTTGGGTTGGTACGTGAGCAGTCTATCAAGTGCTCTTATCTCACATAAGATATATTGTGAGTTTAAGTAATTTATATTTGATTTATTTTTTATGTTTTTATTGCCTTATTTATCAAAATTTTATTTTAATTGTACATATAGTTTCAGGTATAATTGTTTTTTCTAGGAAAGTTATAAGTAATGTTATCATTTTTTCCTTTAAAATATTTAGGACTCAATACTTCTTCTTAGTACTCAGCTCAAAACTTCCTTTTCCTCAGGGATGGGCCATGTTGGTTGGGTTGGTGCTTGAGCAGTCTATCAAGTGCTCTTATCTCACAAAAGGTATATTGTGAGTTTAAATAATTTATATTTGTATTATTTTTTATGTTTTTATTGCCTTATTTCTCTAAATTTTATTTTAATTGTACATATAGTTTCAGGTATAATTGTTTTATTTCTAGGAAAGTTATAAGTAATGTTATCATTTTGTCCTTTAAAATATTTAAGACTCAATACTTCTTCTTAGTACTCAGCTCAAAACTTCCTTTTCCTCAGGGATGGGCCGTGTTGGTTGGGTTGGTGCTTGAGCAGTATATCAAATACTCTTATCTCACAAAAGGTATATTGTGAGTTTGAATAATTTATATTTGTATTATTTTTTATGTTTTTATTGCCTTATTTCTCTAAATTTTATTTTAATTGTACATATAGTTTCAGGTATAATTGTTTTATTTCTAGGAAAGTTATAAGTAATGTTATCATTTTGTCCTTTAAAATATTTAGGACTCAATACTTCTTCTTAGTACTCAGCTCAAAACTTCCGTTTCCTCAGGGATGGGCCGTGTTTTTTGGGTTGGTGCTTGAGCAGTCTATCAAGTGCTCTTAATTCACGAAAGATATATTGTGAGTTTAAGTAATTTATATTTGTATTATTTTTTGTTTTTATGGCCTTATTTATCTAAATTTTATTTTAATTGTACATATAGTTTCAGGTATAATTGTTTTATTTCTAGGAAAGTTATAAGTAATGTTATCATTTTGTCCTTTAAAATATTTAGGACTCAATACTTCTTCTTAGTACTTAGCTCAAAACTTCCGTTTCCTCAGGGATGGGCCGTGTTTTTTGGGTTGGTGCTTGAGCAGTCTATCAAGTGCTCTAATTTCACAAAAGATATATTGTGAGTTTAAGTAATTTATATTTGTATTATTTTTTGTTTTTATGTTATTTTATTTTAATTGTTGTGTTGCCTTATTGATCAAAATTTTATTTTAATTGTACATATAGTTTCACGTATAATTTTTGTATTTATACGAAAGTTATAAGTAATGTATTTTGTTTGTCCTTTATCGCATTGAAGATTCAATAGGTACTCCTTCTTATTACTCAGCTCAAAACTTCCCCTTCCTCAGTGATGGGTCGTGTAGGTTGGGTTGGTGCTTGAGCATTATATCAAGTGCTCCTATATCACAAAAGGTATATTGTGAGTTTAAGTTTTATTTTTATTTTTTGTGTTTTTATTACCTTATTTATCCAATTTTAAATTTTATTGTACATATAATTTTACGTATAATTATGTTATTTATAGGAAAGTTATAATTAATGTTATTATTTTGTCCTGTAACACTGTTGAGGATTTAATACATATTTTTATTACTCAGCTCAAAACTTCCACTTCACCACTGTCTACTACTATCGACTTCAGTGTCGGGTCGTATTGGTTGGGTTATTGCTTGAGCATTTTATCGAACGCTAAGATTTAGTCATTTATATGTATTAAAAAATACATTGTGCCTTTTGAACGTATAAGATAATATATCAAAAAAAAAATTACTTTCCATTTTATTGAATCTATATTATTTATCCCTCTGACACATTCAGGTATTTTTATTTATTCTTTAACAAACAAGCAGTAGTAACACAATTTTATAAATTGTTAGTTACTTTTATATTTTTAATAATTTTGACACGAACCTAAAACAATTTAATAGCTCGGAGGCTCTGATATATTTTAAATACATTTTATTATTATGACTTTATCTAAAAATAGAATAAAGGGTTTAATTAAATCCGAAATTTATAAATTACATCCCACTTTTTTACCTGGAGATAAAATAAGTGTGGATGATGCCAGAAAAATTGCATTTACGTTTAAGGGTTCTAAATATGGATATCCCAGTCATGTATTAAATTTAGTCAATAATACCAAAACTTTTTGGGCAAACAATAAACCAATGGATGCTAATCGTTGCTACAAAACTGTTATCCAGAATTTAGTCAAAGATAAAATTATCCCACCAAAAGTAGTAAGTTACAGGAAATTCATTGATATTTACAAAATTATTTGTAATGCACTCCACATAAAAAACAATTTACGTAATAGAAAATGTTTGTATCACCAATGGAAGGCATTGAGCGTTTTGCCTGAATTACATGAAATAGAACCTACGAATATCATAGCAGACTGCGTGATTAATCGTTTTGATGATGATTGTTATGATGGTGAAGCTGTAATAGTAACTGATAAAGTTACGGCACTAGAAACCGAAAAGATAGATATATCTCCAGATCTTGAAAAAGTGCCAAAATGTATCCTTAATTTATCAAGTGAGCAAAATTCTCTAATTATTTTACCAAAAACCGCTGAAAATGTTTGTTTATTACATAAATCAAACAAATGCGATTATTTTGAAGGTAGTTTTGCCTTGAACGAAAAAATAGAAGAAACTATTTTTTATAAAGGAAAACTGATTACAAAATATTATCCACATATTTTAAGGACCCTTATTAGCAACCATGTAAATAATACATGTTTGATTGTTTTCAAATATATAAAATATAATAAAGATAGCATTGTATTAAATGGAGTGTGTAAGCATAAAGAATGTAAAAAATTTAGGATTATTTTAAAAAATCACATTGTTTCTGTGTATAGCACTGACAAAAACTTTTGCCACAAAAGTTTATTAACGCTCCCTGTTAGAGGTGTAGAGCGAACTATTTTTAAGGGTCAACTTATCGATAAAAAGGCATTAGTTTACAAATGTAAACAACTCGTGAATATTAATGAAGATACTATGAGCACCACAAAGAACTTAAAGAGGGTCAAATCGGATGTGACTCTTAGAAAAATACGTTCAGAGGTATTAGCGAACAACGATCGATCCAAAAATGATTTGGTAGATTTATATTTATATTTTAAAGACCATCGAAATTTTGTACAAGAAATAAGTTTCCCTTTATGTATAAAATTGTTTAGCATAGAACAACTTGCAGTTCTAAAGAAGATCGGCTCCGTTTTAATGCATTTTGATGCAACCGGAAGTATAGTTCGAAGTTTAAAATTTGATAAACAGGATAAGTTATCTTGCAAAAGAATTTTGTATTATGTTGGAGTCATAAAGCTGCCATCGGGGCGGGTTTTCCCAATATTTTCCATGATTTCAGAAAATCATGACGCCAATAGCATTTTCAAACTTTTGAATGATTTCAGGAATTTTTGTGAAATCAATGGTCACTGGCCTATCGTAGAAGGTGTGGTTACTGATTTTTCTTTTGCAAATATCCATGCATTATGTAAATCTTTTAATCGTTGCACTCTTATACAATATTTAACACACTGTTATGATGCGCTATGTACATCCAGTAGTGACCGTGATTTATTTTTTACTAAGAACCAACTAACCCTTATTTACCTGTGCTGTGCACATTTTGTCAAAATGATGACGGTTGATATTGATAAAAGTTCAGGGAAAAATGCAAATGTTTTGAAAGATCTGTTGGCCAACATGATAAATTTAAATTCATTAGGAAAAATCGATATTTTTGTAAGAAATATTTACATACTGTTAAATTCAAAAACACATAGTCATCTAACGGTATCGTCATTACAAATATTGACAATGATTTGTGATGGTGATGATAATGTTAAAGATACACGTCAAAGTAATGATGAAACAAAACACATCCGTGACACTCACAAGTCAAATAAAGCCCAATATGCAATGAGTCCATTCTTTAATAGGTATAGCAAGGATGTTGCTAAAATTATCATTAAAGAGCTGGGAACTGAAGATAATATATATTATAACCCGAAATTATGGGATATTATTTTAAAAAAATACTTATGGTTGACTCCCATGTGGGCAAATCTACTAAAACCGAACCGTGTCAGTAATGCATTAATCGAAAATTACTTCGGAAAACTGAAACATACTAAATGGACAAAAAAATTTAAAAATTACACAATTTATAAGAAAAGCAAGATCTGAAATTATTTCATTCAGTAAGGAATATATTCAAAACATTCCAAAAAATAGGTTGACTAAAGACGACACTAAAGAAGAAACTGCAAGAGAAACTTGGCAAAAGAAACCAAAAATACCTTTTAGTCATTTTGATGGCAGATATTTAAAAAAAAAAAAAGTTGATTTTTGTTCCGTAGATGCTGAAAATTTAACACAATGCATATATTGTGGTCACGGCTCTTCAACTGAAGACATAATAACGTCGTGGGTACAATGTGATGAATGCAATAAATGGATTCATCAAAAATGTGTCCAGGATGAACTAGGGTCACTAACATTACCCGACACTTTTTTATGTGATATATGCTATAATGTTAAGAACACTGACCTTTTTGTTTGTAATGAAGAAACAATATTAAAAAATAAATCTCACTTTGATTATGCTCGAGAGAATTTGTTGCCTAATGGCCTAGTAGATGATGTAACATATTATAAGTCGATAAATCGCGGATATGTGGTGAATTTTTTAAATATTAATTATTCAATAAAGAATTTATTAATAGAGGATTTTGAATCATTAGATAAAGGTACCTATATGACCAATTTTACCGTGGATCATTGCCTATTTCTAGTAAATGACCCAACATTATATCAAATAGTGAGCGTAGAAAGGGCTACATTAATATTTAATGACTACCCGGTGACAGAGACTTTTTATAAATCATTTAAAATTGATATAAGTAAAACATTGGTATTCCCTATATGTATTTCAAGCCATTATACCCTCGTACTTGTCAAAATAAGTTCTAAAACGATAATTATAATAGATCCACTGGGTGCTGAGGACTATCTCACTACGCTGTATCGAAGTAAACTAACTTTATTTTTTGATAAGATCAATTATCCAATAAAGTTTGAATACATTGATATTCCTAGCCATACTCTTCAGAAGGACTCCTACAATTGTGGGCCAATAATAATAAATATGTTTGAGCGATTTGTCCAGGGGCAAAGTCTTGTAGAAACTATCGATTTTGATGCCTACAGGCTTACTCTAAAAAAGTATATCATTGAAAAAAGTGAAAATGTACGTGATTTATGTCTGATATGTGGGACAAAAATCTCGCAAATAGACGAATCAAGGTTTAAATGCAAGTGTTGTTTACGCCAAATACACAGTAGGTGCCTCTTGAGTCACAGTGAAATTCTCAAAAAGATCTCAATTCAATCAAAGATAAAATCTCATCTTTGTGATCTTTGTACTAAGAACGGCATCTAGAAAACCGGTATAATCTGGTTTTCTTTCATATGAATACTTTTTTTTTAATACTAGGTATTTTGTGCAATTTAGCCCCGTAAAAGTTGAACACTTGATTTTGGTATACTCTGATCATCCATAAAATTATTATTATTGTTGTTTCTTCTTTATAGTATTTGCTGTTTCACAAATCTATAATTTTTTATATGAATTCTGCTTTGAATGCATGTGCGTCCATTTAAGTAGTAAGACTGCTAGCTTTGCACTGCTCGTATGTTCCAGCAATAATAAGAGAGGAAGAATGATACAAATACCCAAATCAAATTGATTGTTCGTCTGCTGAAATTATGTTAATCTTAATACTTATTATACTTAAGGCTAATCATACAAAAACTAAACACATTCACAAACAACAATTATTCATTGTATATAAAGTTGATTCTTAAATACGCCAATACTCATGGTCCAAAAGATGATCCATGATATTGCCAGTCCTAAGCCTGGAATATAAAGTATGAAGGGAAATCAACTTAATTGTACAATGAATGATGTCTACATTGTTTTCGCACCACATCCTATCTAATCCTACAAGGTAATTGCAAGAAGCATGACATTTTAAACAATTTCAAGTTGATATTGAAATACGCAAAACTGCATTTCAATTCAGGAGATCTTTAGAATAACAGCTGTTTGTGTCACCACGGTTGGTATACACGGCTACAAATCAAGCTATACATTCCCAGTATAAGCTGATCACGCATTGTATAGGATTTCAGTACAATGAGACATCAGCTTATATTGGAAATGTATAACGTGATCTATAGCCATGTATACAACAAATTAAATTTTAAACCATTGTTTCAAACACCAACATAAGGTGTTTTTAGTTATTCAGTAAAGTTTTTATAATTAAACAAAAATATTTTTTGCTGCTGTCTCACAAACCTTTAATATCCTCTAGCTAAGTTCATATAATGCTGTTTTTTACATAGTAAACTAATGTATCTATAATTTTAATACACAGCTGGAGTGACAAGGACAAGTCTTGGGAAGTTAATCGACTATCAAATTCAAAGTAGTAAATAGGTTTTCGATATTTTTTTGGCCGCCAGCCCAAAAACCTATGATGTCACCTCGCTAAGTTCATAGAATGCTGTTATTTACTTAGGAAACCCATATATCTTTAGACTAAGTATATAACTGGAGTGACAAGGACAAGTCTTGGGAAGTTAATCGACCATCAAATTCAAAGTAGAGATCTTTTCATTATTTTATTGGCTACCGGCTCAAAAACCTATGATATCCCCTTGCTAAGTTCAAAAAATGCTGTAATTTACTTAGTTATCTTATGTATCTATAATTTAAATATATACTTGAAGTGACAAGGACAAGTCTTGAGATGTTAATCTAACATCAATATCAAAGTAGAGATCTTTTCGTAATTTTTTTTTGCCACCGGCTCAAAAACCTATCATATGCCCTCGCTAAGTTCATAGAATGCTGTTATTTACTTAGGTAACTTATGTATCTATAATCTAAATACATACTTGGAGTGACAAGTATAAGTCTTGAGATGTTAGTCTACCATCAATATGAAAGTAGAGATCTTTCCGTTATTTTTTTGGCCGCCGGCTCAATAACCTATGATATCCCCTCGCTAAGTTCATAGAATGCTGTTATTTACTTAGGTAACTTATGTATCTATAATCTAAATACATACTTGGAGTGACAAGTATAAGTCTTGAGATGTTTATCTACCATCAATATGAAAGTAGAGAACTATCCCTTATTTTTTTGGCCGCCGGCTCAATAACCTATGATTTCCCCTAGCTAAGTTCATAGAATGATGTTATTTACTTAGGTAACATATGTATCTATAATCTAAATATATATTTGGAGTGACAAGGACAAGTCTTGAGATATTTATCTACCATCAATATCACAGTAGAGATCTTTTCGTATTTTTTTTTGCCACCGGCTCAATAACCTATGATATCCCCTCGCTAAGTTCATAGAATGCTGTTATTTACTAAATTTACTTATGTATCTATAATTTAAGTACATACTTGGAGTGACAAGTATAAGTCTTGAGATGTTAATCTACCATCAATATGAAAGTAGAGATCTTTCCGTTATTTTTTTGGCCGCCGGCTCAATAACCTATGATATCCCCTCGCTAAGTTCATAGAATGCTGTTATTAACTTAGGTAACATATGTATCTATAATCTAAATATATATTTGGAGTGACAAGGACAAGTCTTGAGATGTTTATCTACCATCAATATCACAGTAGAGATCTTTTCGTAATTTCTTTTTGCCACCTGCTCAATAACCTATGATATCCCCTGGCTAAGTTCATATAATGCTGTTATTTACTTAATTTACTTATGTATCTATAATTTAAGTACATAGCTGGAGTGACAAGGACAAGACTTGAGAGGATTATCTAATATCAATGTCAAAGTGGATTTTTTTTGGATATATTTTTCGTTGCCGGCTCAAAAACCTGTGATGTCGCTAAGTTCATAGAATGATGTTATTTACTTATGTAACTATAATCTAAATATATATTTGGAGTGACAAGGACAAGTCTTGAGATGTTAATCTACCATCAATATCAAAGTAGAGATCTTTTGTTATTTTTTTGGCCGCCGGCTAAAAACCTATGATATCCCCTCGCCAAATTCATAGAATGCTGTTATTTACTTAGGTAACTTATGTATCTATAATCTAAATACATACTTGGAGTGACAACGATAAGTCTTAAGATGTTAATCTACCATCAATATCAAAGTAGAGATCTTTTCGTAATTTTATTTTGCCACTGGCTCAAAAACCTATGATATCCCCTCGCTAAGTTCATATAATGCTCTTATTTACTTAGTTAACTTATGTATCTATAATCTATGTACATAACTGGAGTGACAAGGACAAGTCTTGAGATGTTTATCTACCATCAATATCACAGTAGAGATCTTTTCGTAATTTCTTTTTGCCACCTGCTCAATAACCTATGATATCCCCTGGCTAAGTTTATATAATGCTGTTATTTACTTAATTTACTTACGTATCTATAATCTTAGTACATAGCTGGAGTGACAAGGACAAGTCTTGAGAGGATCATCTAACATCAATGTCAAAGTGGATTTTTTTGGTTATATTTTTTGCCGCCGGCTCAAAAACCTATGAATGTCCCCTCGCTATGTAGATAGAAAGCTGTTATGTTCTTAGCTTACTTATGTATCTATAATCTAAATACATATTTAGAATGACAAGGATAAGTTTTGAGGGGATTATCTACCACCAATATCAAAGTGGAATTTTTGTAAGTATATTTTTTTCTGCCGGCTCAAAAACCTATGATATCCCCTCGCTAAGTTCATAGAATATGGTTATTTGCTTAGTTAACTTATGTATCTATAATCTAAATACATATTTGGAGTGACAAGGACAATTCTTGAGATGTTAATCAACCATCAAAATCAAAGTAGAAAATTTTTCGATATTTTTTTTGCTGCCGGCTCAAAAATTTATGATATCCCCTCGCTAAGTTCATAGAATGCAGTCATTTACTTAGGTAACTTACGTATCTATAATCTAAATACATATTTGGATTGACAAGGACAAGTCTTGAGGGGATTATCTACCATAAATATCAAAGTGGATTTTCTTGTGGATATATTTTTAGCTGCCAGCCTAAAAACCTATAATGTCCCCTTGCTAAGTTCATAGAATGCAGTTATTTACTTAGGTAACTTATGTATCTATAATCTAAATACATACTTGGAGTGACAAGGACAAGTCTTGAGATGTTACTCAACCATCAAAATCAAAGTAGAAAATTTTTCGATATTTTTTTTTGCTGCCAGCTTTAAAACCTATGATGTCCTCTCGCTAAGTTCATAGAATGACGTTATTTACTTAGTTTACTTATGTATCTATAATCTAAATACATATTTGGATTGACAAGGATAAGTCTTGAGGGGATTATCTACCATCAATATCAAAGTGGAATTTTTGGAAATATATTTTTCTCTGCCGGCTCAAAAACCTATGATGTCCCCTCGCTAAGTTCATAGAATGTGGTTATTTATTTAGTTAACTTATGTATCTATAATCTAAATACATATTTGGAGTGACAAGGACAAGTCTTGAGGGGATTATCTACCATCAATATGACAGTGGAATTTTTTGTAGATATATTTTTCGCTGCCGGCTCAAAAACCTATGATGTCCCCTCGCTAAGTTCATAGAATGCAGTTATTTACTTAGGTAACTTATGTATCTATAATCTAAATACATACTTGGAGTGACAAGGACAAGTCTTGAGATGTTAATCAACCATCAATATCAAAGTGGATATTTTTGTGGATATATTTTTAGCTGCCAGCCTAAAAACCTATGATGTCCCCTTGCTAAGTTCATAGAATGCAGTTATTTACTTAGGTAACTTATGTATCTATAATCTAAATACATACTTGGAGTGACAAGGACAAGTCTTGAGATGTTACTCAACCATCAAAATCAAAGTAGAAAATTTTTCGATATTTTTTTTTGCTGCCAGCTTTAAAACCTATGATGTCCCCTCGCTAAGTTCATAGAATGACGTTATTTACTTAGTTTACTTATGTATCTATAATCTAAATACATACTAGGATTGACAAGAACAAGTCTTGAGGGGATTATCTACCATCAATATCAAAGTGGAATTTTTGGAAATATATTTTTCTCTGCCGGCTCAAAAACCTATGATGTCCCCTCGCTAAGTTCATAGAATGCAGTTATTTACTTAGGTAACTTATGTATCTATAATCTAAATACATACTTGGAGTGACAAGGACAAGTCTTGAGATGTTAATCAACCATCAATATCAAAGTGGATATTTTTGTGGATATATTTTTCGCTGGCAGCCTAAAAACCTATGATGTCCCCTTGCTAAGTTAATAAAATGATGTTATTTACTTAGGTAACTTATGTATCTATAATCTAAATATATATTTGGAGTGACAAGGACAATTCTTGAGATGTTAATCAACCATCAAAATCAAAGTAGAAAATTTTTCGATATTTTTTTTTGTTTCCGGCTCACAAATTTATGATATCCCCTCACTAAGTTCATAGAATGCAGTTATTTACTTAGGTAACTTACGTATCTATAATCTAAATACATATTTGGAGTGACAAGGACAAGTCTTGAGATGTTAATCTACCATCAATATCAAAGTGGATATTTTTGTGGATATATTTTTCGCTGGCAGCCTAAAAACCTATGATGTCCCCTTGCTAAGTTAATAAAATGATGTTATTTACTTAGGTAACTTATGTATCTATAATCTAAATACATATTTGGAGTGACAAGGACAAGTCTTGAGATGTTAATCTATCATAAATATCAAAGTGGAATTTTTTATGGATATATTTTTCGCTGCCAGCTCAAAAACCTATGATGTCCCCTGGCTAAGTTCATAGAATGATGTTATTTACTTAGTTTACTTATGTATCTATAATCTAAATACATATTTGGAGTGACAAGGACAAGTCTTGAGATGTTAATCTATCATAAATATCAAAGTGGAATTTTTTATGGATATATTTTTCGCTGCCAGCTCAAAAACCTATGATGTCCCCTGGCTAAGTTCATAGAATGATGTTATTTACTTAGTTTACTTATGTATCTATAATCTAAATACATATTTGGATTGACAAGGACAAGTCTTGAGGGGATTATCTACCATCAATATCGAAGAGGAAATTTTTGTGGATATATTTTTCGCTGCCAGCCTAAAAACCTATGATGTCCCCTTGCTAAGTTAATAAAATGATGTTATTTACTTAGGTAACTTATGTATCTATAATCTAAATATATATTTGGAGTGACAAGGACAATTCTTGAGATGTTAATCAACCATCAAAATCAAAGTAGAAAATTTTTCGATATTTTTTTTTGTTTCCGGCTCACAAATTTATGATATCCCCTCACTAAGTTCATAGAATGCAGTTATTTACTTAGGTAACTTACGTATCTATAATCTAAATACATATTTGGAGTGACAAGGACAAGTCTTGAGATGTTAATCTACCATCAATATCAAAGTGGATATTTTTGTGGATATATTTTTCGCTGGCAGCCTAAAAACCTATGATGTCCCCTTGCTAAGTTAATAAAATGATGTTATTTACTTAGGTAACTTATGTATCTATAATCTAAATACATATTTGGAGTGACAAGGACAAGTCTTGAGATGTTAATCTATCATAAATATCAAAGTGGAATTTTTTATGGATATATTTTTCGCTGCCAGCTCAAAAACCTATGATGTCCCCTGGCTAAGTTCATAGAATGATGTTATTTACTTAGTTTACTTATGTATCTATAATCTAAATACATATTTGGATTGACAAGGACAAGTCTTGAGGGGATTATCTACCATCAATATCGAAGAGGAAATTTTTGTGGATATATTTTTCGCTGCCGGCTCAAAAACCTATGATTTCCCCTCGCTAAGTTCACAGAATGCAGTTATTTACTTAGGTTACTTACGTATCTATAATCTAAATATATACTTGGAGTGACAAGGACAAGTCTTGAGAAGTTAATCAACCATCAAAATCAAATTAGACAATTTTTCGATATTTTTTTTTGCTGCCGGCTCACAAATATTTGATATCCCCTCGCTAAGTTCATAGAATACAGCTATTTACTTAGGTTACTTACGTATCTATAATCTAAATACATACTTGGAGTGACAAGGACAAGTTTTGAGATGTTAATCTACCATAAATATCAAAGTGGAATTTTTTATGGATATATTTTTAGCTGCCATTTCAAAAACCTATGATGTCCCCTCGCTAAGTTCATAGAATGCAGTTATTTACTTAGGTTACTTATGTATCTATAATCTAAATACATACTAGGACTGACAAGGACAAGTCTTGAGGGGATTATCTACCATCAATATCGAAGTGGAATTTTTTGTAAATATATTTTTCGCTGCCGGCTCAATAACCTATGATGTCCCCTCGCTAAGTTCATAGAATGCAGTTATTTACTTAGGTAACTTACGTATCTATAATCTAAATACATATTTGGAGTGACAAGGACAAGTCTTGAGATGTTAATCTATCATAAATATCAAAGTGGAATTTTTTATGGATATATTTTTCGCTGCCAGCTCAAAAACCTATGATGTCCCCTGGCTAAGTTCATAGAATCATGTTATTTACTTAGTTTACTTATGTATCTATAATCTAAATACATATTTGGATTGACAAGGACAAGTCTTGAGGGGATTATCTACCATCAATATCGAAGAGGAAATTTTTGTAAATATAATTTTCGCTGCCGGCTCAATAACCTATGATGTCCCCTCGCTAAGTTCATAGAATGCAGTGATTTACTTAGGTAACTTATGTATCTATAATCTAAATACATATTTGGAGTGACAAGGACAAGTCTTGAGATGTTAATCTACCATCAATATCAAAGTGGATATTTTTGTGGATATATTTTTCGCTGCCAGCCTAAAAACCTATGATGTCCCCTTGCTAAGTTAATAAACTGATGTTATTTACTTAGGTAACTTATGTATCTATAATCTAAATACATATTTGGAGTGACAAGGACAAGTCTTGAGATGTTAATCTATAATAAATATCAAAGTGGAATTTTTTGTGGATATATTTTTCGCTGCCAGCTCAAAAACCTATGATGTCCCCTGGCTAAGTTCATAGAATGATGTTATTTACTTAGTTTACTTATGTATCTATAATCTAAATACATATTTGGATTGACAAGGCCAAGTCTTGAGGGGATTATCTACCATCAATATCGAAGAGGAAATTTTTGTGGATATATTTTTCGCTGCCGGCTCAAAAACCTATGATTTCCCCTCGCTAAGTTCACAGAATGCAGTTATTTACTTAGGTTAAATGATATTATTTACTTAGGTAACTTATGTATCTATAATCGAAATACATATTTGGAGTGACAAGGACAAGTCTTGAGATGTTAATCTATCATAAATATCAAAGTGGATTTTTTGGTGGATATATTTTCCGCTGCCCGCCTAAAAACCTATGATTTCCCCTCGCTAAATTCATAGAATGATGTTATTTACTTAGTTTACTTATGTATTTATAATCTAAATACATATTTGGATTGACAAGGACAAGTCTTGAGGGGATTATCTACCATCAATATCGAAGTGGATTTTTTTGTAAATATATTTTTCGCTGCCGGCTTAATAACCTATGATGTCCCCTCGCTAAGTTCATAGAATGCAGTTATTTACTTAGGTTACTTATGTATCTATAATCTAAATACATACTTGGAGTGACAAGGATAAGTCTTGACATGTTAATCTACCATCAAAATCAAAGTAGATATTTTTTCGATATTTTTTTCGCTGCCGGCTCAAAAACCTATGATGTCCCCTCGCTAAGTTCATAGAATGATGTTATTTACTTAGTTTACTTATGTGTCTATAATCTAAATACATATTTAGAGTGACACGGATAAGTCTTGAGGGGATTATCTACCATCAATATCAAAGTGGAATTTTTGTAAATATATTTTTCTCTGCCGGCTCAAAAACCTATGATGTCCCCTCGCTAAGTTCATAGAATGCAGTTATTTACTTAGCTAACTTATGTATCTATAATCTAAATACATATTTGGAGTGACAAGGACAAGTCTTGAGGGGATTATCTACCATCAATATGACAGTGCAATTTTTTGTAGATATATTTTTCGCTGCCGGCTCAAAAACCTATGATTTCCCCTCGCTAAGTTCATAGAATGTGGTTATTTGCTTAGTTAACTTTTGTATCTATAATCTAAATACATATTTGGAGTGACAAGGAAGAGTCTTGAGGGGATTATCTACCATCAATATGACAGTGCAATTTTTTGTAGATATATTTTTCGCTGCCGGCTCAAAAACCTATGATTTCCCCTCGCTAAGTTCATAGAATGTGGTTATTTGCTTAGTTAACTTTTGTATCTATAATCTAAATACATATTTGGAGTGACAAGGAAGAGTCTTGAGGGGATTATCTACCATCAATATGACAGTGCAATTTTTTGTAGATATATTTTTCGCTGCCGGCTCAAAAACCTATGATTTCCCCTCGCTAAGTTCATAGAATGTGGTTATTTGCTTAGTTAACTTTTGTATCTATAATCTAAATACATATTTGGAGTGACAAGGACAAGTCTTGAGGGGATTATCTACCATCGATATCGAAATGGAGTTTTTTGTAATGTGAATGTGTTTTTTCGCTGCCGGCTCAATAACCAAGATGACCCCTCGCTAAGTTGATAGAATGCAGTTATTTACTTAGGTTACTTATGTATCTATACTAAATACATACTTGGAGTGACAAGGATAAGTCTTGAGATGTTAATCTACCATCAAAATCAAAGTAGATATTTTTTCGATATTTTTTTCGCTGCCGGCTCAAAAACCTATGATGTCCCCTCGCTAAGTTCATAGAATGATGTTATTTACTTAGTTTACTTATGTATCTATAATCTAAACATATATTTGGAGTGACAAGGACAAGTCTTGAGGGGATTATCTACCATAAATATCAAAGTGGATTTTTTTGTGGATATATTTTTTGCTGCCAGCTTTAAAACCTATGATGTCCCCTCGCTAAGTTCATAGAATGATGTTATTTACTTAGTTTACTTATGTATCTATAATCTACATACATATTTGGATTGACAAGGATAAGTCTTGAGGGGATTATCTACCATCAATATCAAAGTGGAATTTTTGTAAATATATTTTTCTCTGCCGGCTCAAAAACCTATGATGTCCCCTCGCTACGTTCATAGAATGATGTTATTTACTTAGGTTACTTATGTATCTATAATCTAAATACATACTTGGAGTGACAAGGATAATTCTTGACATGTTAATCTACCATCAAAATCAAAGTAGATATTTTTTCGATATTTTTTTCGCTGCCCGCTCAAAAACCTATGATGTCCCCTCGCTAAGTTCATAGAATGATGTTATTTACTTAGGTTACTTATGTATCTATAAACTAAATACATACTTGGAGTGACAAGGATAAGTCTTGACATGTTAATCTACCATCAAAATCAAAGCAGATATTTTTTTCGCTGCCGGCTCAGAAACCTATGATGTCCCCTCGCTAAGTTCATAGAATGCAGTTATTTACTTAGGTTACTTATGTATCTATAATCTAAATACATATTTGGAGTGACAAGGATAAGTCTTGACATGTTAATCTACCATCAAAGTCAATGTAGATATTTTTTCGATATTTTTTTCGCTGCCGGCTCAAAAACCTATGATGTCCCCTCGCTAAGTTCATAGAATGCAGTTATTTACTTAGGTTACTTATGTATCTATAAACTAAATACATACTTGGAGTGACAAGGATAAGTCTTGACATGTTAATCTACCATCAAAATCAAAGCAGATATTTTTTTCGCTGCCGGCTCAGAAACCGATGATGTCCCCTCGCTAAGTTCATAGAATGCAGTTATTTACTTAGGTTACTTATGTATCTATAATCTAAATACATACTTGGAGTGACAAGGATAAGTCTTGACATGTTAATCTACCATCAAAATCAATGTAGATATTTTTTCGATATTTTTTTCGCTGCCGGCTCAAAAACCTATGATGTCCCCTCGCTAAGTTCATAGAATGCAGTTATTTACTTAGGTTACTTATGTATCTATAATCTAAATACATACTTGGAGTGACAAGGATAAGTCTTGACATGTTAATCTACCATCAAAATCAATGTAGATATTTTTTCGATATTTTTTTCGCTGCCGGCTCAAAAACCTATGATGTCCCCTCGCTAAGTTCATAGAATGCAGTTATTTACTTAGGTTACTTATGTATCTATAATCTAAATACATACTTGGAGTGACAAGGATAAGTCTTGACATGTTAATCTACCATCAAAATCAAAGTAGATATTTTTTCGATATTTTTTTCGCTGCCCGCTCAAAAACCTATGATGTCCCCTCGCTAAGTTCATAGAATGATGTTATTTACTTAGGTTACTTATGTATCTATAATCTAAATACATACTTGGAGTGACAAGGATAAGTCTTGACATGTTAATCTACCATCAAAATCAAAGTAGATAATTTTTCGATATTTTTCTCGCTGCCGGCTCAAAAACCTATGATGTCCCCTCGCTAAGTTCATAGAATGCAGTTATTTACTTAGGTTACTTATGTATCTATAATCTAAATACATACTTGGAGTGACAAGGATAAGTCTTGACATGTTAATCTACCATCAAAATCAAAGTAGATATTTTTTCGATATTTTTTTCGCTGCCGGCTCAAAAACCTATGATGTCCCCTCGCTAAGTTCAAAGAATGATGTTATTTACTTAGTTTACTTATGTGTCTATAATCTAAATACATATTTAGAGTGACACGGATAAGTCTTGAGGGGATTATCTACCATCAATATCAAAGTGGAATTTTTGTAAATATATTTTTCTCTGCCGGCTCAAAAACCTATGATGTCCCCTCGCTAAGTTCATAGAATGCAGTTATTTACTTAGGTAACTTATGTATCTATAATCTAAATACATACTTGGAGTGACAAGGACAAGTCTTGAGATGTTACTCAACCATCAAAATCAAAGTAGAAAATTTTTCGATATTTTTTTTTTGCTGCCAGCTTTAAAACCTATGATGTCCCCTCGCTAAGTTCATAGAATGATGTTATTTACTTAGTTTACTTATGTATCTATAATCTACATACATATTTGGATTGACAAGGATAAGTCTTGAGGGGATTATCTACCATCAATATCAAAGTGGAATTTTTGTAAATATATTTTTCTCTGCCGGCTCAAAAACCTATGATGTCCCCTCGCTAAGTTCATAGAATGATGTTATTTACTAAGGTTACTTATGTATCTATAATCTAAATACATACTTGGAGTGACAAGGATAATTCTTGACATGTTAATCTACCATCAAAATCAAAGTAGATATTTTTTCGATATTTTTTTCGCTGCCCGCTCAAAAACCTATGATGTCCCCTCGCTAAGTTCATAGAATGATGTTATTTACTTAGGTTACTTATGTATCTATAAACTAAATACATACTTGGAGTGACAAGGATAAGTCTTGACATGTTAATCTACCATCAAAATCAAAGCAGATATTTTTTTCGCTGCCGGCTCAGAAACCTATGATGTCCCCTTGCTAAGTTCATAGAATGATGTTATTTACTTAGTTTACTTATGTATCTATAATCTACATACATATTTGGATTGACAAGGATAAGTCTTGAGGGGATTATCTACCATCAATATCAAAGTGGAATTTTTGTAAATATATTTTTCTCTGCCGGCTCAAAAACCTATGATGTCCCCTCGCTAAGTTCATAGAATGATGTTATTTACTTAGGTTACTTATGTATCTATAATCTAAATACATACTTGGAGTGACAAGGATAATTCTTGACATGTTAATCTACCATCAAAATCAAAGTAGATATTTTTTCGATATTTTTTTCGCTGCCCGCTCAAAAACCTATGATGTCCCCTCGCTAAGTTCATAGAATGATGTTATTTACTTAGGTTACTTATGTATCTATAAACTAAATACATACTTGGAGTGACAAGGATAAGTCTTGACATGTTAATCTACCATCAAAATCAAAGCAGATATTTTTTTCGCTGCCGGCTCAGAAACCTATGATGTCCCCTCGCTAAGTTCATAGAATGCAGTTATTTACTTAGGTTACTTATGTATCTATAATCTAAATACATACTTGGAGTGACAAGGATAAGTCTTGACATGTTAATCTACCATCAAAGTCAATGTAGATATTTTTTCGATATTTTTTTCGCTGCCGGCTCAAAAACCTATGATGTCCCCTCGCTAAGTTCATAGAATGCAGTTATTTACTTAGGTTACTTATGTATCTATAAACTAAATACATACTTGGAGTGACAAGGATAAGTCTTGACATGTTAATCTACCATCAAAATCAAAGCAGATATTTTTTTCGCTGCCGGCTCAGAAACCGATGATGTCCCCTCGCTAAGTTCATAGAATGCAGTTATTTACTTAGGTTACTTATGTATCTATAATCTAAATACATACTTGGAGTGACAAGGATAAGTCTTGACATGTTAATCTACCATCAAAATCAATGTAGATATTTTTTCGATATTTTTTTCGCTGCCGGCTCAAAAACCTATGATGTCCCCTCGCTAAGTTCATAGAATGCAGTTATTTACTTAGGTTACTTATGTATCTATAATCTAAATACATACTTGGAGTGACAAGGATAAGTCTTGACATGTTAATCTACCATCAAAATCAATGTAGATATTTTTTCGATATTTTTTTCGCTGCCGGCTCAAAAACCTATGATGTCCCCTCGCTAAGTTCATAGAATGCAGTTATTTACTTAGGTTACTTATGTATCTATAATCTAAATACATACTTGGAGTGACAAGGATAAGTCTTGACATGTTAATCTACCATCAAAATCAAAGTAGATATTTTTTCGATATTTTTTTCGCTGCCCGCTCAAAAACCTATGATGTCCCCTCGCTAAGTTCATAGAATGATGTTATTTACTTAGGTTACTTATGTATCTATAATCTAAATACATACTTGGAGTGACAAGGATAAGTCTTGACATGTTAATCTACCATCAAAATCAAAGTAGATAATTTTTCGATATTTTTCTCGCTGCCGGCTCAAAAACCTATGATGTCCCCTCGCTAAGTTCATAGAATGCAGTTATTTACTTAGGGTTCTTATGTATCTATAATCTAAATACATACTTGGAGTGACAAGGATAAGTCTTGACATGTTAATCTACCATCAAAATCAAAGTAGATATTTTTTCGATATTTTTTTCGCTGCCGGCTCAAAAACCTATGATGTCCCCTCGCTAAGTTCATAGAATGATGTTATTTACTTAGTTTACTTATGTGTCTATAATCTAAATACATATTTAGAGTGACACGGATAAGTCTTGAGGGGATTATCTACCATCAATATCAAAGTGGAATTTTTGTAAATATATTTTTCTCTGCCGGCTCAAAAACCTATGATGTCCCCTCGCTAAGTTCATAGAATGCAGTTATTTACTTAGGTAACTTATGTATCTATAATCTAAATACATACTTGGAGTGACAAGGACAAGTCTTGAGATGTTACTCAACCATCAAAATCAAAGTAGAAAATTTTTCGATATTTTTTTTTTGCTGCCAGCTTTAAAACCTATGATGTCCCCTCGCTAAGTTCATAGAATGATGTTATTTACTTAGTTTACTTATGTATCTATAATCTACATACATATTTGGATTGACAAGGATAAGTCTTGAGGGGAAAAACCTATGATGTCCCCTCGCTAAGTTCATAGAATGATGTTATTTACTTAGGTTACTTATGTATCTATAATCTAAATACATACTTGGAGTGACAAGGATAATTCTTGACATGTTAATCTACCATCAAAATCAAAGTAGATATTTTTTCGATATTTTTTTCGCTGCCCGCTCAAAAACCTATGATGTCCCCTCGCTAAGTTCATAGAATGATGTTATTTACTTAGGTTACTTATGTATCTATAAACTAAATACATACTTGGAGTGACAAGGATAAGTCTTGACATGTTAATCTACCATCAAAATCAAAGCAGATATTTTTTTCGCTGCCGGCTCAGAAACCTATGATGTCCCCTCGCTAAGTTCATAGAATGCAGTTATTTACTTAGGTTACTTATGTATCTATAATCTAAATACATTCTTGGAGTGACAAGGATAAGTCTTGACATGTTAATCTACCATCAAAATCAAAGCAGATATTTTTTTCGCTGCCGGCTCAGAAACCTATGATGTCCCCTCGCTAAGTTCATAGAATGCAGTTATTTACTTAGGTTACTTATGTATCTATAATCTAAATACATTCTTGGAGTGACAAGGATAAGTCTTGACATGTTAATCTACCATCAAAATCAATGTAGATATTTTTTCGATATTTTTTTCGCTGCCGGCTCAAAAACCTATGATGTCCCCTCGCTAAGTTCATAGAATGCAGTTATTTACTTAGGTTACTTATGTATCTATAATCTAAATACATACTTGGAGTGACAAGGATAAGTCTTGACATGTTAATCTACCATCAAAATCAATGTAGATATTTTTTCGATATTTTTTTCGCTGCCGGCTCAAAAACCTATGATGTCCCCTCGCTAAGTTCATAGAATGCAGTTATTTACTTAGGTAACTTATGTATCTATAATCTAAATACATATTTGGAGTGACAAGGACAAGTCTTGAGGGGATTATCTACCATCAATATGACAGTGCAATTTTTTGTAGATATATTTTTCGCTGCCGGCTCAAAAACCTATGATTTCCTCTCGCTAAGTTCATAGAATGTGGTTATTTGCTTAGTTAACTTTTGTATCTATAATCTAAATACATATTTGGAGTGACAAGGAAGAGTCTTGAGGGGATTATCTACCATCAATATCAAAGTGGAATTTTTTGTGGATATATTTTTCGCTGCCAGCCTAAAAACATATGATGTCCCCTTGTTAAGTTAATAAAATGATGTTATTTACTTAGGTAACTTACGTATCTATAATCTAAATACATATTTGGAGTGACAAGGACAAGTCTTGAGGGGATTATCTACCATCGATATCGAAATGGAGTTTTTTGTAAATATATTTTTCGCTGCCGGCTCAATAACCAAGATGACCCCTCGCTAAGTTGATAGAATGCAGTTATTTACTTAGGTTACTTATGTATCTATACTAAATACATACTTGGAGTGACAAGGATAAGTCTTGAGATGTTAATCTACCATCAAAATCAAAGTAGATATTTTTTCGATATTTTTTTCGCTGCCGGCTCAAAAACCTATGATGTCCCCTCGCTAAGTTCATAGAATGATGTTATTTACTTAGTTTACTTATGTATCTATAATCTAAACATATATTTGGAGTGACAAGGACAAGTCTTGAGGGGATTATCTACCATAAATATCAAAGTGGATTTTTTTGTGGATATATTTTTTGCTGCCAGCTTTAAAACCTATGATGTCCCCTCGCTAAGTTCATAGAATGATGTTATTTACTTAGTTTACTTATGTATCTATAATCTACATACATATTTGGATTGACAAGGATAAGTCTTGAGGGGATTATCTACCATCAATATCAAAGTGGAATTTTTGTAAATATATTTTTCTCTGCCGGCTCAAAAACCTATGATGTCCCCTCGCTAAGTTCATAGAATGATGTTATTTACTTAGGTTACTTATGTATCTATAATCTAAATACATACTTGGAGTGACAAGGATAATTCTTGACATGTTAATCTACCATCAAAATCAAAGTAGATATTTTTTCGATTTTTTTTTCGCTGCCCGCTCAAAAACCTATGATGTCCCCTCGCTAAGTTCATAGAATGATGTTATTTACTTAGGTTACTTATGTATCTATAATCTAAATACATACTTGGAGTGACAAGGATAAGTCTTGACATGTTAATCTACCATCAAAATCAAAGTAGATAATTTTTCGATATTTTTCTCGCTGCCGGCTCAAAAACCTATGATGTCCCCTCGCTAAGTTCATAGAATGCAGTTATTTACTTAGGTTACTTATGTATCTATAATCTAAATACATACTTGGAGTGACAAGGATAAGTCTTGACATGTTAATCTACCATCAAAATCAAAGTAGATATTTTTTCGATATTTTTTTCGCTGCCGGCTCAAAAACCTATGATGTCCCCTCGCTAAGTTCATAGAATGATGTTATTTACTTAGTTTACTTATGTGTCTATAATCTAAATACATATTTAGAGTGACACGGATAAGTCTTGAGGGGATTATCTACGATCAATATCAAAGTGGAATTTTTGTAAATATATTTTTCTCTGCCGGCTCAAAAACCTATGATGTCCCCTCGCTAAGTTCATAGAATGCAGTTATTTACTTAGGTAACTTATGTATCTATAATCTAAATACATATTTGGAGTGACAAGGACAAGTCTTGAGGGGATTATCTACCATCAATATGACAGTGCAATTTTTTGTAGATATATTTTTCGCTGCCGGCTCAAAAACCTATGATTTCCCCTCGCTAAGTTCATAGAATGTGGTTATTTGCTTAGTTAACTTTTGTATCTATAATCTAAATACATATTTGGAGTGACAAGGAAGAGTCTTGAGGGGATTATCTACCATCAATATCAAAGTGGAATTTTTTGTGGATATATTTTTCGCTGCCAGCCTAAAAACATATGATGTCCCCTTGTTAAGTTAATAAAATGATGTTATTTACTTAGGTAACTTACGTATCTATAATCTAAATACATATTTGGAGTGACAAGGACAAGTCTTGAGGGGATTATCTACCATCGATATCGAAATGGAGTTTTTTGTAAATATATTTTTCGCTGCCGACTCAATAACCAAGATGACCCCTCGCTAAGTTCATAGAATGCAGTTATTTACTTAGGTTACTTATGTATCTATACTAAATACATACTTGGAGTGACAAGGATAAGTCTTGAGATGTTAATCTACCATCAAAATCAAAGTAGATATTTTTTCGATATTTTTTTCGCTGCCGGCTCAAAAACCTATGATGTCCCCTCGCTAAGTTCATAGAATGATGTTATTTACTTAGTTTACTTATGTATCTATAATCTAAACATATATTTGGAGTGACAAGGACAAGTCTTGAGGGGATTATCTACCATCAATATCAAAGTGGAATTTTTTGTGGATATATTTTTCGCTGCCAGCCTAAAAACATATGATGTCCCCTTGCTAAGTTTATAGAATGATGTTATTTACTTAGGTAACTTATGTATCTATTATCTAAATACATACTTGGAATGACAAGGACAAGTCTTGAGATGTTAATCAACCATCAAAATCAAAGTAGATAATTTTTCGATATTTTTTTTTGCTGCCGGCTCACAAATTTTTGATATTCCGTCGCTAAGTTCATAGAATGATGTTATTTACTTAGGTTACTTATGTATCTATAATCTAAATACATACTTGGAGTGACAAGGATAAGTCTTGACATGTTAATCTACCATCAAAATCAAAGTAGATATTTTTTCGATATTTTTTTCGCTGCCGGCTCAAAAACCTATGATGTCCCCTCGCTAAGTTCATAGAATGCAGTTATTTACTTAGGTTACTTATGTATCTATAATCTAAATACATACTTGGAGTGATAAGGATAAGTCTTGACATGTTAATCTACCATCAAAATCAAAGTAGATATTTTTTCGATATTTTTTTCGCTGCCGGCTCAAAAACCTATGATGTCCCCTCGCTAAGTTCATAGAATGATGTTATTTACTTAGTTTACTTATGTATCTATAATCTAAATACATATTTAGAGTGACAAGGATAAGTCTTGAGGGGATTATCTACCATCAATATCAAAGTGGAATTTTTGTAAATATATTTTTCTCTGCCGGCTCAAAAACCTATGATATCCCCTCGCTTAGTTCATAGAATGTGGTTATTTGCTTAGTTAACTTATGTATCTATAATCTATATACATATTTGGAGTGACAAGGACAAGTCTTGAGGGGATTATCTACCATCAATATCAAAGTGGATTTTTTTGTGGATATATTTTTCGCTGCCAGCCTAAAAACATATGATGTCCCCTTGCTAAGTTCATAGAATGATGTTATTTACTTAGGTAACTTATGTATCTATAATCTAAATACATATTTAGAGTGACAAGGATAAGTCTTGAGACGTTAATCTACCATCAATATCAAAGTGGAAATTTTTGTGGGTATATTTTTTGTTTTCGGCTCACTAACCTATGATGTCCCCTCGCTAAGTTCATAGAATGCTGTTATTTACTTAGTTAACTTATGTATCTATAATCTAAATATATATTTGGAGTGACAAGGACAGGTCTTGAGATGTTAATCTACCATCAATATCAAAGTAGATATTTTTCCGATATATTTATTGGCCGCCGGCTCAAAAACCTATGTCATACCCTCGCTAAGTTCATAGAAAGCTGTTATTTACTTAGTAAACTTATGTATCTATAATCTAAATACATACTTGGAGTGACAAGGACAAGTTTTGAGAGGTAAATCTACCATCAAATTAAAATGAAAGATTTTTGTCGATATAATTTTCGCCGGTGGCTAAAAAACCTATGTATCCCCTCGGTAAGGACATGGAATGATATTATTTACTTAGTATACTTATATATCTTTTAAATTAATACATTTCTAGAGTGACACCATGCCATTTTTGATATCTTATACTCTTTCTTAAGAAACGAAAACGTATGATTATTACGTACGTTTGTTTTTGTTCGATTTATGGCTCTGAAACTTTCATGGGATCATAAAATCTTAATTCAATAGGAAGGTTTGATGTGTTTTTTTGTAATTAATTAAATTTTCTTTCTTTTGAACTCTTAAAACCGATTAAATTATAAAATACTTTGTGTTTTTGCTAATTCTGAATTCATGTCTATTTAGAATATTTTAACGCCTGTTAGGCCTTTTTTCAATTGTTTTTATCATTTTCTTATATTTTCAACAATTTTCCAGTGTAAATACGGTAAATAAAGCAATTTTCTGGATTCTTCCTAATTTGGTCGGATTATATTGGCTGCTAACTTTTGGCCGCTAACTTCACGCCGGTAAAAAAATGTTGTCTACACGCAAAATAGTATATGTTAATGTGAATTTGTCCCAAATATAATCTAGTTTGGATACAAAAACATAAAATAAAATACATTCATACAAAAATATGTATAAAATGCTGAAAAAGTGAAAATATAGCGAAAACGTCGGTTTACGACCATTTTTATCAGTTTGTGACCACCAGTGACCTGGTTTGCGACCGCTATTTTAATATGAAAAATTTTTCATTAAAACAATTATAATCGCTTTAAAAATATTTTAATTTTTGCCTATTAATAAAAACAAATATGGTAATCATTTGATGTAATGTCTTCTTTTAATTAAAAAATAACAATCTTACATTTCATAGGAACTTAGTAATAGTTGTAATAGAATTAAACAATATCCTAAATATTAAGTAATATAACATTTAAAAAATTATCAACATCAATATTTGCTCGTTGTGGTGGATCAGGTATAAACAAATGTTTGCTGAAAGCCCCAGTATCCAACATTGCCATATTTTTCGCTAGCAACGCTTTCCTAGACACCACCAGCCAACCTCCACCTTGTATTCCTCACTGCGGCTCCGAAATGTCGGATGTCCGCATTCACCAAAAAGAGGTTCTCAAAGAGTAAGGCTAGTGGCCCCGACGAGATCCCGGCGGTAGTATTGAAGACCTGTGCCCCTGAGTTGTCTCCTATTCTCACACGCCTATTCAGACTCTTTGAAAACAAGACGTGTCCCTAAATCCTGGAAACTTGCAAACGTCCAACCTATACCCAAAAAGGGTAGCCGTATAGATCCGTCGAACTATAGACCTATCGCAATCACCTCCATACTCATCAAGATTATGGAGCGTGTATTGAATGCCAAACTTCTTGGCTACCTGGAAAACAATGATCTCCTGAGTGATCGACAATTCGGCTTTCGACCTGATCGATCTACAGGAGATCTCCTAGTGCTAGCCACCCACCTCTGCAGCGAGGCCATTGAGAAACACGGTGAAGCGCTAGCAGTTTCACTGGACATCTCGAAGGCTTTCGACAGGGTCTGGCATGATATTCTGCTCAGCAAGCTTCCCTCATATGGACTGCCCTCTAGTTTATGCGCCTGGATCTCCGATTTCCTGAGTGGACGGTCTATTCGAGTGGTAATCGATGGCTGCTCGTCGGAAGTAAAGGCGATCAAGGCTGGTGTTCCTCAGGGATCTGTTCTCTCTGCTACGCGTTTTTTTGCTGCATATTAACGACTTCCTGAAACCCGGAATTTACGGGTACGCAGATGACAGCACCGTCACAGAGAGTTATATATCCGATCCGCCACAACAGTGTCTCAGAGAGGATATGGTTACGAGCTTGAACTCGGCTCTGCAAATTGTTGCCGAGTGGGGTACCGCCAATAGGGTCGAGTTCAATGCCTCTAAAACACAGGCCTGTCTTTTTTCTGCCAAGAGGAGCTCCTTCAAGCTGACTCCCGCATTTCGCGATGTATCTGTACCGATATCCAAAAACCTAGATCTTTTGGGTCTCAATTTATCCTCTGACCTTAATTTCGGATGGTCCATCGAGGCAAAGGTTAAGACTGTTGCCAAAAAACTTGGTATCCTGAACAAGGTGAGACGGTACTTCACAAAGGCACAGCTTCTATACCCATTACAGGATCTAGTCCCTTTGTCTCGATTGTATCACACCTCTTCCTCTAACTCATTTGCATATTCACGCCCAATTACAGATTTCTAGTACTAAGAGTCTTTGAGACATAGTGCGGACGGACGGACAGACAGACAGACAGACAGACAGACAGACGGACATGGCGAAACTATAAAGGTTCCATGTTGACTACGGAACCCTAAAAATCAGACTTGGTCGCATACTCAATGAACTTTCATACCAAT
Organism: Polyploca ridens; assembly: GCA_951394255.1. Lineage (NCBI taxonomy): Eukaryota > Metazoa > Arthropoda > Insecta > Lepidoptera > Drepanidae > Polyploca > Polyploca ridens. The sequence continues at coordinate 2,851,513 of OX596251.1, read as the reverse complement.
TTCTGTTAGCGGCCGTTATTTTTCTCATACTAAATTATGGTGGCCGGAAACCAATGTCTTTATTTCGATTATTTTGGTTTACGACCACCTGTTTAGCACCCAATTTCATACGTAAATTAAACAAAGTTCTTTCAAAGAAACTGGTGGTCGTTTACCAAAGAGCTACAAAGAAAAGCTTTTACAATGCTACATTCAAAATTGTAACAGTCCTGTATGAAGTATTAGGATCATATTGATCATAACAAAATAATGCGATTCTCGTCGATTGGCGACCACGTGGTCGCTATCTAACGTTTTTGATAAGTAAGCATTTCGGTTACCGGCCACTTGATTTTATCTTAATAATAAGTTTAAAAATAGCAAAATACAACAAAATAATAACCAAAACTTATCGGTTGTACAATTTAACATCTAACTTGTGTGTAAAACATGAAATAAGTAATAAAACTTACCTTTGAGCACCGCGCGCCGTGTTATTTTTTTTCCAACTTGCGGTACTGAATTGCTTTACTGAATCAAGACGCGCACTGAGCAATATTTTTTCGGCTCTGGGTTAACCCATTTGTTTCAAACTGTGTTAATTCTTATTTCATAATTATTTATAAAGCACGTTAGATTTATTTTTTATTTATGTTACCTCTACAAATACTATTATCTTGATTTAAAGAAAAGTAGTACGTCAAATGGTCGCCTACTGAAGGTGGTCGCGATACCGGCGAAAGGACCCTACGCTTTTTTCCGATTTAGCATAAAAAAGCCCTAATAGATTATCATTATGTAAATTATTTACTCAGTATGTGTGTCTTAATTAGTAAACCGCGTGAAGCGCTCGTGGTGTAGCATGATTAGCCGTTCTTAATCGATCGGCAAAGTTAAGATGAAAGGATGGCTGCAAGAAATTTGAAAGATAGGTATTTAACAAATCTATTGCTGTCGCGCTGTGGCCCGGATATCAATGTGTGAGTGAACAGACTGTACATGGTGCAAGTGTGCGTGCCGTAGCTCGCACCGCTCCCACCGACCGCCCGCCCCTCGATTTTACTTTACTTGTAATATTATATTTCTGTGATTCGGCCGGCGACTGGCAAGTTGATATACCTTTCAGCGCTTGCAGTTTTGTTGTTCCAAGTGACATTAGGGATTTTGAAATTAGAACAAATACCTAACCATACGTTATTTTATTTGTATTTTGAGTCGATATAAAAAAATAGATTATATATTCGACATTTATGTATGTAATATTATTGGAACTGCATTATATTCACATAATGATAATCTATTAGGGCTTCCAAACAAATACCTATACAACATTTTATAGATTTATATTTGTCCACAGTCCACGCATTTCTTCGAAACTATTTATCGAATTGTGAACATTATTTTTTTAATGCCTTATATATTTACTTCAACTTAGGGAACAGTGCGAAAGTAAAAAATAACTCTAATCTGACACTGTCTTGATGTCAGCTATTATATTTTTAATTGAATATATACGACGTGCTCTTCCGTGACTTTAAGATATTTTCAGTTTACAGTTATTTTATAGTTTTTTGTGTATTATGAAGTAGTTTTTTTACTAGTGAAAGAGCTTATTTATACGTATAAAACAAGCCCTTGAAATAATATTATAGAATCATAATAAAACGTAGCTCGTATCAAGCCAGGCCTTCACGCGTATTACTCCATATCTTGAAAAAAACTGAACCGATTTTGATGAAACTTCTTCACAAAATATTAAAAATAACTCTAATCTGACACTGTCTTAAAGTCAGCGAAATATTTTTACTGGAATACGTCGTGCTCTTTCGCTGACTTCAAATCAGCGTTAGATTAGAGTTATTCCATTCTTTTTAGTGTATTTGGAAGTCGATAAAAAAAAAACTTTTTTATTGTGTGTATTTTGAAGTCGATTTAGTTTTTTAAATTACTTTTTTATTTCAATTACCAACTTTTTTATTTCGTATTATTTAGAATTTGACCAAGCTCAAGCCAAGCCGCCGCACGTATTACTTATTCCATATCTTGAAAACAACTGAACCGATTTTAATAAAACTCTCACTGAGTTGAAGTAAATGTAAACCAATAAAAAAATGTCACAATCCGATTAATAGTTTCAGAGAAATGCGTGGACAAACATACACCTATGAAATTTTGTATATCAGTTTGGAAGCCTGAAATTTTGTGAGGAAGTTTCATCAAAATCAGTTCAATAGTTTTTAAGATATGGAATAATAAGTGTGTCGGGCTGGCTTATTGATACGAGCTATGGGCGTTGGTTGTGTCAAAGGGAAAATATCTGAAAACTTTGGTCAAATCCTCGTAAATGTAAGAAAAAAAAATTACAAGTCGATTTTAAATAAATATACCAGCCAAGTGAGAGTCAATCTCACACACAGAGGGATCCGTACAATATTAAATAACTTATCGTTGCTATGACAAAAAAAAGAAGTTTCTTGTATGAGTGGCCCCTTTAATTTTTCTTTTTCATTTTTATTATTTTTTGTTATAGCGGTCATAGAAATACATATCCCACCAAAAACATTATAATGTAAAATGTTGCCGCCAAGACATATAGCTCGTACTGTCAAAAAGTTATCAAATCTCATGTAGAGCCAAGCTTATAACTCTACATGCACTTACTCTACAAGCCCTAACTTCACAAACTCTACACCCCGTAGTCAAAATATGTGGCTTGGCCGTTTCGCTACCCTCACATGGGAGTAAAGTGAAAAATTTATTCACTGTTCATTACTTTTATGTTATTCAATAGTTCTTGTAGTATTGAAACGGCCAAGCCACATATTTTGACTACGGGGTGTAGAGTTTGTGAAGTTAGGGCTTGTAGAGTAAGTGCATGTAGAGTTATAAGCTTGGCTCTACATGAGATTTGATAACTTTTTGACAGTACGAGCTATATGTCTTGGCGGCAACATTTTACATTATAATGTTTTTGGTGGGATTTCACTTCTTTTTGTAAGTTGCGATTGTTTTTTTTTTGTTTGAAATTTCTAAGTTTTATAATTTTTTTGTTGTTTGTGTACTAATACAAGCTTACATACCAAATTTCAGCTTTCTAGGACTTCAGGAAGTACCCTATGAGTTTTGATGATCATCAGTGAGTCAGTGACGAAATCGGGGTTTTTTAGATATCAATAAAATCTAAAGTATAAGAGCTATTTTATTGAAACTTAATATGTTTAATAAATTTACTATTGAAATCATGTTCTGAGAATTTTGTTTATCTGGTATAATCCAAAACCAAGTTATGAGGGTTCAAAAAAACGACGAAGCGAATTTACTATTGACATCATGTTCTGAGAATTTTGTTTATCTGGTATAATCCAAACCCAAGTTATGAGGGTTCAAAAAAACGACGAAGCGCTTCGAGAAAAGGTAGGTAGTGCCCTTTCGCTTCGCTTGGCTGTCTTGGCGGGGGGCACTTCCGTGCCCCCAGATTCTCTGAAAATTTCAGCTGTCTACCTATTACCGTTCATGAGATACAGCCCACCGACAGACAGACGCACGGACGGACAGCGGAGTCTTGTTTGGCACCCTTCGGGTACGAAACTAAAAAGTATAGTCACAATCCGATTAATCGTTTCCGAGAAATGCGTGGATAAATATACATACTTACAACCATACATACACCTATAAAATGTTGTATATTTGTTTGGAAGTCCTAATAGATTATCATTTGAATATATAATATTGTTTGGCAGTCCAATAATACATACATACGTGTCGAATTGATAATCTCCTTTTTTTAAGTCAATTAAAAATATATATTTTGTACTGTTATTTTGAAAAAGGTTACTTAATATTAGATATTATGATAACCTTTGAACGATCACATTTCTTGTTCTTTAATCCTTCATCACTCAAAAGTATAAAAAAGAACAATCTTGGTTAGGGCACACTATACCTTACATGTAGGTTACCAGAGACGTAATACTATATCGATATCGATGAACAACACTAGAGCAGGTATCGATAATATATTATCGACTACTACGCGACACTTCTTTCACTGTATATGTATTTGTCCAAGCCTCTCCTCCCTCAACCCTGCCCGAATACAGGCGATAGAGACAACTGCAGCTTGGATCGATTATACCTATTTAAAATTGACGAAATCGCTATTTCGTAATCCCGAGTTTCCTCCTCCAATACTGAATCGATTTTAATTATTTTTCAAGAATAGTAATAAGAAGGGCTTTGGCTATGTCGGTCGGTTTTCCTTTTATTATTTATATTCGTCATATTTGTTTTCTGGACGTCTGATAAGGGCAGTTAAAAATGATGAGTTTTTGTGATTTTAGAAGATTTTTAGTTTTTATAATAATTAATTTATGGAGAAAAACGAAACCGAGGGACATACAGTGGCACCTACAGATTGCATGGTAAAATAATCATTGCTCTAGTGTCATTATCCAGAGAGGAAACTGAGGATTACGTTTGTATGGAAAAAACACCACCAGTGTGTCCTCTTAAGCTACCACCGTCGTGGTCGGTACCTGGTGGGTGACCGCCTAGTGGTATTTCAAATCGAGCATTTCCGTGCTTCCGAAGGCACGTAAAGCCGTATGTCCCGGTTATCACTTAATTGTGATAGTCGTTAAGCTAGTCGGATGCCTTCTAGGCGGCTTGAAAAATTCCAACAGTAGGTTGACCACTAGCCTACCTCCACCGATCCGCAGTGGGCACGCGTGGTGGAGTATCTGCCCATTCCCTTTCACCCTCATTTGTGAAAGGAGGCCTGTGCTCAGCAGTGGGACATTATAGGCTGATGATGATGATGATGAATTATTAAACCATGGCCAAAATAGAGCTTAAAATTATTTATAAAACTACCATTCTGCATTATTTTCATAATAATTCTATGCCAGATGACATCTATGCAAAAACCAGACAACAATTTGTATGGTTTGCCTCCATTACCTCATCAAGACGCTTTTGAGCGCAGGCCTAGCGGAATCAGCGAAGGGATTTGACGAATACTCTGTCAAAACGCCCTTTTACTTATACTATGAAAACTCGTTGTGAACTCGAACAGTAGTTTAGCTGTATCGTAACTCTTCTACGCAAATGTTATTCCGCCTGAATTGTTTGCACTTTTTTTTTATAAAGAATTTTGTGTTGTATTATAATGATATGATTAATTTCTAGTTTGCTTTTTAATGAGCACTTAAATTAGGTATAGTTTCTTATTTGAAATTAGTTTTTTAGTCTTCAACTTATTCCAGAAAGAGTTACTGAAAGTTATCTAGCTGGTTATAATTTATTTGTTACGCTAAGCTTTAGATCATTCAGCACACTAAAATCTTTAGCATATCAACTTACCAAGAAAACTTATCAAGAAAAGCCAAGAGAGTGAGCGAGTTTCAACAATAGTAGGGTGTTCCATTTGAAAAGGTAGACGTCTGAATAATTTCACGCAATAATCGTTGATTGTGCCCTAATGAGCTGAAAGTTCCACAAATTGCACCATTTGGATGAACCTTTTATAGCGAAATGCAAGAAATCAAATTCGGCTTTTAAAATGTCACTTACTGAGCCCAAAAAGGTCTACGCCGAGTAAATTGGGGAAGCCTTGATGTATTTTTTTAGTCTTCGATACGATTGGCAAAGATAAGTGTGATAAGTAGCACAAAAGGGGTCTAAGGGCCTTCAAATTGGATGCTTGAGGAAGCGCTGCAGTGCAGCCATTGTGGCACGAATGTGGCACCATTACAATTTTTTTATACACTTCTAGTACCTCATACCATAGTTTACGTATCTCTTGGTATTCATTCAGAGGAGGTCTTATTATATGGACCTTGAGAAAGAGCGTAGTTTTTAATTTTTAAAATAAGATATGAATGTAAGTAAATCAATATTTTTGTAATTTTTTAATTCAGAGTCGCTAATAGGGAATAGGAAAATGTTAAGGTTAAACATCAGTACCGAGGCGGGAAATTTGTTTTTTTTTTTTCGAGTTTATATTGTTTTTGACTCGTAGAACAATATGGAGAGATGTTCCAGTGATTAGCGACCGTAGAAGTTCATTTGGCACATTGTGTTATGAATGTTTTTTTTTATAATATCAGCCATATTTGAACTTTTCTCACGGTTTTTCTAAAAACCGTAGAACTGACTAGGATTTTGGGAAATGTCCAATCTTAAGCAAAAAGTATCAATTCCACATTATGCTAAATTAACTACTATGGTCGCTATTCGCTGAAATATCTATCCACATTATTCTACGAAGGTAAAAACTCGAGAAAAATCAAATTTCCCGCCTCAGTACTGATTTTTAACCTTAACTTAGACCAAATCGTTAGGTGAAATAATACTTTGTGTTTCGGTTAAACAATTTGAATAAATACTTACATAACATTTCAAAGATCCGTAAGACTCTAATATTCCATTATCCGAACGCAAACGATATTTCCGCATTAAATGAAATCAAAACATTAACACCGAGGGAGTCTGAGTCGAGGTGAATAAGTTTACAGTCTATTAAACCATGGTGATTGGGGACTGGTTGGTAATTCGGTGGGGAATAAATTTGGCACCAGATTAGCTGGGACTGTACACTGTGGTAATCTTCATTGTGATAATAAGGAAATTTGTTTGGTTGTGTTGTCTGTGAGACCGTTTAGCTGTAAGAGATTCCTTTAATAGAGTCGGATAATGAAATTGAATTTATGAAAAGTGATCACGATATTTGTAACAAGTATTGAGTAATATACCTCTAAATCTGAAGGTGGTAACGATGGGATTAAAAGAACGGCAGGTGCAAAACATTATTAGCTGTCAAAGTAGTATTCATTTCGTATGAAGCTATGCGAAATTAGCTATTTTCTTCTCTACGCTGATGTCACTTTGGTAATAATTTGTATTCCTGATTTGCGCAGGCTTGGTTCTACAGTACGGCCGCCGAAATAATGCGATTCTGATACCTGTTAATATTGGACAAATCACAGAAACGGCTAATCTGATTATGATGAGACTTCCACTAAACTATGCTCCAGAAAATACTGAATCTTCCTATGAAAGCCCCATCGAAATAGGATAAGCCATTTCCGAGAATACCGCAATATTAACAGGTGTCAGAAAAGCATTCTCTCTGTAACTTGACTATTTTTTTGCAATTCCAGAAGGAAACTGCTAGCATTAATATTCATGAATCTGACTCGAGAAAAAGACCAGATTTGAAATGCGCTGTTCCACTCCTTAGTCATCATCACGCGTCACGTGCGTTTTTTCAACCGTTTCTCATAAAATCTTATGGAAATGTAATGTGTCGTCTACGCATACATTTTCAACGTATGAAGTGTCTGTTGCTTTATGGAATACATTGGGAGGTTCCATATATCTGAATACAGGTGTATGACTAGAAAAGTTAATTGTTCGCTCAACTTCTTTTATTTGAAAGTTTACATCAGACTTTTTAATAATTTACAGTTCTCCTTTAGAAGTTGTTTAAAGGTGATCCATATCTAATAGATAATTAAGTCTTTTCTAATTTGTGTTGTTTTGCTATCAGGAAAATTCCATTAGTGTCCCACTATGTGCCCATTTTGTATGATAAAGGGGGTTTTTATCAGTAAGAACAAATCCCAAAGCATTAGATACTCTATTGCTTACTTAGTAGCCCTGAAAATACTGCTCGTTTTATTTCTTTGAAACTCATGACATAATGTAAAAGTCAAATATCAAACATTTTTAACAGTCTTTCAACTGTCGACATGAATTTTGCAATTAAGTCACCATGTGAAGTCTGTGGTATCACGATGGAAAGTCTATTTTTCTGGACATATCCCCAAACGGCTGAACTGATTTTGGAGGGATTTTCATCGGCAGGTAGAAGACTTTTTAGAGAGTAATGTTTGCTAATTGTAAGTCTTGGGTGGCAAGCTAGTATCAGATATATTTTAATCGGCATTTCAACAAACTTTTTATGGACAATGACAGATGTCGGCTCTAAAAGTTAGATATTCAAACACCCTACAAACTTTAGAAAGGTCAAAACTATAACAATTCCGGTGTCCTATTTTCCTCAAATTCCCACGAGAAAATTACACCATTAACTCGTACTTATGAAACAAAGTAACAACTTGACCGCCTTCCAACCTCTATTAAGGAACACACATTTGACTCCCATTTACCTGTAAAAGTAAAAAAAAATATATCAAAAGGGAACTCTAATGCATAGCGCAATCTCTAAATCGAGGGGGTGCATAATTTATCATAGGGAGCCACTGGCTTATATCTGAAGCTATTTTTATTATATCACACGTGCCTTGAAGAATGAATTTCAAATGGTGTTGGAAGTTTGTGTAGGGGAATAAATCCTATGGTCTTACCATGGGAACTCACTTGGATGTTGAGTGATAATTGGGTGAGATGTCTCTCGACTATCTTATTTCAAACTAATCAGATAGCTGAACTATAACCATTTTTAATAGTTTTTTTATACAACTAAGTCAGTAAACAAGCATACGGCCCGCCTGATGGTAAGCGGTTACCGTAGCCATATGGACGCTTGTAACACACGAAGCATCGCTTACGCGTTACCGACCTTTCCCCCCTCTATGAGCTCTGGCGACATTACTCACGCGCAGGAACACAACTTTACACAACATAACGTTATTTGGCTACGGTATTCTGTAAGGTGGATGTACTTCCCCTGTCGAGCTGCTCTTTGAGCGAATTACATCAAGGCTCAGAGCAAACAGACATGTTCATGCACACAAATGTTAACATGAACCCACGATTTGTAGCGAGACAGGTGTCTCACCAAATCATCAACCAAGCTAACCAACCCATCGTATGGTGAGATTGGTGAGAGAGACGTATCAGTAACAATTTTTTTTAATGTTTTTTTTATTGAAAATTAATTAAGTACTAAAAAGTTACACACATAAATAATTTGATGATAAGAAGTGCATAATATTAAATATAAAAAGAATGAAAATAAGCAACTTCACTTGACTATTTACGGTATTTATCTTTACGGTTTGGGCTACGAAGCCAGTCGTTTGAAAATCATTGCTTTCCAAGTTTCGACTAATATTTTGTCACTGTTGTTTCCTTGGTATAAGGCAATTCACAGCAAAAAAACGTATTTAAAAACAAATGAAAACCACGTGACTTTATGAATCTCGTAGTAAGGGCTAAGGTGTTTTGGGTGTGAGAATCTGGAAAGAAATATGCGCTTTGAATCGACTCGGAGTATGATGTATGAGTTATGACGTTGTAAATATTAAAGTTAGTGCTTTTATTTCATAAAAAGGCTTTAAATGAATAAACCAAACTAAGATATCTACGTACTTAGCTACTGTAATTCTCTTTAAGTTACTGTCCGAAAAAGGAATGTTTCAGGGTTCTTTATTAGAACTTGCTTGAACTTGTTTAGAAATGTATGGTAGAGATGTCTGGCAAAGGTTATATGATCTAATATTGTATTGAAGTACTTGAACTATCAGCGAACTTCAGTGTTTCCAGAACTAGTTCTTGTTTTTTTAATGTTACAAGTATTTTAGTATGGGGGGTAACTTTTTCTTTGAAAACCAATGACTGAGAAATTTTTTATTTGACAAAAGCAGGAACTACCGTTCCGCAGGTTCCCATTGTTAAGCGGCGAGAAATAGCGGATATCTCGTACTTATTGAAAATAGCATCAAATGCAGTAGATTGTTCCGAATTACTTTGTAAGATAAAATTAAATACTCCTTCTAGATCGTATCGGAACTATCCATTACTTAATGTCCCGGTTGTCCATTCTAATTATAGACAAAATTCTTTTACGTGGAGAGCAAGCAACAACTTCAATATTTTTGCTAGACAACACGATTTAGATCTTTTCTGCACAAGCGTTACATCGGCGAGGCGAATACTAAGCAATGATTTTTTCAATTAATGTTTAACTTGTGAATTGTTTTAGAATTATTTGGCGGGTGTGTATCTGAACTAATATGTTATATTCACTTCCATATCATGCAAAGAGTGTGTTGTGTAACTGATGATCACAGATTTAGTTGTTATATTAGTACCTATACGTGAAGACCTGTTATTGGCTTCCTGAGAAATATTAATGTTTTATGTTTTGTATTAAATAGCTGTTGGTCTTCCCACAATAAATAAATAAAATAAATAAAATAAAACTATGTTTCATTGACTTTCGCCTGGTGCTTCGAACAAATTGGTAAAATTGACGAGTACGCCGGATAGTGTAGGGTTTTATAGTTAATTTTGATTCGATTCGGTTTAAAAAGCTGATCTACCGCTGCATTCAAGAGACAGGTAGCTTCTTCAGGAACATTTACAGTAAAATAACTTTATGGTGGGTGCAGCATAATTAAACTATATTAAATTCATGACTGATTAAACGCCTGTTAACTTCAGCATAATAAAATACAAAAAACGGTTCATGCATAACCCTTGTCACCTTGGAAATACAGTCCAAAATTAACCTAACCTTGGAGCTGCCTCGTTTGCGACACACTTTATCAATCCCCAAACCTCGGCATATCTATCAATATCGTAAATTTGACTATAACAACGTATTTCTGGTTTACCGGAAACCGGAAGTAGACAGTGCGTGCCTGAGCTCCGGAGGGGAGCAAAAATTAATAAGAGCAAAACGCGATTTTAACGACTTCCAGACAAATTGATGCGGAACGATCATTTGTTATGTTCGAACTTTGCTGGATTATTCTGGAAGGTGGTTACGTTATAGAAGCGATAACGAAAGAGTAACTTCTATAATATGCTTTTGGTTAAAGTACAGCGAAGTAATATTTCTTCTAGTGTAGTCAAAGTTAGCGTATTGTTTGATAGATTGACAAAATATCAGTCCAGATTAATTGAGAAATTGGTTATAAACAAGAATACGCCAACAAAAGTGATATCACATTTGTGTAGTGACAACATTATTTGATATAACAAAGCTGACACTAAATCTGTCTTATTGCATGAGATTAAGCCAAGTTAGTGCATACCATTTCACATTATAAGGGGTAAGAGTTTGTTAACGTATTTTTCCTAATAATTATTTGTCATGTTTTAACTGAATCCGTCAAACATTACATCGTGATAGATAGATAGATAACTCTTTATTGTACACCAAAAAAACAATAAAAAGAGAACAAAAGTACTTAAAATTAATTACTGTACAATGGGCGGTCTTATCGCTAAGAAGCGATCTCTGTGATAGTTAAAGTGTAGCATTTTCGGCTCCTTTCAAATAGACATGGTACATAATATGATATGTTATAGGAATATGTTTTGAGCTGAATAATCATTTTCAATTCATTTTCAAAACAGCAAACAGAATATTATGTGACATGTTTAATGAGTACCTTGCTTACGTACCAGAATAAGGCTGTGAGTAACATAGTTTGTCAGGCGGTCCCTTCACTATTGTAAACCGGTGTTGACGTTCAATACAATATTGCAGACTCCACATCTGGTAACTAGCAAAACAATATAGCAGTTAATCCCAGAGGTACCTATGTAGTGTTATTTATATTGCGATAAGAAAACAGCAGGATATCATTATTTTTCAATTGTTTTTTTGATGCAACTATAGGTGCATTTTTTTTTTCCACTATGGTGGCAAACAAGCATACGGCCCGCCTGATGGTAAGCAGTTACTGTAGCCTATGGACGCTTGCAACACCAGGGGTATGACTCGCGCGTTGCCGACCCAATTTTATTTTAAATACAGTCAACATAGAAATATACCTAGAAAGAGCACCATACTACGCGAATATATAAAACAGCAATTTTTTAGACTGGTGTGCGTAACAGCTACTTTTTACGCTGACTCTGCGTCATTCTACTTGTCACAGTGACGTTCATATTGGTAGCAGTTGTTGAAATATTCCAATTAAAATTTGGAGAAATTTTAATATTATTAAACATTATCTTGCATTTTTATTTATTTTATGATTTAGCTAACAGTTTTTTAGTTATATAGTTTGACCCGATAAATAGTTTTGTGTTAGTAGAGTCAACCAAATGTAAATAACCTAGTAAATATTAATAAGTACTTGTACAGGATTTAAACAAACAAAAATCATGTAAAAAACTGCAGTTATTTTCGTGCGTCGAAATTTCATTGACAATGCGGGTAGATATACATTGGGGACCCTACTAAGGTTTATAAATATATACACTTCCCATTTTCAAGTAGGAATAAAATTAAATGTAGGGTATTTTTTTAATTGTCAGCTTTACACGTCTTCACAGATGGGGTATGGATCTCCCTTAGCGAGGGGTGAAGTGAAGATACAATCAATTATGTGGACAATATAGATTGATAGCCTACACATACCTATTAAGTATTTAATGTGTTCTATGCTCTTCAATGTAACTTAAATAAAAATACAGCACTACTTTGCTCTTTTTAACAGACTTCAAAAAAAGGAGGAGGTTCTAAATTGGGATGTTTTTTTTTATGTTTGTTACCTCATAACTCCGTCATTTCTTAACCGATTTGGTAAATTCTTTTTTATTTGGAAGGGTACACTTCCCGTTTGGTCCCATGATCATCAGATCAGGAGTGATTACTTCTTAGTGTACATTGAAGTCGGTTTAAGTTTTTTGTAAAACAGTCCAATTATTTCAAATACTATCGGTGAAGGAAAACATCGTGTGGAAGCCATAGCAAGGTGGTAGGGTACTTTGTAGTACCCCTCTGGCTGATCCACTCTCATGTTGAAAATCTGTCGCCAAGCACCTATCGGTGTGTTCCGACATTACTTCAGAGCCAGTTCCTTCTAGGCTCTGTGTGCTTACCACCTTCGGCCATATCATTAAAAAAATGTCATCACCTAAAATAAGAGACTATAATAATTATGATATACATACATACTCGTTTTTAATCGACTTCAAAAAAAGTAGATTATCAATTCGACACGTATGTATGTAATATTATTGGAAATGCAATATGCTAATCTATTAGGGCTTCCAAACAAATATACAAAATTTCATAGGTGTTTGTATGTATGTATGTTTGTACGTATGTTTTTCCACGCATAAGTATCTCCGAAGATATTAATCGGATTGTAACCATTCTTTTTTTATTGGTTTACATTTACTACAACTTAGGGAACAGTGCAAGTTTCATTGAATTCGGTTCAGTAGTTTTCAAGATACAAATACGAGTGACGGCCTGGCTTATTGATACGAGCTACGGGTGTGGTGTCAAAGAAAAAACATCTCAAAACCTTGATCAAATTCTAGTGCATTTAAGAAAAACTAAAAATTACGAAATAAAAAAGTATTTTAAAAAAATTAAATCGACTTCAGAATACACTAAAAAGTATGAAATATGCGAAAGAGCACGACGTATTCCATTGAAAATTTCGCTCACTTCTAATCAGTGTCAGATTAGAGTTATTTCATACTTTTTAGTGTATTCTGAAGACGATTTAATTTTTTTAAATTACTTTTTTATTTACAATAAGCACGCACTTCTCGCCAACTACTCGAACGACAAACATTCCGGTAGTAAACCCGCAGTTCCGTCATAATGATACAGATTCTGCACAGCATTTACATAAGGACGAGACGTGTTTGCAAAATATTACCGAGTTGTTACCGTTTACAGTGCACCTATAAAGTCTGTGTATAAGTCGAAGTTAATCTTGTATGTAGGATATTTGAGTCATTGGTGCTTGAATCCGAAATTGACATTTGGATGGATGGATGGACAGTTCTGTTTAGTTTCGTTATTTGAAAAGATGTGGTAATAAAAACATTTAAAAGAAAAAAAATGTACTGAGTAGTTTTAGGAGAGGTAGAGCATAGCGTTTATTCGCTCAAAGAGCAGCTCGACTGGAGAAGTACCTCCACGTTACAGAATACCGCAGCCAAATAACTTTATGTTGTGTTCCTGCGCGTGAGTAAGATCGCTAGAGCTCATTAGGCAGGGGGAAAAGGCTGCTTACCATCAGGCGGGCCGTACCTATTCTTGTTTACCGACTTAGGCCCGGTTTCAATAATTTACGGACCGGTATCGGTTAAGATTTATTAAAATTAAGACTTACATCTTTACTTATAATGAAGCAAAGACCTCAAAGCTTTGCATAGCAGACCCTACCATATGGAAGTAGCTATCACAGGTAAAATTAGCTTACGAAATGATCTGTATGCCCAGTTTGGCAATAAAAAAACCTACCATTGGTAAGCAAAACGATTCGTTTTTGTTTATTGAAACCGGGCATTAGTCGTTTAAAAAAGTCAATGTAACAGATTGGGTTTCATGTCAATTATTCTTAAAGTTGATAAAATGACTTACGAATTGGTGACAACAACAACTACAAAAGCTCCGACTTGGACAAATGCCTAGGGACAAAACTGATTTTATTAAATTTCATAATGTCATAATGTGTATCACTTTCTGGTTTAAAATTAAAATTTAATAGATCATGTGTCTAGGTAGAGTTGATTTTAATATAAATAACTAACTAATGCAGCATGAGTTGCAATTTATAGTGTTTCCGTAATTATTATTTTTATTAACTTTTTTATTTACCCTTTTTTAAATTTAGCTCAAAGCAGTATAGTTAATACTGCTTTGAGCTAAATTTGATTATTATATTTTAATTACTTCAATGTAATATAATGTAATATTTCCTAAAATAAAAGGTCATCCAAATACTCCATGGTCCCAATGACACTGGCGGCGTTTCCACGCTGAATAGTTAGGCTTAACCTCTGGGCAAACAAGTCACTAGCTCTCAATTCTCCAGAGGCCAAGACCAACCGTTTGGCCACGTCTTGGACAAATAATTTCATGTCAGATGTTACTAACTATAATGGCAACGACTGTACAATGTTCCAATTCAATTGGATGAACAATGCGCGTATGCAGAGACGACGAACGATGAACACAAGCATTAATTTATCCATATGTAATAATATTAAATAAATGCGAAAATAACTTTATGTGTCCGTCTGTTACCTTTTCACGTCTAAACCTGTAAACCGATTGCAAAGAAAGGCATTTAGATAAATAAATAAATATCCTGGGACATTCCTCACACACGGTCATCTGATCCCAAACTAAGCAGAGCATGTAATATGGAAACCAGATAACTGATATAATACATATACTACTTTTTGTTTGTAATATACATAATTAGATAGCCTATGGGTTGGAGAGTGACTAGGTTAATTTTATCCCGGGAATGCGAGTAAAACCGCAGAGGACAACTAGTAAATAATTAATACATCAAATGCTCACATGTACACAGAAGTCCGGAAGCGACCACTGAGCGGATGGTTCCGTCTAAACATTTAAATAACAATAAACTAAAGGTAAACGATGTACGATTGTTGATTGAGTGCGTTGATTTGATTGAAAGTTTATGTTGCAGTCAATGTACAATATCAGTTGATCTTATTTGTTTGACGTAAGTGCCTCTTAAGATGTATTAACCTTGATTTAGATTGTAATAGCATCCGCCGTGGTTCTGCCGGTGCACGTAAGGGTTTTATCTTTTTGGTTCGGAACCCTAAAAATATCAAAAATACCTATGGTATAAAATTTCTAGTAACACGGAAACAATTTGTTCCGTTTCATCTTTTTAACACCGTCCTGCCCAGAGTTTATCTTTTATAAATACGCGAATCATCAGATGCCTTGTCAATTGGGAGTGTATATAAAAAGCAGGTATCCAGTTAGTTGACGGCAAGTGTCGGCGGCTTCGTATCGAGCCCTCTTTGTGCCGATGCCGGCCGTAATGACAAGAGCGGTGATGTCGCACACCGCACTTATTAATGTATTGTGCTGATGTACGGTTGCTGGATGTGACTGAACTGTGACAAATATTGCTTATCTTCAGTAAAAATGCAATATTTGCCACAGTTCAGTCACATCCAGCATGTTTGTGCCTGGCATCGCGCGGGTGATTTCCGACATTTCCGGTAGATTTTACAAAAAAAATCTTTCATCCCTACAATTACGAACACAAAACAAAGGAATCAGCCAAATCATTCGAGCCGTTTTCAAGTGATGCTCTTATATATTACTAGCTTTCCTCTGCGGTTTCACCCGCTTTCCCAGGATAAAAAGTCTTATTGTCCTTCTCCATACCATAGGCTATCTGCATGCCAAATTTCATGATGGTCCGTTGAGTATTTCAGGCGTGAAGGCGTAACAAACTATCAAAAAACATTTCAACAAACTCACTTTCGCATTAGTTATAGGCTAGGTTAGCTAGGATGTGTGTATGACAATTGATTTTTATATAGATAGATATACCATTGTTTTCATTTCACTAGGGTTCAACTAACAGGTACCTTTACAAACAATTTTTTTTTTACATCACGTATTTTTTTTTGTCTATGGTGTGCAGAGGTTTTTGCAGGGATGGTAACGCGCGAATGATGCCCCTCAAGTTGCAAGCGTCCATCAGGCGGACCACGTGCTTGGTTGCTCCCTTATTAGTGATATAAAAATAATGTCAGGATTATCAGCAGTACGCTCAAACCGTTCCAGATACTCCACATCAGCAATACACAGAGTCACCTAGACAAATTCACCCTCCTGCATTGTAGCTTTGATCTCAAACGCCGTGTTTTGGTTTTCACTCGCACCCGCCAGGGGGCATTATGGGTATCGATGTTGGTTTCAATTTGAGACCTCTAGACTGGGGATTAATACTAAATATATGTCTATGTACAAACATCTAGATCCTATGGAGCTTATCTAGACACGTAGGTCCTTTTTTAATATACCTTAGCAGATATTGAATAGTCTGAATAGTCTATCGGTCGGGGAGGTTGCATTGGCTGAGAAGAGCCGGGAATCAACTTAGCAATCCTTTTGAAAACAAGCTTATATTTTTTTTTGGCGAAAGATTTTTATACTTTAGGGTGGTTCCAGCCAGGCAGGTATACTTTTTTTTTACTGTATATAGGCATGTGTTTGACAACAATCTCACCAGGGTAAGTGATGATGCTGCCGAATGTGGTAAGCACACAAAGCCTAGAAGAAACTGGCTCTCAAGTGCAGCTGTCGGAACACACCGATAGGTGCTTGGCGACAGACTTTCAACTTGAGGGTGGTAGCCAGCCAGATGGGTACTACAAAGTACCCTACCACCGTGCTATGTTTTCCTCACTTTTTTATACCTCTGTATGTTGTCCTTCACCGAAAGCTCAAGCTTATTGTAGGATTCGAACCCGGGACCTTCGTCTCGGTATCTGACGTCGCTACCACTGAGCTATCATCGCCATAAAACTGGACACATAGGTACTTTTCTTGATATAGTACCTTAGCAGATATTGAATAGTCTTCGGTTGGGGAGGTTGCATTGGCTGAGAAGAGTCGGGAATCAACTTAGCAATCTCTTTTGAAAACAAGCTTATATTTTTTTTTGGCGAAAGATTTTTATACTTGACGGTGGTTTCAGCCAGGTAGGTACTGGACAACGCAGTAGAGTAAACTTTGTTGTGCTCATCCAACATTGGAAGCTTTTTTTTTTTTTAAAAGAATTCTCACAGGTTTTCTAAACATGACTAGTCCTCGTAAACTTAAACCAGGATAAATAAAAAGTACATTAATATAATTTATCAGGCATATTTCTCGTAGTCCCCCAGCCTTAGTAACGGTGATGATCATTTCCTAAACCACTCACGGTATTCCGCTCAGCTGAACCGCGCATGCGTCACTGGTTTTATGATATCTATCTTGTTTTTTAAGCATCGGTAGTTTCATCCCCCTCTCCCGTATAATAATATAAAATACTTATAATAAAATCGTGACGAATTCGTGGTTGTGAAATGTATTTTGGGAACTCGCGATTCTGATCGAAGTTTCCGTAATATTTATAGGTCTCATTTCATCTCACAAATGTTATAAAATATGTCAGCTTGGATGATTAGATGTTCGTGACTCGATTCGTCGCATAAACTTAACGGATTTAGATATAATTTGGCATACGGTTAGAATAGGTATTTTAGCTTTCTAACCCGGAAAATCATTAGAGCCCTAAGGTTGTTGAAATTGGGACGCGGAAGCCAGTAGTTCAAATGAACCTGTGTGCCATTACCTGAGGGCGAACCACAAGCTCTTAAAACAATATTATTATAAACTTATTTGACTTTTGTATTTCTTTGACATCCGACGTCAAAACGGGACAAAAGACAAATAAGGTAATTTTAACCTTGTTTTAAGAGCTTGTGGTAGGCCCTCAGTACTTATTACCTTAACTTATAAATATAAGAGGACTAGCTGTCTCGCGCGGTTTTACCCGCGTTCCCATGATAAAAAGTAGCCTATAATACTCGGGGATAATATAGCTTCCTTTTAATGAAAGAATTTTTTTAATCCAACTGGTAGTTCCAGAGATTACCCCGTTTAAACAAACAAAAAAACTCTTCCGCTCTATTATATTATTATAGTATTAGTATAGATATGTTTTAGTCAACAATAGAAGAAAAAAACCCTCTATTATTACAAAAAAAGAACTTCTTGATCTTAATCAAAAACATTCAGACCAAACGAATCAAACAATAGGTACATTCTTTTTACCCGACTGATTGAGAACAATTTTCATCGCAGAAGCATTTTTCGAAATCCCTTAAAAACCCGGCAATATAACAATTGCTAGTACCTTCAAAGTACAAGTAACCATAGGGACATGCCATAACATCTCTATTACGTGTTACGTCGGTATCCACCCCTACAGCCTTCAACGGAGATGGGTGTAAATGTTTTTTATTTGATTTCGCATCCAATTTGCTCCCGTGCGCCAGAAGCGGCTCGACCACGCGAAATGACGGGAATTAATCTGTATTATGGTATGCGTCTGTAATTTTGGATTGCGGAGTTGATAAAAATAGACTAGTGTGGTCTAAGCGGGATTTAACAGAAGAAGATGCATCATATATTCTTACTTTTTTAGAGAGAAAGTGAGTCTAACCCCCTTATTCATAGTAAGTTATCAAACGTTGATTAGCTAAAATTCCGAAGTCTTTATCTGACAGGTGACATTTGGTGATCGAAAGAGTGAGACGGGGCACACTATTACACTCATTTAGTTAAAAGCGATTATGAATAAGGGGGTATTAACTCCCTTATTCATAATCGCTTCGAAAAGAAAAAGTTTGTATACCTACCTCAAAACTGAATATTCATACCAAGTTTGTAAAATCAAATTTACTCACTGTTTATTTGATAGAAAATCAAGGGCATAAGGTTCAAAATCTTTACCACCTTTTACATTATCACCAAGCATACATAATTGGGGTCTCAGGTGCGACCACGACACCAATAAGAGGCTGCGAATAGCAACGCATTGTTCGCGAGACGCATGTGTGTACGACTGTGTTGACTAATTTATACGACTGAAGCGTACGAGGGTGATATTTTAATGGTTATCTGTGTATTTTTTTATTATATTTTATCAAGGGCTGATTTCTCAAAGCCAGATCAACGCAATCAAGCGGGTACTTGAAATTAGAATAGTTTTTGTATAGACTTATCAGAGAAATAGTTTAACCGTGGTTTATCTAACCTTATTCCATTGGTCCGCGATGGGACACACGAAAACATAGAATTCCACGAACTGTGACTCAACTGATTATTTCAGATGACTAATTAATAATTTGTTTATTACCAAAAGAGTTAAGTAGACAATTCTACTATTTCTCGATCTTGACTTTAGTTCAATTGAATATTAAAGAGAATAATCAGAGTGGTACAGGCTAGGCCGTTTAGTCAATTTAGCAGAGCTACTACCGTCAGGAACACAATCTTTTATGATATTAGATGTAAATGGAGAGTAAAAATTGTTAAAAAAAATTATTTCAACATAATAGTTACAAAATAGGCTAGGTTTTAGTCGGTGAATTCCAAAATGATTTTTCCGAGTTTTATTGCCAAGAACAGTATAATTTCTGTAGGTATACCAGTTATAACGGTGGTACCATAATTTTTGTATGTCTGATTGCAGTGTATTAAAAAGGTAAGAGAAAATGTTATCAAAATGTAAGCCGTCACGAGATAAAACTGTTCCGCGAAATAAAACGTTATTATAAGTGAAAGTAACGGCACTCGACGGTAATAACTTGATTGATTGCCAAAGATAAGACAGCTGTTGATTGCGAATATACTTGCTATAATAAGTATGCGATGTTATCAATTTAAAAGAGTTATCGGTGGAATTGTGTCAAAATATGAAGTTGCTTAAGAATGGTATGCAAGCAATAATAACTGGTCACAATTCACAGATATGAAAGTAATTAAAGTTGAAGAGTCTGTTGTATACTACTCTAAGAAATTAGATATACATTTAGGAAAAAGGCATTTAACAAATTGGTTGGAAGCCAATGAATTTATTCATGGTATATTTATATCATCTTCATCAGTTCAACTTCCAATAAGACCAAAACAGCAATTTAATGAAGTATCTTTCAAACTAGCTGCTAAAACTCGTGTAATTACACGAACCGCAGTTTTGAATACAAAAAATTACAAAACACACTTGTGCCTGCAAATTACATAGAGTGTGCAAAGTGGCGCAAACCCATCCTTTAATGATCGCGGCGAAACTTCAAATGCGTGATGACTATAGCTAGTACTAGATATGCAGTTTCATAGAAAGGGCCTATTGAGGGAGGCATCAAAAGCAATGTTTCAGAGGATTACGTGCAAATTGAAAACGTGCTCCAAAAGGCATTACTGTTACATCAATTAATCCAAAACTTGTTTTGTAATCTTTAGGATGCTGTCACTATGTATCTTTCTTGTGATATTATTGTCTGTATAACATGATGACGTGTCTTTTGGATTGATGGTAATACAGAAAAATATTTGTTATTGATGACCTAATTTCTTCATTTTTGTTTAAACCTTCCTGCCTGCATTAGATTGCCATTCTTCAGTCTTCTTTTCTTTCTAGTTGTTTATTTTTCTTACTTTCACCACCATTACATGACACAGTTGTACGATACGTGCTATACGGTGTATGAATGTCATTTCCCGAGATATTGATATTTTTTATTGTGGCCAGTCGAAATTCATTGAACCAGCATACAAATGCATTGAAATTGATGTGTCATTATGATATACAATATTGTGTTAATTTTAATTTTTATTTTATGTTCTAATACAATTAATTTTTTTTTATAACGTTTTATGTACCAGCTTTTGTCAGTTTAGTTATAGCATCGAATTAGTTATGTTACTGTAATGGTGTTATAATTTTCAATAAATAAATAAATAAATAAAAATAATTTGTTTGTCTGTCTACCTGTCTCAAGTTGGAAGTCTCTTCGTCAAGTCGGTGGCACATGAGAGCCAGTTCCTTTTTGACTTTGTGTGGTAAACACAAAGTCACCTTCGGCCACATCATCTCTCACCATGAGAATATAGAAAAAGGCTTTTATATGGTAAATCCTAGCTTCATCAGATCAGTCGCAACCTTGAGGAAGCTCCAAAAACCCTCGAAAAATGCAACACCATCATTAGGGTTGTTTACCATTGTTTCCGCATGTAGAGTTCCGTGGTGTCGCGATCGGACAGTGACGTAGCGACCCCGGCCCCCCGTGTGACAGGTGCGAGCGATTATGACGGTAGTCAGGGAAAAAATGTGGCATGAATAGCCGTCCGTAGTAAGGGCTATGGAGGATGCGCCAAAGGATTTCAATGACATTACTTTTGATAGATACAAAGCTTTTTCTCAAAAACAACTTTATTTTCACACTTACATTTAAAGTCAGTTTTATTTAATTCTGGAATCCGTTTTAAAGCAAGGATTTGCTTATATTAAGACATGAGGATTTATAACATCTTCCATAATGATTACCATTCCATTCTATCACTTATAATGCGGACAGCAAGGGAGTGGAACTTGCTACCGGGCGTCTGTGTTTCCTGATGATATTTTAAAGTCAGAGTGAATAGGTTTCTTCTGGGTAAGCGTGTCTCATCTTAGGCTTCGTCATCACCCCTTATAGGCGGGTCAGTGGCCAAACGTAAGGTCATTTAAGTCAAGAAAAAAAACCTTGTTCTGTTAAGTTGTAAGTCAAATCTAGGCACATTATAAAGCTAAACAAAACTAAGTAAGCAAACTTTATAACACATGAATCAGACAGCTCATCAAATAAAATAGTAAATACAATTGTTAGCATAAATACTTCATCATACTACAAAAATAAGTCTTATCCTCACTAACATCATGATAAACAAACAAAAAGCTCCAGAACAAAAAAAAACACAAAATAAAAATTGTTTTCATTACCGGTCATTTTCACTACACGGCAGCGGTATATTCGGTAAATCTGTTAACGTTAACGTTAGCGTGCGTAACGTTACGTAACGTCGTCAAATGGATGAATGCATCAAATTGACCGGCACGTCGAGTCGACGAAGCGGTCAATTATAATTGATAAATCTCTCCCGTATCCCCCTATTCATTTGTTTGGATTCACCCTTAGTCCAAGACTGGACCCTCTTTAAGATATAAGCTAAATTCTCAGCGTTTAAATAAAAAAAGTCATCGTTTGCGTCAGACTAGAATTATCTTTGTCAGTTGCTACATTTATGGAATGTGTTTTGATTCTGTTTTGTATAAGGAAAGAAAAAGGTTTTAGCAAATACTACAGTCGAGAAACAGTCATGGATATGTATCATAATTTATATTCCTTTAAGGCGCCGATCCCACAGAGTTATAGAGTTCCGAGTTCTGCATTCCGTGTTGACTATTGTATACATAGCAAGCAGTCTAGAGTTCTGCAATATTCGCTACTGATCGCACATCATACACTTTTTTTTACTTTCAAAGGCCCCACATAGCTTACAGTCAACGCGGAATGCAAAACTCGGAACGCAGAACTCTAGAACTCTTCTCGGCGGCTAAGTAAAGCTATTTTAATCTTAGTACCCCAAGAACTAAGAACTAAATTTAAGGCGATGATAGCTCAGTGGTACTGACGTCGGATACCGAGACGAAGGTCCCGGGCTCGAATCCGACAGCTGCACTTGAGAGCCACTTCCTTCTAGGCTTTGTGTGCTTACCACCTTCGGCCACAACATCAATTACCATGGTGAGATTGTGGTTAAATACAGGCCTATAGAAACTGATCTATTTATTATAATGAAACATTTTACAAAGCCAACTTAATCGAAAAATTGAGAATGATCTTCAAAAGATTTTGCTAAGGAGCAGCTCGACTTGAAAGATCTTACTGAATATTGCCAAATAAATTTACTTTGAGTTTCTGCGCGTAAGTAAGGTCGCCAAAACTCATCAGGGAAGGGAATGGTTTGGGAATAGTCGAACGCGTGAGTCAATACTCCGGGTGTTGCAATCTTCCTTTGTGATGCAACACCCGTGGCATCACAAGCGTCCATAGAGCTACAGTAACCGCTTACCACCAGAAGAGTCATATGCTTATTTGCCGATTATGTCATAAAAAATAACATATGTACATATATATGGTCATACACACCGGTCCCAGACTAAAAAGTAAAAAAGCTGCAAAAATTCTGTGCATGTAAGCAACTACAGACAATCACAGCATAGACAATTCGCCATCAACGGTCCAATTATTCCCGTAATCCGAAGGCCTCTTTAAAAGCAATTAATATTCCATTGATCCACCCCTGCGCTGGGGTCTGGACACCCGCAGTAATCTACGCCATGATATTTGGGAGACAACACTCAGGTGAGAGTAATTTTCCTTTATTTTTGGTAATCATTTATACGTCGGATGTTATTGGCTGTGCTAATGTCAACGTTTAGACGTATGTCATTGTTGGTTGGTTGCAAAGAACTCGCATATCCTTAATCTATGGTTGGTTGCTTGCTTTAATGGTGGTTTACTCTATGGTTCTTTTTAGGGTTGTCTGTCCGTCTATCACATATATTTCAGCAGTCACTGATGCTATTCATTTGAAATTTGGAATAGTTATAAAAATTGCTGACGTGATCTAGAAAAAACTGTTCTATAAAAGACTTCAAAGTACACTAAGTAGTTATCAAATCCTGATCTGATGACAATGAGACCATACGGGAAGTGTACCCTTTCAAACAAAAAAAGAATTTTCCAAAATCGGTTACTAATTGACGGAGGTAACAGACATAAAAAAAACATTCAATCGAATTGAGAACCTCCTCAATTTTTGAGCTCGGTTAAAATATGTTTAGTTTCTTTGCAAAGAGGGCCTATTGGGGACCGTCATTTCAAAGTGTAGTTTCAAGTTGTGTACAAGTTTGAATGGGGTGTCATATGAAAGTGCTCCAATTGTACATTTCTAAACAGGTTTTATTTTCTTTTATGTTACGTATTTTTTGACTTATGATGAAAAATGCCAAAAAAATACCATTCCCCCTCCCTTACCTCCGAAGTTTTCAATGCCAAAACAGTAAAAATTACAGTAGATGGACATGACATAGGTGTAAATATGACAGGAAAAACATTTGTAACAGTTTTTTCAAAATAAAAATCTTCGCCTCTTTTTTATACAGTTATGGCCCCAGCCAAACCAAGAAATTATACGTCTAAGAATGGTCGGAATTATTGGTTCACGAGTCAGACTTCGACTCTCAGACTTGGCCGGTTTTTATTTAATTGTTTCTTATTTTACCAAAGAGATACACTTAATAGGTACCAGACAGACAAAAAATAAGATTTTCATTGGATTTCCAGTTTCATTTACAATCTGATTACAAATACTAATGATATCAAACAAGGTTAAGCCAGCGGGGTTTAGAATTACGTTACGGACTCGTTACATGCCAAATAAATTCGACGTCCTCAATGCCTTACCATCGAAACTCGCACAAAAATCGTAAAAGCAAGAGCCAAATCACTACACGGTGAGTTTTAAGTTATTAAACACCATTCAATCCACTAAATACTTATGCATCTTTAGTGGATCGAAGACGGACGTGTGTGATAAATAAACAAAAGATAAATGAATGAAATCAGTAAAATACAAAATAAATATATAGGGGTGGCTCCTTTCCTATATTTATATATCCTATCCTATATACATATTTAGGTAATCCGAGATTGAATTTCAGAATTTAATGGCCTGGGTGGGAATAAAACCCACATCCTGCGGCGTGATAGGTGGATAACTAACCAACCACGCAAACTGGCCCGTCAATTTAAATTGAAAATTTTATTAACTACCTATAATCCGAACCAAACTTAATGGTGGCTGTGAAGTGCGCTGCGAGCCGGCTTTGCGCAGGTACAGTCATCTCGAATATACCGCATATCTTCGTTTTCGCTACTGCGCAGCGTTCCGCGCCTAAATATCACAGCCGCCAATAAGTTTGACTAAGGCTGTAATTATTTTGATTTGGATACATAAATTTCGAAAGACCTCACTCAAATCACATAGTAAGGGACGATCACCCTTTCCAATAGAAATTGGTGCAAGTGTTCAGGGTGTGTGTACACTGCACTCGTCCAGACACACCGGACACACACGCCGGACGCCCCGGACACCCGGGGCGGACAATATCACGTTCATACTTCATTGTTCACGGTACACTTGTGATTGTTATCGTAATAGTATCAATTGCACCATTGAATGTTATTTCAGCGGTTTGGAACCAGCTGTGTTTGTTTGAATCGAAGATAAGTTTATAAGTGCAGCATTATTTATATTATACTAGCTGCCCGGCGCGACTTCGTTCGCGTGGTGCTACCCTACCCTGTGGTGCTACCCTACCCTACCCTATCTAAACCATCCAGGGAGTTAATTCATTTGTTACAAAAAATGTGATAAATAGAGAACCGCTCGACCGATTTTGTGCAAACTTTACATAAACCATCTACTAAATAGTCCGAACAAAGCCTAAACATTTGGGTTTGGATAGGTGAGCCCGTTCTTGAGTTATAAAATTACAACGAAAAGTGGCATTGATTTTTATATATATTGATATTATAGAGATATTATTTTCTAATGGGCCGGTTGTTGGCGGCTCTCTGTAATTGTAAGTAATTACGAGTTTATATATGGCTTAGCTGATTTGGATTAAACTGGACGTATTAACAAAACGTTAGATCCATCTAAGAAGAGTTATTAGTTTTTATTTACCTGTAGTATGTTATTTGTATGTGTGTGTTTTGTGTGTACATCAAAATAAATATATGTTCTTTCTTCTTTCTTTCTTTCTTATTTTAAAGTAAGTATAATTTTAGATCATTAATATTGCTTACGTTTTTCCGTGCTTCGGAAGGCACGTAAAGCCGTTGGTCCCGGTTATCACTTAATAATTGTGATAGTCGGATGCCTCCTAGGCGGCTTGAAAAATTCCAACAGTAGGTTGACCACTAGCCTACCTCCATCGATCCGCAGTGGGCACGCGTGGTGGAGTATTGCCCATTCCCTTTCACCTTCATTTGTGAAAAAAGGCCTGTGCTCATGATGATGATGATGATGATGAATATTGCTTTTCACATCTGCTACATAATGGGTAGATATATTTTTCTATTATTATAGACTACTTTACTCTTTTTTATACTACGAAGCCGTAAAAAGCATACGGCCCGCCTGATGGTAAGCGAATACCTTAGTCATTTAAACGCTTGCAATACACAAGGTATCACTCACGCGTTACAGAGCCTTCCCCTTCCTATTGAGTTCTCAAGACCTTACTGACGCGCAGGAACTCAACATTTTATTTGACGATAATCTGTAAGATCTTTCCAGTCGAGCTTTTTAAGAGCGAATAAACGCTATGCTCTACTTCTCGTATTTCTCTTCTATAAGATTTAAAAATTAACTTTTTCTTATCTACACATCGGCATACATTTCCAAGGAATTATATAAATAGTTTAGAAGTATGAAAATTGCTTGTTGTTGAGAGCCGTGAGAATGAGAGTTACTATATAGGGTGACTGGTAATTAGTAAACGATACTTAGACACATGATTGTAATCATGATAACAAACAACTTTCCCAAGGAAACTTTTTTTAAATTACTTAGCACATGAGCCCATAATATTTAGTACCTAACAAGAATAAGAATACACGATCAGCTTTTATTTAATTTAGTTATTTATCCCTATTTGTTTCTTTGGCAAAGTTGTTTGTTATCATGAGTACAACCATGTGTCTAAGTATCGTTTACTAATTACCAGACCCTATATAGTAACTCTCATTCTCACGGCTCTCAACAACAAGCAATTTTTATACTTCTAAACTATTTATACAAACTCCAAAACTAACATCCAAAACGGGGGGTCCAGATTAAGACGTCAACACATAATTTTTCAATTTCTCTCAGTTAAAACGCGTTTAGGAGATTGATTAATAAATCTCCTATAGTTAGGGGAGGTTATCGAGTTAGCGTTCCCTAAGACGCACCCTCGCTTCTCAGAACTGAATGATCTCAGTCTGTGACGATACATAAACAGGATATGCATTAATATAAACAATTTGTTAGAGTATTTTGCATATTTGATAACATACATCGTTATTTTGATAATCGGTTTATAAGTAACGTAAAGAAGATTATATTATTAATTTTAAAAATTTTGAAAATTCAAAACTGAAAATTGGTAACTAGTCCATAGAAATTGGTTTGATCACTGGATAGTAAATTCTTTATTTTTAATACTATTACCGCTACCAGACAACTTAAAGATATCTGTTCAGAGAGTTCAGTAGTGAATGAACATTTAGGTACCACCTTCGAGCAAAAATTCCCTTTATGAGGAAATGCTGTTTGCGTTTGTTCCATACAAACGTAATCCTCAGTTTCCTCTCTGGATAATGACACTAGAGCAATGATTATTCTACCATGCAATCTGTAGGTACCACTGTGTGTCCCTCGGTTGTGTATTTCTCCATAAATTAATTATTATAAGAATTAGGAGCTGCAGTTGTCTCTATCGCCCTCGGGCGGGATAGCTCGGGCACAGCGCGACAGCAATTAAATAGATATGTTAAAAACCTATTTTTCAAATTTCTTGCAGCCATCCTTTCCTTAGTCAGGTCTAATCACCTTATCTAAATAGTGTATCCTGTCTTAGCCAATCAGAGAGTATATTTACTTGACTTAGCCAATCAGGTGCATTGTCAGTGATGGGGAATTGGCGTTCTTTGGGATAAATTGTTCGATGACCACCACTAATTTACTAGTTTGTATTAGTATCTACCACTCCCTTCATCTAGCTACCACTAAATATTAGTATAATACATCAGGACTCGCTCTGATGCAAACAGATTCTGATATATCAATAGCCTCGTAGTTTTAAAAACAGTTTCCATTTAACGGTACACAAATATGCTCACATTTACACGTCTGCCTGTCAAAATTCCCTCACCCAGGACCCCTCAGGCAACTGAGCGGACCCCAGTTTATTCTTCATTCGCGCAATGTTTAATTTGCGACAGTGTTTAATTAATCAGAGTTTGTCTTGTTGATTGCTTTTGCGCCAATTATAAGTTAGAGCATGTGTTTCCGACGTTGATTTGTGAGATGACAGCAAGATTAACTGAATCTTGGAATTCTTCTCTGGCGTCCGTATGATTTGGAGTCTAGTGATGGGAAACCGTGAACGAAGTCAATGCTATGTCTACGACTCCAGTCTCGAATTACATTAATCTGTAATTCTTGACTCCTACGACCTGAGGACCTCAAAGTCTTGCTTGAGAGAATAGGCGTTTCGTGGGTTAACGCGTCTTTTCCTTGATAATGGATAGGAGGTGGTAAGCACACAAAGACTAGAAGGTCAACAATCAATCACTCTCTCATTATGTCTACTTAATTTAGCTTCTCAAAATCAATGTGGGAGTCAAAACATTAAAAGTGTAAGCCCATCTCTAAATCTGAAGCATCCTTTGTTACTGTGTTATGAAATTTGTTGTTAGGGGTTTGTTTTGGCGATTCTTGTTATTTTCGGATTAAACATTTGAATGTAGGCGTGTGTGTTGAGGAATACAAAAGAATTTAAGATTGTTTTGAACATGAATTAAATTGCCTCAAAGTTGTTAAGACTGTTTCTGTTCCAAGAAAGAATTTCGGTATTATTCTCATAAAAACAGTCTAAAACTAAAGGTATAAATAAGACCAAAATATTATTTTGTTTTCGTACAAATACTATTTTTCTAACGGCCAAAGAAATTAGTACGAGCAAATATGGGGTGCCGCCCGCACGAAACTTCGCGCGGAACTTGTTAATAACTTAGAATAAATAATAATAATCGCAGAGGAGCTAATTCAACTAAGTTAGCTGTTTACATTACCTTATTACACCTACTATATTTGGTGACTCTTTTAACAGCAATGTTCTTGATTTAGGAAAAGAAAATGCATAAGGAATTGTTTCAATAATATTTTTATTACTTTTAAAATTATAAAACTTTTGCCCAAGGAAACCGAGCAAAGCAGTAAGTTTTTCTGCACCTCAATTTATCTTTCCTGAATTTAGATTAATACTATTGACATCTTTTAAAATAAAGTATTAGAGTCAGACTTTTCTTAAGTGCCTGCGAAGGTCTATTTGAATATATGATTTTGAATTTTTGAATTTTAAAGATCGTACTGATAAATTACAGCTGATGTGCCTATTTCTTTAATATACCTATTGTCTAGTCTGCAAAGATTTTTATCTATTAACCATAATCGCACTGCTGTACGAGCGAAGCAAAAACTATGCTCCCTAATTGATTGACGACCGCAAAATTACTTGGCGATCAGATGTACTGTACTTTTACTTAACGTGGGGTAGTTATTAACTATCATATTATATGAATATATATCAATGAAAACAATATATACTAATTATATACTTAATATATCACAGTGATAACAAATTGTTTGTTTAGTAGTATCCCTTTAGTATTTTTTTTATTTCTAAGGCAGACGTGCTATGCTTGCGGCGGCGTCGTGTGACGGGTCGCTCACTTCCCTCCAATATGGCAAGGAAGGCGATGGCTGCCACACGCGTCATACTTGTGAACAGGTGCTGCTTGTGGGGGGGGGGGCTGGTCTGCTTAAGTTTGCCACTTATTTAATTACTTATTAAATATAGATTCAGTCTACTTTGTAGTTTTGCGGCCGCGCCGGGGCACGCAATTGTTGTCAGTGCGATAAGAATGTAAATATTATGTAATGAATCTAAGCTTGTTTTGAAAAGAGTAATTGCTGAGTTTATTGCCGGCTCTTCTCAGCAAATGCAACCTTCCGAACCGGTATTAGAGTATTAGAGTCAGACTTTTCATAAGTGCCTGCGAAGATCTATTTGAATAAATGATTTTGAATTTTGAATACTTGTTTCTACCTCGAGATTTCCCCTACCCGTATTGCTGAGAGCTATTATGCCATAGTCAAACCTTTAACCTACGATTTATTCTGTATGAGCCTAGGAGGTTTGAAGGGCGAAGCTACTAAAGTTAACACTAGATCAGTCAACCTTCTACATATAAAAATGCCAAGTAAATATTCACTTTTCATACTGTGACAATCACCCCCACGGTGAAGTGGTTGTAAATTGAGGAGAAGAAGAATCATGAATTATTTCTGCTAATCACATTGACACAAGATCTTTGCATCTTTTTTTATGCATATATTGGCACTCTACCTTTCTTGATTTCTCACAATATTTAGCACATTTTTCGTATTAAAACACTCATTTCTCCGTATAATACGACCATTTCTAAACAAAACGTTCCTTAAAAACAACAGCGATGTTCATAACACTTTAAGAAAATACCTTATTTTTAATATTTTTAATCCGGATTAAGGCTTCTCAGGTGGAAGCCGCTCTTTATAAAATTTCTACGGGCGTGGTTATACTTGAAGAGCTTCTGTGGGCAGGAAAGGCTCTAAAGTGCTCAGACAGTCTCCATTTGGTAATTTAAATAAAATAAAATATAAGAATGCAAATTAAGAGGCCGTTATCAATATCGAAACGGGCCGAATTAGGTATTTGACACGTCCACGCACACGCGGGAACGCTCGGTCACGTGTGTGCGTGAGTCCGGGAGTCATTGATGGTCAATCCGGCGATAAAATGGTTTTGATCCATTGATATTTTTACGTGTCCTTTACTTTTTGGTTTTTTCTATTGAAATAAAAAGTCTTGGTAGTAAATCAAATCAAAATCATCAATACCGGTTTGGAAGGTTGCATTTGCTGAGAAATGCCGGTAATAAACTCAGCATTGACTATTTTCAAAAACATTTTAGATTTATAACATAACTATATATATAAATGAATTGATGTTCGTTAGTCAAAATTACTGGTCCTAGATACTGGTCCGATTGCTCTCAAAATTGATATTTGAGAGTCCTCGGGGTCACAAAACAAGAATCTTTTCTCAGAATTTTGAAAAAGTATCCGCCATGTTGAACTTTTTAGATACCGGTCCGATTGCTCTCAAAATCGATATTTGAGAGTCCTCGGGGTCACAAAACAAGAATCTATTCTCAACATTTTGATAAAGTGTCCGCCATTTTGAACTTTTTAGATACTGGTTCGATTGCTCTCAAAATCGATATTAGAGAGTCCTCGGGGTCACAAAACAAGAATCTATTCTCAAAATTTTGAAAAAGTGTCCGCCATTTTGAACTTTTTAGATACTGGTCCGATTGCTCTCAAAATCGATATTTGAGAGTCCTCGGGGTCACAAAACAAGAATCTATTCTCAAAATTTTGAAAAAGTGTCCGCCATGTTGAACTTTTTAGATACTGGTCCGATTGCTCTAAAAATCGATATTTGAGAGTCCTCGGGGTCACAAAATAAGAATCTTTTCTCAGAATTTTTAAAAAGTGTCCGCCATGTTGAACTTTTTAGATACTGGTCCGATTGCTCTCAAAATCGATATTTGAGAGTCCTCGGGGTCACAAAACAAGAATCTTTTCTCAGAATTTTTAAAAAGTGTCCGCCATGTAGAACTTTTTATATACTGATCCGACTACTCTCAAAATCGATATTTGAGTGTCCTCGGGGTCACAAAACAAGAATCTTTTCTCAGAATTTTGAAAAAGTGTCGCCATGTTGAACTTTTTAGATACTGGTCCGATTGCTCTCAAAATCGATATTTGAGAGTCCTCGGGGCACAAAATAAGAATCTACTCTAAAAATTTTGAAAAAGTGTCCGCCATGTTGAACTTTTTAGATACTGGTCCGATTGCTCTCAAAATCGATATTTGAGAGTCTCGGGGTCACAAAACAAGAATCTATTCTCAAAATTTTGATAAAGCGTCCGCCATTTTGAACTTTTTAGATACTGGTTCGATTGCTCTCAAAATCGATATTAGAGAGTCCTCGGGGTCACAAAACAAGAATCTATTCTCAAATTGAAATTGAAAAAGTGTCCGCCATGTTGAACTTTTTAGATACTGGTCAGATTGCTCTCAAAATCGATATTTGAGAGTCGACGGGGTCACAAAACAAGAATCTATTCTCAAAATTTTGATAAAGTGTCCGCCATTTTGAACTTTTTAGATACTGGTCCGATTGCTCTCAAAATCGATATTTGAGAGTCCTCGGGGTCACAAAACAAAAATCTATTCTCAAAATTTTGAAAAAGTGTCCGCCATGTTGAACTTTTTAGATACTGGTCCGATTGCTCTCAAAATCGATATTTGAGAGTCCTCGGGGTAACAAACCAAGAATCTATTCTCAAAATTTTGATAAAGTGTCCGCCATTTTGAACTTTTTAGATACTGGTCCGATTGCTCTAAAAATCGATATTTGAGAGTCCTCGGGGTCACAAAATAAGAATCTTTTCTCAGAATTTTTAAAAAGTGTCCGCCATGTTGAACTTTTTAGATACTGGTCCGATTGCTCTCAAAATCGATATTTGAGAGTCCTCGGGGTCACAAAACAAGAATCTATTCTCAAAATTTTGATAAAATGTCCGCCATTTTGAACTTTTTAGATACTGGTCCGATTGCTCTCAAAATCGATATTTGAGAGTCCTCGGGGTCACAAAACAAGAACCTATTCTCAAAATTTTGATAAAATGTCCGCCATTTTGAACTTTTTAGATACTGGTCCGATTGCTCTCAAAATCGATATTTGAGAGTCCTCGGGGGTCACATAACAAGAATATATTCTCAGAATTTTGAAAAAGCGTCCGCCATTTTGAACTTTTTAGATACTGGTCCGATTGCTCTCAAAATCGATATTTGAGAGTTCTCGGGGTAACAAAACAAGAATCTATTCTCAAAATTTTGATAAAGTGTCCGCCATGTTGAACTTTTTAGATACTAGTC